>LR738715.1:595811792-595852717 GCA_902687465.1 Secale cereale | reverse complement strand
CGGGCCATCATTTGAACGTGGACGTACCAACTGTTCAGGGAACCCTAAAATTCATAACATAGCCATTCAAGAGGATGTGGGCGAACCCGACTGTCCCCAGGGGCCGGGTCATCATTTGAACGTGGGCGAACCCACTGTTCAGGGAGCCCAAAAAATTCATAACATAGCCATTCAAGAGGATGTGGGCGAACCCGACTGTCCCCAGGGGCCTTTGACGATCCTCCTGACTCTGCAGGTTTTTCTTTTTATGGGGTTTTTCTCTTCTTGAACCGGATGTAATCTCTTGTTCCCGAGAATTCTTCCGCTCTTTCACACACCCTGCAAAGATTAGTTTCTAAAAACCAGCTAACATTGAAATATGATCCTTTGATAGCAAACTGACACGGATTTTTCCGCAAAATTTATGTATATGGAAAAAAGGCTGAGCCCCCGGTTTACCGAGGGTGCCGGTTTATTCATTATTCATAATATATACATAGGATACATGGAAGCCTATGGCTCAAGTGTAATATGGCCGTAGATGAGCAATGTTCCACGGCCTTTTCGTCTCCTCTTCTGATGTCCGTGAATCTTTGTGCTCTCGAATGTCCACCAAATAATATGACCCGTTGTGTAAATTTTTGCTGATCACAAAGGGCCCTTCCCATGGCGGGGATAGCTTATGCATATCTGTTTGATCTTGGATAAGCCGGAGTACCAAGTCACCCTCCTGGAATGTCCTGGTTCTGATCCGGCGGCTGTGATATCTGCGCAGATCTTGCTGATAAATCGCCGACTGTGCTGCAGCTATGTCACGCTCTTCATCCAACCGAACCAAACCGTCTTGTCTTGACTCCTCATTGATGGCTTCTACATAGGCCGCCACCCTTGGTGAATCATGGCGTATGTCACTTGGAAGAACTGCTTCTGCACCGTAAACCATGAAAAAAGGTGTATAACCTGTAGACCGGTTGGGTGTAGTGTTGATGCTCCAAAGGACAGACGGTAATTCCTCAACCCAACATCCTGGGGTTCTCTGCAAAGGTGTCATAAGCCGGGGCTTGATTCCACGCAAAATCTCCTGATTTGCCCTTTCTGCTTGACCATTGGATTGGGGGTGAGCCACAGAAGATACGTCCAAACGGATATGCTCTCGTTGACAGAATTCTTCCATCTCCCCTTGAGATAAATTGGTGCCGTTATCTGTGATGATGCTGTGTGGAAAACCAAACCGGAATATTACTTTTTTGATGAACTTAACCGCCGTTGCCGCATCACACTTGCTTATGGGTTCCGCTTCAACCCACTTTGTAAACTTGTCCACTGCCACTAGTAGATGAGTTTTCTGATCTTGGGATCTCTTGAAACGACCAACCATGTCAAGCCCCCAAGTTGCAAAAGGCCAAGTTATTGGTATCATCCGGAGTTCTTGTGCCGGAACGAGGGCACGTCTTGAGAACTTCTGACAAGCGTCACACTTGCGGACCAGGTCTGTCGCATCTGCATGTGCGGTTAACCAATAAAAGCCATGTCGGAAAGCTTTAGCCACTAAAGATTTTGATCCGGCATGATGACCACAATCCCCTTCATGAATCTCCCTTAGAATCTCACAACCTTCCTCAGCTGAAACACACCGTTGAAATACTCCAGAGGTGCTACGATGGTGCAGCTCCCCGTTGGCAATTGTCATAGATTTGGAACGCCGGATTATCTGTCGTGCTTCATCTTCGTCCTCTGGTAATTCTCCTCGGCTTAAATATACCAAATAAGGTAACGTCCAATCCGGAATAACATGGGTTGCCGCAACCAACTGTGCCTCTGGGTCCGGAACAGCTAGATCGTCCTCTGAAGGTACTTGAACCGAAGGATTGTGCAATTCATCCAAAAAGGTGTTTGGTGGTACCTGTTTACGTTGCGACCCTAGCCGGCTTAAAGCGTCAGCTGCTTCGTTCTTCCGCCGGTCTATATGCTCCACTTGATACCCTTTGAAGTAACCTGCGACCGCTTCAACCTCTCGTCGATAAGCCGCCATGAGGGGATCCCTTGAATCCCACTTGCCCGAAACTTGCTGTGCCACTAGGTCTGAATCGCCCAGGCACTTAACCCGGCTTAAATTCATCTCCTTTGCTAACCGCAAACCATGAAGTAGTGCTTCATATTCTGCTGCATTATTAGTACAAGGAAATAACAACCGGAGGACATAACAAAATTTATCACCTCTGGGGGAAGTTAAAACAACTCCGGCCCCTGAGCCCTCCAACTGCTTCGAACCGTCTAAGTGAATCGTCCAATAAGTGAGATCCGGCTTCTCCTCCGGGGTCTGTAATTCTGTCCAGTCGTTGATGAAGTCCACCAGTGCCTGAGATTTGATAGCAGTACGTGGTACATATTTCAATTCATGTGGACTGAGCTCAATGGCCCACTTGGCTATTCTGCCTGTTGCTTCTCTATTCTGGATTATATCTCCCAGCGGAGCTGAGCTAACCACAGTTATCGGATGCCCTTGGAAATAATGCTTCAATTTCCGGTTTGCCATGAACACCCCATACACCAATTTCTGCCAATGAGGGTATCTTTGCTTGGACTCGATGAGTACTTCACTCACATAGTAAACCGGGCGCTGAACCGGATGTTCTTTCCCTGCTTCCTTGCGCTCAACCACAATCGCAACGCTGACGGCCCGTGTGTTTGCAACGACATATAATAGCAAAGGCTCCTTGTCGATAGGAGCAGCTAACACCGGCGGTTTCGCTAGTTGCTGTTTCAGATTCTCAAACGCTGTATTCGCTTCATCGCTCCAAATGAACCGGTCCGTTTTCTTCAACATTTGATAAAGCGGGATCGCCTTTTCTCCTAAGCGACTGATAAACCGGCTCAACGCCGTGATCCGGCCAGCTATGCGCTGAACATCATTAATGCAAGCCGGTTTCGTCAAAGATGTGATGGCCTTGATCTTCTCCGGGTTGGCTTCTATTCCCCGGTTCGAGACCAGGAATCCTAAAAGCTTACAAGCCGGGACACCAAAGGCACATTTCTCCGGATTGAGCATCATCCTGTAAGTCCGAAGATTATCAAAGGTTTCTCTGAGGTCTTCTATCATTGTTCTTTCCTCCTTTGACTTAACCACAATGTCATCCACGTAAGCATGTACGTTCCTTCCTATCTGCCCCTTCAAACAATTCTGAACACAACGCTGATAAGTTGCCTGCGCACACTTGAGCCCAAAAGGCATAGACACATAGCAAAAAGCACCAAAAGGGGTTATGAATGCTGTCTTCTCTTGGTCTTCAACTGCCATTTTGATCTGGTGATAACCTGAGTACGCATCCAGAAAACTCAGCCGCTCACACCCTGCTGTAGCATCAATAATCTGATCAATGCGAGGTAGAGCAAAAGGATCAGTTGGGCAAGCTTTATTGAGGTCTGTGTAGTCCACGCACATCCTCCACTTCCCATTCTTCTTTAGAACCAGCACCGGATTAGCTAACCATTCCGGATGAAACACTTCCACTATGAACCCTGCCGCCAAAAGCCTGGCCACTTCTTCTCCTATAGCCTTGCGCCTCTCTTCGTTAAAGCGGCGCAGAAACTGTTTTACCGGTTTAAACTTCGGATCAATGTTTAACTTGTGCTCAGCGAGTTCCCTCGGTATACCTGGCATGTCAGAAGGTTTCCATGCAAAGATATCCCGGTTCTCACGGATGAACTCGATGAGCGCGCTTTCCTATTTAGGATCCAGGTTAGCACTGATGGTGAATTGCTTAGACGAATCTCCAGGCACAAAATCGACCTGCTTAGTCTCTTCTGCTGATTTGAACTTCAAAGCCGGATCATGCTCAGTGGTTGGCTTCTTCAGCGGAGTCATATCTGCCGGATCAACATTATCCTTATAAAATTTTAACTCTTCCGTGGCACATACCGCTTCTGCATAAGCTGCATCACCTTCCTCACATTCCACTGCTATCTTACGACTGCCGTGCACCGTAATTGTGCCTTTATGACCCGGCATCTTGAGCTGCAGATAAACATAACATGGCCTAGCCATAAATTTAGCATAAACCGTCCTCCCAAACAAAGCATGATACGGACTTTTAATTTTGACAACTTCAAAGGTGATCATCTCCGATCTGGAATCATGCTCATCCCCAAAGGTAACTTCTAAGTCAATCTTACCAACTGGATAAGCTGACTTACCTGGGACCACCCCGTGAAACACTGTGTTTGATGTCCTTAACTGTTTATCTGTCAGACCCATACGGCGAAAAGTCTCATAGTATAATATATTGATACTGCTACCTCCATCCATGAGGACTTTAGTGAACCTGTATCCTCCCACCTGAGGTGCCACCACCAAGGCTAAATGTCCCAGATTATCTACCCGTAACGGGTGGTCTTCTCTGCTCCAAACAATGGACTGCTCTGACCATCGTAGAAACTGTGGCGTCGCTGGTTCTACCGCATTAACAGCCCGCCTTAAAACCTTCTGGTCTCTCTTGCATAAACTCGTGGTGAAAACATGATATTGACCGCTGCTCAACTCCTTCGGATTACTCTGGTATCCGGATTGCTGTTGTTGCTGCGGACGCTGCTGCTGCTGATTTCCTTGGTTATTGTGACTCCCTTGGCCCTGCTGCTGATTATTCTGATTGTTGTAACCACCTTGATGATACGATTGATTTCCCTGACCATGATAACCACCTTGATAATGTGATTGATTTCCTTGACCATTGTAGTTTCCTTGACTACCTTGACCGCCTGGCCGGGATTGATAACCACCGTTGTTCCCTTGATAACCGCTGTTGCCCCTATATCCTGAACCGGAGTTGTTCCCTTGATAACCCGGACCATAAAACCCAGGCCCTGAACCGCCGTTTGGGGGCTGGCCAAGAGGATTAAAACGGCCGTTCCCTGCTATCATAGGGTACAGGCATTCTCTTGCAGTGTGCCGTGCAGGCCCCTTTTTTCCGCTATGCTTTAGACAGGGTTGATCCAAATCCTGCTCCCAACCTGGGTTTCCTCCACCGGTTTGGCGAATGGGACCTTGCTGACTACCCTGAAAACCGCCTTGAACCTGTGTATTAGCCACAAAATCGGAGCTGTTTTCCGGTTTCCGTTTGCCCAAAAGACTTGAAGTAATCGGATTAGCTGTCGCCGGTTTGCCAGTCTTGCTGGCCTTTCCCGCTTTATCTCCTTCTGGCTCCGGATACTTGGTATTATCTGAGTCTCCGTACTTCACCAAGGCGCTCATTAAAGTCCCCATGTCATTGCACTCTCGTTTGAGCCGTCCAAGTTTTAATTTCAAAGATTCAAACCGGCAATTGTTCTCCAATGTTACAATTGCTGTGCTCGGATTAATGCCGTTTGAGGAGTGCAAGATCTCTGCCACTCTGCGTACCCAAGCTGCTGTAGACTCCTGTTCTCCTTGCACGCATGCTGCTAAATCTATCACCGACATGGGTTGTTTGCACGTATCCTTAAAGTTTTTGATGAACTGACTGCGCAGCTCTCCCCATGACCCGATAGAATTCGGAGGTAGTGCCTTTAGCCAAGTCCGGGCCGTGCCTTCAAGCATCATAGTGAAATATTTGGCACAAGCCGATTCATCCACGTCCAGCATCTCCATGGCCATCTCGTAACTTTCCACCCAAGCTTCGGGCGGTAAATCGGCTGTGTAATTAGGCACCTTGCGAGGTCCTTTGAAATCCTTGGGTAACTTAACGCTCCGCAAGGCAGGAACGAGACATTGTATCCCAAAGCCGCTCGCTGTTGCTCCTGTCCCTGTCGTGCCTGTGTGAACCAGCGTCGACTGACGAACTTCCTCCCTGGCCTCCGATCTAGGTCGATTTCGATCCGGGGCTGGCATCTCTGCCCTTGCCGGATTATCTTTCCTGTGCTGATGTCTCCTACGTTCACTGCTAGACACTTCGGGCTCCTCCCAATGCCTAGAGTAACTTCGGTTGGGACGTGGTGTTGAATGTAACCTTTCCCTGCTATGAGAGTACGCTTGCTGCTGTATTAACGCCGTATTGAGTAGCTTCTGGGCCCTGCGCGCCTCTATCGCCACCGGGGATGTTTCTTCCACAGGTAAAGCGGCCAATCGTGCTGCCGCTGCAGCAATATTATCCACAGGGTTTGAGTAGTGTCCCGGGGGGACAGGAACATAAGGCGCCGATGTAATCCGTCGCTCCCGCTCTGCGGCGGGCTGCTGAACCGGCTCATCTCGAGCTGGTGGGCTTCTCCGGTTTAAGATCGGATTATTACTGGCCCCAGCCCCAGGTGTTCTGAACAAATTCGCAGATTCGTAACCCGGTGGTAGGCGGGATCGATACTTTCGCCCTCTTACTCCTTCCATGGAAGCCTGTTCCATCCTTAAGTGAAAAGCTTGTTCATCCAACTCTGCTTGTCTTATGGCTAGCATCTCTCCTTCTGCCTTTAAATCCTCCTTTAACTGATCGATCCGGGCTTTCAACTGAAGAAGCACTGCATCATGTTGCGCCTTGTCTGCTGGAGCTACGACTTCTACTGCCTTAGCTGCGAACTCCTCGATCAAGGTGGATAGAACTGCAGTAATGGAGGGATTTGAACCGCTTCCCCCTGCACCAGCCTCCGCTGTTGTTCCGTTCGTCGGGGGTTGTGAACCGTCCATGAAGACCGCCACCCGGTTTGGCGGGTCGGAGGGGTCCGGAATACTGTTTCCATCGGACTCGCCCTCAGACCGGCCGTCCCGCAACTGATACAGGGATTCAGTTTCCCCGGACGAAGACTCGTCATCTGAACAGACGACAGTTGCACCATCAGATTCCGACCCATCCTCGGCTTGGCCTCCGTGAATCGCTCCCACGAACACATGCTTCATGGCAGGTTGAATCCGGGTCGACCTCGCACGCTGAGCCGGCTCGACGATGTTGGGGAAGGTGTCCGGCTCAGGTCCCGATTCACCAATTTTGCCAATGAAGACTTGGATGCTGCTGAAGGGGACCCGGTACCCGTATTCGATCGAATCGGCCTCCGGTCCCCAACCCACGTCGTCGATGTAGATCCGGCCACGACGACTCTTGGTCATCCGGCCGACTGCGTAACCCTTTAACCCTTCGAAGCCGCCTTTCAAGAACTCGAAACCATCGTGCGCAGGCCCCACGGTGGGCGCCAACTGTCGTGGAATTAACACGGCAGATGTCCGGTTTAGCGGACTTGATGATGGAACCATTGCACGGGTTAGCTTGAAAGGGTTCATAGCACACAAAGGACACAAAGGGTTTTATACTAGTTCGGCCCCTTCGAGAAGGTAAAAGCCTACGTCTAGTTGGTTTGGTATTGCTTGGGCGTCGGTTTACAGGGAGCGGAATCGCTTGCCTGCGTCTCGACGGATTGATTGTTGCTTGTCCCTGAACCGGTACCGGGTCGTCCCTTTATATAGCGGTGACGCCTGGTCCGGTTTACAGAGTCCCGAGGGCGGCTCATAATCGTGTCCGCCTCGGTCTCTGCCCTTTCTTTCTTATCTCTCAAGTTACATCTCTTTGACGGTTTACAAACCGTATTTCTATATATGGGCCTTGAAATCTCATGGGCCGTGATCTCTACTAAAATAGTAAAACCAAGTATGATATAACTAAGCCGGTTTACAATATCCGGTTTATACCTACTAACCATATCCCTGACACATGCTGAGCTGGCTCGACGATGCTGGGGAAGATGTCCGACTCAGGGCCCAGTTCGTCGATCTTGCCTATGAAGACGTGGATGCCGCCAAAGGGGACCCGATACCCGTATTCGATTGAATCGGCCTCGGGGCCCCAGCCTGCATCGTCGATGTAGATCCGGCCGCGACGACTCCTAGTCATCCGGCCCACTGCGTAGCCCTTGAGTCCTTCAAAGCTGCCCTTCAAGAACTCAAAACCATCGTGCGATAGCCCCACGGTGGGCGCCAACTGTCGTGGGTTTAGCACGGCAGATTTCCTAGCAAAAGGACTTAGTCGTGAGGCCATGTCTACGTGTTAGCTTAAAGGGGTTAAAGCGGACGAAGGACACAGGGATTTTATACTAGTTCGGCCCCTTCGATGAAGGTAAAAGCCTACGTCTAGTTTGGTGTGGTATTGCTAGGGCTTCGATGACCAGGGAGCGAATCCGCTTTGCCTGTGCCTCGAGCTGTTGTTCTCTGTCCTGAACCGTCGCCGGGTCGTCCCTTTATATAAGAGGTGACGCCCGGTCCGGTTTATAGAGTCCCAAGACCGGCTCATAGACGTGTCTACCCCAGTCTCTGTTCTTTCTATCTTACATCCCAAGTTACATAGTATGACGGTTTACAAATCATGGGCCCTAACACATGGGCTCTAAACCTCTTGGGCTACAATCTTCATATTCATACACCGTTGGGCCTTTGATAATATAATCTTGATAACGTAAACCGGACCCCCTGGCTGGTTTATACCTGGTAGTAATATCCCTGACATTAGGCCCCAGATTGATTTGAACCTGTTCATGTCAATCTTCAAAGTCTCGTACAAATTTTCCTTTCTGCAGCTTCAGTATGCTTGGTAAACCGGCATGACGTCATCCCCTCGGGTCGCTTTAAACCGTCGTGACGCCATCCGCGCATTTAATGCCTGCACCTGCTTTTTACCTTTACTTATTAAAGCTCCGAAGATCGAGGCGGCAGCACCATCCATATCTGATTTTTGGTCTCCTCGATTCCCGCGCCTGCCATTTCATCCCTTCGGCTTATAAATAGGGCCGAGGGCCATCTCTTTATTCCCCTTCGCTTTCTTCTTCCTCTAACCTCCAGTGCTCAAGCCCCGCCGCCGTCTGCCGAGCTCCTTGTCGTCATTAAGCCCGGCCGCTGCATCAACCTGAGCGTGTCCAGAGATTTGTCGCCGTCCTTCCTCTTCCGTTGCCTCTTGTACGTTACTCATTCTTCCCCGTAGATATCAGTTCTAGGGTTTCATGGGAGCTCGTAGATGAACCTCCGTTCTTCGCAGTTCATCACCATAGGTAGTTCCTAGCCGTAGATGTTAAACTTTTTAGGTCGACTCTCGTACGCATGACTCCGCTCCGTCTTTATAATCATAGTTCCCCTAATACTGCTAGTTAGACTGGATCTGTAAAAAACCTTCGCTACCTTCGACGAATATGACTTGAATTATCTTGAGTTTTCCATACGCTGTAGATCCATATTTTACTACTGCTCATGTGAAAGTTGTTTCTCACACCTTAGATCTGCATCTCATCTGGCTATGTCGACGGTTCAGCTTTAGATCTGCACCTCACCTGCCTGTGTTTGGCGGTTTAACTTGTTCCTTTCAAACTTCATAATCCGGTAGCTGTTACATTCATAGTTATTCCGGACCAGTACATACCATTAGCCCCCTGCTTAAAACGCCAATTAGATCAATGCCTTCATAGAACATGCCGGTTTATATCTGCGTGGATCATAAACCGGGTCTTGTATTGTATTTTTCAGCATTCCCCTTTGAAAAGATGACTTCTGTGGCCAAACAATTTGTCGCTTGCAACTAGGTCCCATCCCGGATTACCAAGGACAATTTAGAAAAGGCGGCCTCGATCGTCGCTTTAGGTCCTAAGGAGGTTCTTCATTGGAGAGCTCTTGGAAAAGAGTGTCCTCCCAAGCCTAAGGAGGGAGAAATTATTGTCTTCTTTGAACATCTGGCCCGGGGCTTTAACCCTCCAGGGTCAAAGTTTTTCCGCGATGTATTGGCAGAGTTTCAGCTCCATCCCCAAGACATAGGCCCCAACTCCGTATCAAACATCTGCAACTTCCAAGTCTTCTCAGAAGCCTATCTGCAAGAAGAGCCATCTGTAGAGTTATTCCGGGACTTCTTCCATCTGAATCGCCGGACTGAATTTCATGATGGGCCAAACACTGAACTGGGCGGAATGAGTATCCAGAAGAGGAAAGATGTCAGCTTTCCTCATGCTACCCTTCATAGCCATCCCAAGGATTGGAACCAAACTAGGTTCTATTGTGTTGATACTTCACGAGAGGGGAAAAATCACATGCCGGGTTATCGCTCCCACCATCTGACTGTGGACCATCCTTTCCCACAACGTTTGAGCGCCCAAAACCGAGCTCTATTTGCTCCCCAGCTTTCAAAGCTCAGGGCTTTTGTAGCCAACGGTTTAACTTGAGTCGATTTTGTCCGCTGTTGGCTCTCGTGGAGCATTCTTCCATTAAGCCGGTGTTCCGGGTTAATGTGCGAGTATACTGGCAACCCCAAGGACCCTCAGCGTCACACGGAGATGGTGCTTCCAGACAATGAAGTTACCGAATCTGCTAAGAAGATGCTGAATATACCTCTGGAGGAGTGCGGTCGGACCGGTTTAGCACCCTTCTGCGTGAACAACAAACCGCCATCGGTGAGATTCTTCTGTCCCTTTCTCTTTGTTTTAATCCGTCCATATTGCTTGTCTTTAACATACTTTTATTCCTTTACGTAGGCTGATGACCCCTTCTGGAAATAGAAACCCCGGGACAAACCAGCGAAAACATCTCGCAAGAAGAGCCTGGCCGTGAAGAAGCATAAGAAAAGACCTGCCGCTGCTTCCGGTTCAAATGCGGAAGAAGATGATCCGGCCTCTAAGGTACCGCTTGGTTCTTATGCCTTTTAACTTTCCCTTGTATGTATTTATATTAACAATGACTTTTGCCAAGATCCGGCGGAAGGTAGTAGAGCGGATGAAGTTGAGGTAATCTCTCTTTCCTCTGATTCGGAACCATTACCACCCAAAGTTTGTCGGGTAGCCCGGAAATATCCATTTTCTCACCCTTATGCTCAAATGGATCCCCATTTTCTTTTGAAGAAGCAGCAACATGAGGCTCGCCGAACCACACGCCACAGCGGCCATGTGGTCGAGTCGACCGAATTGACCCACACTCCGGGTCGAAGACGCCGTTCAGAGGTTTTACTTACTCCAACCATTCTTCATGCCAAAGCGGGTCTTATTCGTAAACCTCTTAAACCGTCTGATCCATATTATCAGGAAACTCCTCTATCATCCTCTCGCGAGTCAACCGCCACCCAAGTCCCTGTGCTCAAGACTGTCCATGGGTAAACTGTCTTTCACTTTATCCGGTTTATCTTTTTCACTTTTGTCTTGTGATTTCATTGTCCTTTTAATCTTTCCTCAGTATGCCCAAGCCTAGCAAAAAGGCGAAATTGAGTAAACCGGCGGTCAAAAATACCACTTCTGAACCGGCAGAAGATCCTGAACTTGCCAACCCCTTGGAGGAGAATGTTGAAGTCCCACACGATGATCCTTCTCCTATGGATCGAGAAGATCTTGCTGCTCCAGGTGATGGCCCTGTGGAACATACTGCTGAACCGGCCAGTCCTGTCCGTATCGGCCCTGCTCGGGTTAGTCCGGCCCCTGCTAGTCCGGTACGCGCCAATCCCACTGCTGCTTCAACGGACGATGTCGAGATTACTAAGACTGGTTTTACCACCCCAGCAGAACCTGTTATCTTGGCCAAACATACGGCCAAGGAAGAAATTCTCCATAAGGATAAAGGCAAGTGGAGCACCGACCTGTCCAGTTATGCCCAACTTAGCGCCCAGGAACTTCATTCTGGGTATCTGAACCGTCTCTTCACCAGTCGTGACCATGAGGCCGGTTTAGTGAATTTAATGAAAGAAAGATATGAGGTAACTTCTTTTCCTTTGCCTGTCATTTCTGCTTGTGTCTTGTAGTTGTACCTTTAGTCCATTGTAGCCCCCAAATGCTGGTATAGCCTTTAGGGTGAACCGGGACTTTGATAGATCAACTGGAATATTTTGATTTGCACGTGTAGCCCTAACACATGGGCTCTAAACCTCTTGGGCTACAATCTTCAGATTCATACTCCGCTGGGCCTTTGATAATATAATCTTGATAACGTAAACCGGACCCTCATGGCCGGTTTATACCTGGTAGTAATATCCCTGACAGCTCCCCTTGTGTCGAATCTATAAATTTAGGTTGAATACTCTACCCTCGAAAACTGGTGTGATCCCCTATACTTGTGGGTTATCAACCGCCCTGATCTCCACTTCGGCGATGACGCGACAGAGCTCATGTAATATTGGCCTGAGTTCAACAATCTAGCGATGCATGTCTACCACTTGGCGGTGGGCTTCCACCCGGAGCTCGTCGACTCGCTCCAAGAGGCGACCGTGCACGTGGCTTACCTCGTCTATTTGATGCAGAGCCTCGGCCGCGTGGTCCTCCTGTGTTTCACTGAGGCGCCATTGCTGTGAGGCCCATTCACGGTCACCGTCGCCCATCTCCTCGATTTTTGCTTCCTCGAGGATGAGCCAAGTGCCTGACCCGACACCATCGATGAGGGGGACGGATCGAGCGCAACATCGGTTGGTGCCAGGTCAGAGGCAGGAGTGGGGTGGGTTTGGTCGGGTCTACATTGGGAGCCCCTGGTGAGCTATGCAGCATGTTGCCAACAATGGAGATGCAGGGGCGGTAGGGGCGTGCGCACCATCATCGATGGAAAGGGTGTCATGGGGTTTTCTCTGGGATTCATTAGTACTATGGATGGAACCGCTCCTTATATTCAACGGTTGCCTAGTGTGGACCAGTGCGAACTTCAACCTGTGGGAACTCTGTGGAGGTGGTTGACAAGGGATGTGAGGAGGCCGACATAAGCGATGTGTCCATCATCCATCTGATGGCCGAAAAGGTACTAAATTAGCTACTTCCTTAATACGCATTATAATCCCAGAAAATTAACACTCAATTGTATAGGTCAACCGTAGTGGCGCTGATGCTACAAACGTAATGATCATGGGTTCGATATCCCACGATCTCATGTTTTTCACTTTTTCATATTTGTATTTTTGATCAATTTAGAGCGGTGAGTATGCGACCTATTATAAATTGGCTCGGGTAGCATGCTACTTGTGAGCTGCGTTGGGATTTTCCCCAAAGAGGAGAGGAGTTTCAACACACTAGAGATAAGTATTTCCCTCAATGAGAATGAAGGAATCAATCTAGTAGGATAATCACGCAAAGCCTCGTGGACAACACATGCATACACAGAAGCAAATACTTGCACCCAACGCAGGCAAGAGGGTTGTCAACCCCCTTGAACTCGTTCCTTGCAAGGATCAAATCTTGTAGTGGTAGATAGATAAATTTCAAAACAAAATAAATAGTAAATAAATTGCCGCAAGGTTTTTTTATGGTTTTTATATATGATAGAAGTAGACTCAGGGGCCATAGTTTTCAGTAGAGGCTTCTCTCTACGTGGTGAACAAATTGTTGTAGGCAATTGATAAAAAAGCGCATAGTTATGACAATATTCAAAGCAATGATAATGTATATAGACATCACATCCGAGACAACTAGACTGACTCCTGCCTGCATCTACTACTATTACTCCACCCATCGACCGCTATCCAACATGTATCTAGGGTATAAAGTTAAAAGCAGATCAATGCCTTAAGCAAGATGACATGATGTAGACAAAGAAAACTCAACTAATATGAATAAATCCAATCGTTTTACCCTTAATGGCAACAGTACAAATACGTGTCTTGTCCGCTACTTTGTCACTGGGATATAGAGCACCGCAAGATTGAACCCATAACAAAGTACGTCTCCCACTAAAGGTAAATCAATCTAGTTGGCCAAACCAAACGAATGGATTAGAGAGAAATACAAAGCTATAAAAATTATGCATAATAAAGTTCAGAGAAAACTTAGTTAATATTCATGAATAATCTGATCATAAACCCACGATTCGTCAGATCCCAAAAAACACACTGCAAAAGAAGATTACATCGGATAGAACTCCAAGAATATCGAGGAGAACATTGTATCGAAGATCAAAGAGAGAGAACAAGCCATCTATCTACTAGCTATGGACCCGTAGATTTGTGGTGAACTACTCATGCATCATCAAAGAGAGTGATGAATTTGCATTGAAATTGAAATTTTGCATGAATTTATATTGGATTTATTTTAAAAAGCATTATTGTGTCAAATATGACCGGCAATTGCAATATAATACAAATTGACCATGCCTAAATACTGTGACAAACATGAACGGTGTCATAAGCATATGGTCCCACATGTAAGAAGCCACGTCACCCATGTAAGGACCCGCCTTCCAGCATCCACGTTAACACAACAATGGGCCCACATGTTAGAACCGTTGACTGGTCAGAAGACACATCATCACCGAAAGAACAATGACTGGTCCTGCATGTAAGTAGCCATGTGAGCATTTTTTGGGACCATATGTCAGCACCGCTGACCGGTCAAAACAGACACCGAGTTATTACTGACGAGACAGTCGGCGATAAACCCACGGCGGACCCACATGGATGAAGCCACATCAGCAACTGTTGTCCCCACCTGTTACAATCTTTGACCATTCAAAACCGTGCACCAATCACCGGTGATGAGGTTATCGCCGCCAAAAAGATCTTAGGCGACAAATTGGGCTATCATAGATGACATTTTGGGCCGTCATAAAAAATGACCATCGGTGAATTTTTTGGTTCGTCACCAACATTGTGATCTTGCGTGATGAAAAAAGTGGTACCTTCAAAGTTTTATTTTTTATGACGGTGCTTCGGCGACAATGGGGGTGACGGCCGGAAAAGATCACCAACGTATTTTCCGTGATGTAAAGCAGTTATACATGACACAAGTGAAAGGTCGCAAAATAGTGTAACTTTTTTGGTGAGGGAAGGCCAAGGTATGATATTAGATTACTCATGGAGGTTGTTAGCATAGTTAGATCCGACATTCTTTAGGCGTTACATGCATTGTTGCTGCTTGTAGAGGCGGAGCTTTCCTCCTTTGGAGGTGGTACGAGCGGTGGCTCACTCTCTGTTGGTTGTCGTTGTTGGATGGCTATCCTGAAGTAAGACACACCATTGTCACAAGCATGCATGTAGTGTGCCCATGACTGAAGCCGGATATTTGAATCTAGTGGTTGCTCATTGTATCATCCTCTCCCATTCACTGATAAAGTGGAGGTCTATCACAGGAGGAGGAGAACTGTTGATTTGGTCTGGTCCGTGATGATCGTGGTCGAGCCGTTGCACAACCAAGGAGAGTTCCTATGGTAGCCATAGCGATCATCATCGCCTATGGTAGCCTTGGAGGCTATGAAGTGAGAAGGCCTAGCTAGCTCCCGCGACCCAGTCCTCTCGCCCTCCCGCTAGGGTTTCCCCCCGCCGCCGCTGGCCTCCTACCGCCGCCGGCCGCCGGCGCGGGTGCCCTAGCGCCTCCCCCGCCACACTCCCCCTCCCCTCCTCCTCCATGTACCCACCTCCCGCGTCGCCCCTCTGAGCGGCGCGACCGGCGCGGCTCCCCTACCGCGTTGCCTAGTTCGTCCCGTACCTCCTCCTCCTGCCGCTGTCGCAAAAGTCGTTACCCACGCGGCGCCGTGGCCTGGCTGGCGGTGGCGGCCTCTGCTCTTCCCCGGGCCAGATTCTCGGCTCGGGCGGCGTTTCCGGCGGCGGTGTTCCTTGGCCAACGGCGTCCTAACGGCCTGGTGGCGGCTGGCAACGACCTGTCACGGTGGTAGCAATGCCCTTTGGCGGTGGGGCGGCATGATGGCGCAGGTCTGCCAGCGGCGCGAACCCGGCCCAGATCTAGGCCCTATGGGCTCCATCTGGGTCCTAGCGGGCCGGTCTTGGCGTTGCCTCGCTGCTCTCTGTGCGGTGATGAGGTGGAGCGGCTCGGACGGCGGGTGGCGGCGTCGTTGGCACATCTTCTGCAGCGCGAAGGCGGGGGCTTTACGGGCATCTGAGTGCCCGGCCGGACCTGTGTGCTCATGGGTCTGGTTTGCCCCCGCTATTGCATCCGGACGGTTACCGTCTTTGACGGTGGAGGTTGAGCCCTCCCGCGTACCGACGGTGCTGCTGCCCTAGTCCCGGCTCCTCCTCATCGTTGTGCAGACCCTAATTCGTGGTGTCGTGGTGAGACGGCGTGGAAGCTTCTAGTCCGTGTTGGCGCAGGGTGGTGGTCGGTTTGGTGGCGAGCTCCGGAGCGCCTGAGGGGTGGGTTGGGATCGGGAGAAATCCCTGTCGGCTTGGCTGACACCGGCGTGGCGGCGCCAGCGGGTGTCCTCAGTCCTTCCTGGAGGGCGTCGGGGCGACCCTTCCTATCCCTCGCAGCGTACCGGGGGAAACCCTTCGTAGCAGCGTCGTCGTCGTCGCATCCCTTCTTGGAGGTGTTGCTTGTGCCAACATTCCGGAGTCGTAGAGCTTGGTGGGAGTTCTTTGGTGGGCGTCGCGGTCGTGAGGCTTCTTCGTTTTTCGTTGATCCGCCATTCTTGTCATTTGTTTCTTTTTTGTTTTCTCTTTCGTTTCTTTTTAGCGTGACTGTGCTGTTTCCGCCCCAGCACCTATCGTTGGCTGTATCATGATGGTTGCTTTGTAATACAAAGCGGGGGGAAACCCTTTCTCGAAAAAAGCCTTGGCGGCTATCTACAAAATGAAACCACCACGATGGATTAACATAGTGTTAGAGAGTCATGTATCTAGTCGATTAGTTGTTGTACCATATCTAGCCAACAATGCTAAACATCCAGTATGTTTAGATTACCAAACATAGACTGAGTCGGTTTGTAATTACCTTGACTTGCAAGACAAGTTCATACCATGTAAACGTATATATATTGTGGCAATGAGAATAGAGGAGGCGAGCAATCTTGCAGCCCTGATTACTATATGTCTTACATGGTATCAGACACCGGTCGTTCCTCTTCCTCGTGAACCCTAGCAGATCGATCATCCTCCTCCTCTCCAATACACCCCTCCCTCCGCCATGACACATGAAGAGATCGCAGCACTCGAGACCCAGCTGCAGCAATGCGAGGCTGCCATCGCCGAACGGGAGGCTGAGCTCGCTCGTCAAGCCGAGGAGAAAGGAAAATCGAGCTCCCCTGCAGCCGCCATGGAGAAGCCCAAACCCACCTCTGAATCATACCATCTCGCAGCATCCACCTTCGTCCACTCAATCAAAACGTACGTCCGAGTCACCCTTGATCTCAAAGACTCGAACTATGCTCAATGGCGCGAGCTCTTCCTCGTCGCCCTAGGACGCTATGGCCTCACTGCTCACGTGCTCGGCCTAGATGACGCCTCGCCGTCCGACACCTCGCCCACGTCAGACTGGGGCCGTGATGACTTCACCGTCCTCAACTGGATTTACGGCTCCATCTCTCTCGAGCTGTTCGGAATCATCATGGCACCTAGGTCCTCTACACGGCAAGTTTGGAACGCCATCGACAACCTATTCTGCGACAACAAGAAGAGTCGTGCCATCGCGCTCGACGCCGAGTTTCGCAACACCCCTCAGGGTGACATGATTGTGCACGCCTACTGCGCCAAGCTCAAGTCCCTCGCCGACGCTCTGGCTAACGTTGGTCAAGAAGTTACCGACAAGACGCTCATCCTCACCGTCCTCCGCGGCCTCAACGAGCAGTTCTCCCATCTGCGCTCCTTTCTTCCATTTCAGGTTCCCTTCCTGTCTTTTTTACAGACGCGGCCAACACTCGTACTTGATGAGACGCAGAAGAAAACCGACGCGAAAAACGCCGCCGGCACTGCTCTCTGAGCGAGTAGCAACAGCATCTTGCCAAGCGTCGGTGGTGAGCGGGCCTCTCCGTCCGGGGGCGAACGCGGCTCCGGCGACCAGCGCTCTATGGGATCCTCCCTTGGATCATCACATGCAAGCAGCGGTCACGACAACTACACCAACACTCGAGGCCGTGGCCGCGGCGGTCGAGGACGCGGCCGCAACGAGCCGTGGATGTTCAACCCATTGACTGGTCTTCCAACACGAGCACAATTCCAGCCGCAACCACCTTTAGCTCCCTGGCAGCCTCGTCAATGGCATGCCCCTCGTGTTTTGGGCCCTCGTCCCGGCGCCACTCCTCAGCAGGCATATGCGGCCTACGTCTCCGCCCCGCATCCACACAGCGTCACCTCGGCTCCATCAACACCAGTTTACAACGGACAACAGCAGTACGGCCGTCAACAGTATGACAACCCAGCTTTATTGAATGCCTTGAACAACATGCATCTCCCAAGGAATCAGGAGTGGTTCATGGACACCGGGGCTTCCTCTCACATGGCATCTGATCATGGTAATCTTTCTTCCCTCCAACCCACCTCTCAAACTGTCATGGTCGGTAATGGTCAATCTATTTCCGCCACTCGTGTTGGTTCCCAGACTATTTCTTCTTCCACTCACCCTCTTCCTCTTCGTAATATTCTAGTCGTTCCCAATATTATCAAAAACCTAATTTTCGTTTGTCAATTCACAACTAACAATTTCTGTAATGTTGAATTTGATCCCTTTGGCTTTTCCGTGAAGGAGCTCCCTTCCAGGACCGTGATCCTCTAATGCAATAGTCCTGGGCCGCTCTACCCTATATGCCAACCCGCACCTGCTACAGCCCTCATCACCACCGCCTCGTCGTCGCTATGGCACTGTCGTCTTGGTCATCCCGGTCATCATACCATGTCGCGCCTTCAACAATCAAAGCTTATTTCATACAATAAAGATGGGCCTCCGCTTTGTCATGCCTGTCAGTTAGGAAAACATGTTAGACTACCTTTTTATGATTCTCAAACATATACTGTTCGCCTGTTTCAGTTATTACATTGTGATCTTTGGACATCACCTATTCCTAGCACCTCTAGGCTTCGCTATTATCTTATCATTGTGGATGATTTCTCACACTATTTTTGGAGTTTTCCCCTTCACAAGAAATCTGATGTCTATGCAACTCTCATTGCGTTTCATGCTTTTTTCAAAACACAATTCAACATGCCCATCTTAGCTATTCAATGCGATAATGGTGGAGAATTTCTCAATACTCGTCTAGATATTTTTTGTGCCTCCCATGGTCTCCTTCTTCGATTTTCTTGCCCACACACCTCCCAGCAAAACGGCAAGGCCGAACGTGCTATTCGCACTACAAATGACGTTCTTCGTACACTCCTAATTCAGGCCTCCTTACCTCCGCACGTTTGGGCTGAAGCCCTCTACACTGCCACTTATCTCATAAACCTACGTCCTACCTCTGCTCTCAATTTTTCTACACCATACACAATTCTTTTCGGCACAACTCCGCCCTACCATGATCTCCATGTCTTCGGTTGTCTTTGCTATCCCAATATAACTTTGACAACACCTCATAAGCTCGCTCCTCGTTCGACCAAATGTCTCTTCCTCGGTTATCCTCCATGCCACAAAGGTTACCGATGTCTTGACCTAGCCACTCATCGTATTATCATATCTCGGCATGTTGTTTTTGATGAGACAAGATTTCCATACGCCACACCATCTGTTGTCGAGCCCATACCGTCACCAACCGAAGACCCCCCTTCCTTCACACATCAACCCTTCCCCTCACCCGTCATTCATATACCCGCTCAGTCTACGCCCGCTATGCATGCATCCGATAGCTCTCATGAGCGTACTAGCCCGCAAACACCCATTATCCCATCCACACCCCCTAGCCCTAGCCCATCCACTAGGACTGCTCCTTCTGCCCCTACACCCAATGTACATGAACATGGGTCGTCTGTTCATGGTCCAACACCTCCTCTCGACCCACCATCTCCGCCACGAGAAAATGCGCCAATTCATCGCACGCGCTCCACGACAGGTCGCCTTCCTCTCCCGATTGATCGCCTCAATCTTTCTGTTGTCGTGTCCTCACCTATACCGCATAATTATCTCATGGTTCTTTGTGATCCCTCTTGGCGACATGCTATGCAAGAAGAATATGATGCTCTTAAAGTTAACAAAACATGGACTCTCGTCCCTCCTCCTCCAGGTGCCAACATTGTTAGTGGTAAATGGATCTTCCGACATAAATATAACTCCGATGGCTCACTTGCTCAACATAAGGCTCGTTGGGTCGTACGTGGTTTTTCACAACAACCAGGTGTCGACTATGATGAGACTTTTAGTCCGGTTGTAAAACCGGCTACCATTCGTTTGGTTCTTTCTCTTGCACTTTCTTCCTCCTGGCCCATTCACCAACTCGATGTCAAAAATGCTTTTCTTCATGGCTATCTCGATGAGGTTATCTATAGTCAACAACCATCTGGTTTTCTTGACACTAACCATCCCAATTATGTCTGTCGTTTGCATAAGTCGCTCTATGGACTAAAACAAGCTCCCCACGCTTGGTTTCAGCGGTTCGCAACCTATGGTCGCTCAGTTGGTTTCGTCGAATCCAAATCTGACGCCTCCTTGTTCATCTTTCATAAGGGCAACACCACCGCATACTTACTTCTTTACATTGATGATATAATTCTTACCGCCTCTTCTTCCACTTCTCTAAATTCAATTATTCATCTATTCAGTAAGGAATTTTCTATGAAAGATCTTGGACCACTTCTATGAAAGATCTTGGACCACTTCATCGTTTTCTTGGTATATCTATTTCTCGTACACCTGCTAGTTTGCATCTCTCTCAACGGCAATATATTCTAGAAATTTTATCCCGTGCTGGCATGAGTGATTGTAACCTTGTCTCTACACCGGTCGACACCAAAGCCAAACTCTCCGCAACTTCTGGTTCTCCTGTTTCCGATCCTTCTTTGTATCACAGTCTTGCCGGTGCCCTTCAATACGCCACTCTCACTCGCCCAGATATAGCCTATGATGTCCAACAAGTGTGCCTTCACATGCATGATCCTCGTGATCCTCATCTTTTTTTTCTCTCAAACGCATTCTGCGCTATCTTAAAGACACACTTGATCTCGGCCTAACTCTTTATCCTTCCTCCTCTCACACTCTCATTGCCTACTCAGATGCCGATTGGGCTGGTTGCCCGGACACTAGACGTTCCACATCTGGATTTTGTATGTTTCTTGGTGATAATTTGATCTCATGGTCTTCTCGATGGCAAACCACAGTTTCACGTACCAGTTTGGAGGTTGAATACCGCGCTGTGGCTGCTGCCGTGGCCGAGTCTTGTTGGGTTCGTTAGTTACTACAGGAACTACAGTTGTTTTTTGTGATAATGTGAGTGCAGTCTATCTTGCTCACAACCCGGTACAACATCGACGAACCAAACATATCGAGCTTGACATCCATTTTGTCCGTGAGAAAGTTGCTCTTGGTGTTGTTCGAGTCCTGCATGTTCCTTCTTCGTCACAATATGTTGATATATTCACCAAGGGTCTTCCTTGTGTATTATTTCATGAGTTTCGATCCAGTCTGCACCTTGCTACGCTCCCAGGTTCAGACTGCGGGGGCGTGTTAGAGAGTCCTGTATCTAGTCGATCAGTTGTTGTACCATATCCAGCCAACAATGCTAAAAACATCCGAGTATGTTTAGATTACCAAACATAGACTGAGTTGGTTTGTAATTACCTTGACTTGCAAGACAAGTTCATACCATATATACGTATATATATTGTGGCAATGAGAATAGAGGAGGCGAGCAATCTTGCAGCCCCGATTACTATCTGTCTTACACATAGAGTCACTAGTTAGCAACTATTGGAAGATCTACCATCAAGACATTAACTAGCTAGAACACCACTCTAGATTCAGTGTTAAAACCTCTTGCCTCCATTGGTTGGAACTGACGACGATAATCTTGTGTCGTCTTCGAGGTTTTGCCTTCGTATTGATGCTCTGGCTTGATTGTTTTGACATCGCACCTAGGATGCAAATCCATGTACACAGTTCATTGTGTATTAAAAATTGTTGTTCAAATTTATCTATCATCTTTCGGAACCACAACCACCCACAATTATAGTATATCTTCGTTGTATTTTCAAAATACAAAATTATTTAAAAATGGCAACATTGTATTTTGAAAATTGCTCAATGTTATTAAACATTATTGTGTAATAATAGTAAATATTAGAAATATATGAAAACATATTTGTATAAATGTAAGAAATAATTTTGCATGAAAATTGAATGCACGTTGAATATTTTCTTAAAACATGCTCATAATTTTTTAAATACATGATGTTAATTTTTTGAAAGCATGCCAAAAAACCTATACATGTTTATAAATTTTTAATGTACGTGAAACATTTTCCAAAATATGTTGCTTTTTTTTCAAATGCACCAACACTTCCTTTAATTTTTATGACAATTGTACATTTTTCTTACATTTCTTTCTTTCAGATGGGAAAAGTAATACCAAAAATAAAAATGCACATGATCATGAAAAAAATGAAAAGAAAATTTATGCGGGCCCATAGGAGCGCTATATATAGAAACTCAAAATTTTGTTTGAAGAGGTTCGCGGGAGGGAGGATGGTGGCAGCTTGGTAAATATGGACGCATCGTTCCACCTGATGGATGGGGTGACCGATGACTGCCCCGCGAGGGGATGCGAGCCGGAGGGAGTCACGGGGAGGGAGGACATGCATTTTTTTACCTGGTCACCTATAGTGGAGAGAGAACGGAACTGAACAAGAGAGAGAACATAAGTTGGGCTGTTTTTTTTAGGATTTTTTCATTCAAATCATGAAACAGTATAAAGTAGTTGATCCTTACGAGCACACTCAAACGCAAACGATTATGAACACCTAGAGTACCCTAAGACAATCATAACACAAGAAGATCTCCGGAGCCAAGTGTCATCATCCCTGAATCTTGAGAGAAGACCCCTACAGCAGAAGGATCTGCAACCAGGCGCAAGCAGGTCATCATCTTCGACCTTGGTATAATTGCCGCCACGCTGCTTCCTCCTTTCTTGACACCAGCGCTGAGAGGGCATGGACATCAATCCAACACACCTGCAACAGCCGTTGTCATCTTTGGCTTTGAGTACCGCGAAAAGTGTCCCTTCCGGAAGGAAGAGAACTCGAGTCATCCGACTGGTCCAGCATCGTGGTCGGGCCATCCGCCCGTACAAAGCAGGAACTCCACCAGCATCAGCGCAGAGGAAGGAAAAGAACAGCAGCCGCAAATCATACCGATAAGGAAGAAGAAGGGTCTTCGTCTCCCTGCATCCATCACACATCTCAGGACCCAAACGGCCAGTGCCGATGGACCTCCAGCCACTATAGCCCGCGACCTCGACGAGATCCGGGGATCCCCCACACCGCTGGCTCCTAGACGAAGGCAAAAGTCTCGCGTGACCGCGATCAGAGCCCAGAGAAACTTATTCCGACGCGACACCACCGCAACGGCCTCGGCAGCGTCTCCCTCAACACTAACTCTACCACACATCCACCTAGCGAACAGACCCAAGGTCCCCCTCACTCCTGCCCCCGGAGTGGTCGACGGAGAGAAAGGGAACAGGCGGCGTCGCCGGCGGCGTGCAAGGGAACCCTCGCCTTGTGCGATCCTACTTTCCCGGGAGGGAGTTGCGATGAAATACCCAACCCGGGGTGGGCATAAAAACCGACGAACTAAAAACCGAACCGATGCCAATACCGAATAAATCGAATTTTCAATTTTTTCTCATGTCACAACAAAAGTCGGTTTTCATGTGCACTAACCGAACTGAATTTGGTATGTTCGGTTTTTTTCTCGGTTAACCGAACAAAAACCGAAAAAACCTGAATCAGCGGAAGAAATATCGAACATGCAGGCGCAGGCGCACCGCGTGCGGCAACGTCTCCCGGTCGTCACGCGAGGACGCGCCTACGATCGGCCACCAATGCATCATGCACATTACATGGGCCTACCAGAACAAAGTGCATGTAAAGATTGCAAGGCCCATCTCACCGCGTGGTGGCCCTCGTGTGTGTGTGCGCGCGCATGCGTACAGCCGACTAGGCATCAGGCTCCTTTAGTCATAGTTTAAAAAACCGAACCAGAAATCGAACCGGAAAGGTTATCGGTTCAGGTTTTTACCGGTCGGACCGCCGGTTCACCGGTTCGATTTTTGGTTTTTTAAGCAATAAAATAATATATGTTAATTAATATATGTTCTAATATAGTGTGAAATAATGGTCAAGTAAAATTACATCCATATAGTGGACAACAAAATAGCACAACCAACTTGGTTATTGGGCCATGGCCAGGCCACACGTACTGCTTACAGGACCTTGGATCGAATCCCAATTTCTCGATTTATGTCAAAACATGTTTTTGGTTTTTTTCCGGTTCAATGACCCGGTTTTTTCACCGGTTTTCCAAAAAACCGGCCGGTTTGACCGGTTTTCTTTGGTCTGATTGCAGAACGGTCTTATTAGCTTAAAAAACCGATGAGCCTGCCGGTTCCGGTTTTTTCCGGTTCGACCGCCGGTCCGGTCCGGTTTTTTAAACTATGCCTTTAGTCCCACCTCACCTGACGGAGGGAATGATTTAGATCTGCTGCCTATTTAAGAGGGTGCCACTTCTAAAATCCTGGCACAAGTACTTGGCGTGTTACATTGTTACAAAGCCGGAAATCGTACCGGATATTCGGTTAGCCGAATTGTTGGTTAGCTAGTTTTACCTACCATTTTTTATATCCAGTTTTACCAATTAAAATTTAATAAACACCGAATGGTAGAAATCGAAAATTCGGTTTATACCGAGGGCCAACCCTTAGATGTCCTCCCAACACTTATCAGAACTATCCATCTAGGATTGAACGTGTGTAAGCCAACGAAAACCGTCGTTCGGGGGCGACCCGCGCTAAACCGCGTCGTGGGGACGTGATGCTCCCCAGTCACAGACCTCACGGCGAAATGCGGCCTCACATAGTCACATTTGGGCAAACAAGACGCAAATTTAACCAAATTTCGGCGAGTTCATCAAATATTTTATAAAAAAGAAAAAAAAAATGACACTACTAGGACCCGCCGTTGCCGTCGCCCTGGTCGTTCCTCGCCGCCCTGAAGCTGTACATGTCGAGGAGCCTGTAGAACTGCGTGTAGTCGCCGCCGTCGTCGCCTCCGTCGCGGCTGCTGTCCCTGCTGCTCCCCTGCTAGGGTCGTCGAGGCGCGACGGGTTGGACGGTCCGGGGGCGTCCTCGTCCTCGTCGATGTCGAGGATAACGACGCCGTCCTCCCCCTCGCGCCCACGTCGACAGACGGCTATCTCCTCCAGGGCTCGGCGCTGCCGGACCATCTCGTCGCGGAGGTAGTCATTCCGCGCCCATTGTAGGGCGGCCTCACCGGAGAAGCGGGACCGGGCAATGGCCTCGTACTCCACGGGGAGGCCAGGCTCCACCTTCGGCCTGACGAGCCGGGCAGAGGTGGGGGGGGACTCGGCGATGCGGATGCCGCCGTTGCGGGTGCGCCGACTGATCGGCGTGTCCTGGTGCTCCGGCTTGACGGGGAGGAGGGAGGGAGAGCCAGACGAGCGGCCGGACGAGGAGGAGGACACCGGGTCCATGCGTCTCGGCATCCACGAGCTACCACGCCGGGGGAGAAGGTGGGGGACGCGGGGTACTCCAGCCTCGGCGTGTTGCCGCCCTCGATGTACTCGAGGACGGCCTCCAGCGTGCGGCCGGGCATGCCCCACCATCGGCGGCGCCCTTCGGAGTTGTAGTTCCCGGAGGGCACGACGCCGTTGGTGGCCTCGAGCTGCTCGGCGTGGCGATGCCAGAAGTACGGCTCCCACAGCATGCTGTCGGAGGCGTACGTCGGCTCGTCTCTCGCCGTCTGCGGCAGAGAGTAGCGGATGCGGGCGATATCCGCACGCCTGGCCGTCCCGGTGGGCGGCGGTGGCACGGGGACCCTCCCGGCGCTTATTCTCCACGTCCCGGGCACCTGCATGTCCGACAGGACCGGGTATTCGGCCTCATAGAGAAGCCGGGCTTCGTCCTCGTGAAGGTGGCGGCGAGCGAAGCCGTTCACCGCCGCACCATCGTCTGGGTAGCACTCGGCCATGGGGTGAAATGGAAACAGTAAGAAGAGAGGAGGAACGGGGGCGCCGGCGATGGAGAGTGATGTCTATGCGTGGCTCACCGGTGCGGGAGGGGGCTGCTTATATAGCCACGGCCGGGCGACGCCCGCGTGTCCGCCGTGTGTACACGTGTCGGGCGCGGGACGCGCGTCGCCCGTGAGGCATTAATGGAGGCTGACCGGCACGGCAGCGCGCGACAGCTTTGGTATTGATTCCCCGACGGGAACCGATGCGATTAGGACGACAAAGCGACGAGAACCGCCGAGTCGCTGTCAAGGAGGATCCGCCGATTTTCGCGTCAAAAACGATTCGGCGGCGCCACCAAGCGCCCCGGGTTCTTCCTGGGTCCTCCGACGCTAACTTCGGCCCGAGCCGGCGAAAAAAGGGCCTTCGAGAATGTGACTAGACCAATTTTTGGACGTCGGTAAAAAAGAATTTGCCTGGGGCCTTGTTGGGGCGCGGCTGTTCTGAGGAGGCGAATCAGGCGCCCATGATTGATCAAGCAACAAAGCCAAACGCTCATATTTAAAGCATATACAACTTAAAACACCGCCATACTCATTGATCTCTCACTAAAGCGAACTCGCCAGTTGGCCGGCCCGCGAGATATACAGCGTAAATGGATACAATAAAAAAGTAAAAATCCACTTCTAGGGTTCTAACCCGGGTCGCTTCGCTAAGAGCTGATGTTGCTAGCCATCCCAGCTAGCGCTTGGAACGCGCTCTAGCAATTGATCAAGGAAACATGAACTATGTTGACTGTAGAATATTCACTTCATGAATTATTTTTTATCCATGCAAGAATTTTGTACTTATTTTTATACTTTAAAATATTCTACATATACTTAAACAAATGTTTGAAAAAATGTTGAATAACTATAAAAAAATTGAACAAGTATTTGAAAAGTGTTGAACAAGTATTTGGAAATATTGAATAAGTATTAAAATTGTGAAACACGTATTTAAAAAATGTTGAACAAGTATTAATTTTTTTGAACGAGTATTAGAAAAATGTTGAACATATATTTGGAAGAGGTTGACATAAGTATAAAATATTAAACAAATATTTGAAAAATGTTGAGTAAGCGTTGAGACAATGTTGAACGTGTATACAAAAAATATTGATCACTTATTAAAAAAAATGTTTTGACATATATGTCCTGCATGTTCGCCACGTCGGCCCCGGTCCACGCTTGCCCACATGACCCCACACATATTTGTCCTCACCCACTCCCCGGATCAAACCCTAGCCACTTCACTTCACCCCTCTCTGCCACCCAAGCTCCTGTCCGGTGATCTTCGGCATGGCGGGCAGCGGATATGACTCTGACCAGTCTAGATCCGTCGAATGGGGTGTCATCCCGTGTGGGTTGGAGGAGGCAATGACCGTCCACATTGCACTCTGCTGCTCCCATGAGGACAATGCCGACCGACAATGGGATCTGTTCGGCGCGAGCCCATTGCGTCGGCGCAACGGGCGCTCGGATCCTCCAGAGCTGGATCATCACGGTCCTCCTGGGAGCCTCCTTTCCCCATCATCGGTACATAGGTGAAAGTGCAACTAATCCCTGGGTGGTTTTGGTAATTAATAACAACATATATATCATTGAACTAATATTTACCTGAGAATCATTTCAGAGAAGTTTGATGATATGGGTATGGAATTGTCTGAAGAAGTGGACCCCTCAAAATGCTAAGACAAGCATTGGCAAAAGCTCAAGACTCCATTTTTGGTTTAGTGATCAAAGATCACATTGAGTCCATAGGAAAAGACAATGCTATTAAAAGGGGATGAGGTTGTGTTGATGATCTGGTTGCTCAAGTGCTTAGTGATTTAGCTCCTTCAACTATCATCAACTTTCACTACTTAACACACTCATAAGTAATCTCGGACAAACCGATTCTGCAAACTCAGTCCCACCGAGATGAACCACCTCAGCTATTCTTCCAAACCCTAATATTTCGGTCCATCCGATTTTGAGTTCGGTCTCACCGAAACTGGACTGCCAACCTTCTGTAACCATTTGTCATCATTTCGGAATATCCGAGTTGTTGATTTCGGTCCCACCGATTCTGGCAAGTTCCTACCTTTGACTCATATCGGACACACCGAGATGGTATTTTCGGTCCCACCGAAAACCCCAACGTTCACTATATTTGAACTTTCGGTCTGACCGAGTTTTAACTACGGTCTCACCGAGATTGCTCAATTATGTGTGTAACGGTTGGATTTTGTGTGGAGGCTATATATACCCCTCCACCCCCTCTTCATTCGTGGAGAGAGCCATCAAAAAGTACTACCATTCATACCATACACTTTCTGAGAAGAGAACCACCTACCCTTGTGTTGAGATCAAGTCATTCCATTCCTACCATATGAAACTTGATTTCTAGCCTTCCTAAGTTGCTTTCCACTCAATCCTTTCTTCCACCACAGCCATATCAGTGAGGAGAGTTGAGTGTTGGGGAGATTATCATTTGAAGCACAAGAGCAAGGAGTTCATCATCATCAACAACATCTATTACCTTTTGGAGGGTGGTGCCTCCTAGATTGGTTAGGTGTCACTTGGGAGCCTCCGTCTTTGAGATGTGGAGTTGAACCAAGAAGTTTGTAAGGGCAAGGAGATCGCCTACTTCGTGAAGATCTACCCCGAGTAAGGCTAGTCCTCCATGGGCATAGGCCATGATGGAATAGACAAGGTTGCTTCTTCGTGGACCCTTCGTGGGTGGAGCCCTCCGTGGACTCGCGCAGCCGTTACCCTCCGTGGGTTGAAGTCTCCATCAACGTGGATGTACGATAGCACCACCTATCGGAACCACGACAAAAATCTCCGTGTCTCCAAACTGCGGTTGATCTTCTCCACCTCTCTTTACTACATGTGCAATTTACTTTCCGCTGCTTATACTCTAGAATTGCATGTGTAGGGTGATACTTGAATTGATCATAATTGTGAAACTGCCAAAAACTGTTCATGATCTAAAGGCAGATTTTTTATATTGTCAAGTAGTCTAATCACCCCCCCCTCTAGACATACTTTCGATCCTACAAGTGGTATCAGAGCTTTGGTCTCCATTGTATTGGTTTCCATTGCATTGGACTCCATAAGCTTGGTTTCACAACCTAGGAGAGTATGGCGTCTAGTGAGGGTAATCATCGTAGAGGTCCTTACTTTGATGGTACAAATTTTGCTAGTTGGAAGCATAAAATGAAAATGCATATTCTTGGTCATAACCCAGCCGCATGGGGCATTATTTGTGTTGGTATGCAAGGTGATTTCTTCGAGGAAGGAAAAGTTCCGGATCGCGAAGCTACACCGGAAGAGTTGCGGATGTTGCAAAACAATGCTCAAGCTTGTGACATTCTCTTCAATGCTTTGTGTCCCGAGGAGTTCAACAAAATCAGCCGTCTTGAGAATGCTAAAGAGATTTGGGATACTTTGGTTGAAATGCACGAAGGTACTGAATCTGTGAAGGAATCAAAGCTAGATATTCTTCAAGGTCAACTTGACAAGTTCAAGATGAAGGATGGTGAAGGAGTCGCTGAAATGTACTCTAGGCTTGCTCTCATCACAAATGAGATTGCCGGCTTAGGAAGCGAAGAAATGACCGACCGATTCATCATTAAGAAGATTCTCAGAGCTTTGGATGGAAAGTATGACACCGTGTGCACTTTGATCCAAATGATGCCAAACTACAAGACTCTCAAGCCAACTGAAGTCATTGGAAGAATTGTTGCTCATGAGATGACACTTAAGGATAAGGAAGAGCTTCACAACAAGTCAAGTGGTGCTTACAAAGCTACAAGTGATGCTCCGACTACCTCAAGTGACAAGTTAATTTCCAATGAAGAGATAAGCCTAATGGTTAAGAACTTCAACAAGTTCTACAAGAATAGAGGCAAAGAAAGAAGCTCAAAGTCTAGATCATATGATGAAAAGAGATCTTCTAGTCGTGATCAAAACTGCTACAATTGTGGAAGACCCGGACACTTCTCAAATGAGTGTACGGCTCCCCACAAGAGAAGAGAAGAATCTCCAAGAAGAAGAGCAAGAGATGAGTCACCTCGGAGAGAGAGAAGGAGTAGAGATGATCGTTATGAACGAAGACCCTCTCGGAGAAGCAAGGATTCGGAGAGGAAGGACAAGTCATCAAGGAGCTACACAAGAAGAAGACATCAAGCTCATGTAGGTGAATGGGTCTCCGGCTCCGACTCCGACAATCAATCCGATGGAAGCTATCACTCCGACTCCGACTACAGTCAAGATGAAGGTGTTGCCGGACTTGCACTCGTATCCTCCAACTCCTACGACTTATTTGATTCACCAAATGAGGGGATTGGAAGATGCTTCATGGCTAAAGGCCCCAAGGTAACACACCCTGAATTCATTGACTTTGATAGTGATGAGGATGACTTGCTTGGTGAAGATGAGCTCTTGCATGATAAATCTAGTGAGCTTAGTAATGATGAAAATGCTAGTAGTCTTTATAGTCGAGAAGAGTCGAATGACAATGCTATGAAGGAGATTGAGCGTCTAACACTCTTAAGTTAGCTCATGAAACAACTCAAGAAGATCATAGAGAGCTCCTAAGATCGCATGAGAAGCTACGCTTCGAGAAGCTCACTTTAGAGCAAGAACATGAGTTTCTAAAAGCGATCAATGACAATCTTCGAAAGAAGAGTTCTTCATATCTTGCCAAACGACTTCTCTTGTCTAATTTCTTGCCACCTATTAAGACTAAGCATGACAAGCATAAGAAAAGTTCTTCCTCTAGTAGTAACAATAACAACGTTAAATCCAATATTGTTACTTCTAGTAGTTCTCTTGATTCCACTAACAATGTTTCAAGCCAAGTTACACTTGAGCAAGAAAATAGCTTATTGAAGGAAATCATAGAGAAAGGTGTCTACAAGAGTCTTGCCGGAAGCAAGAACTTTGAGGAAATTGTTCGCAAACAAGGAAGGCACCGGAAGAATCAAGGGATTGGTTTTGAGCGAAAGTTCAACGCCGAAGGTGTTGAGTGGGAAGAAGGTCAATACCCTACTCCACATTTTGTTGCACAAAAGGAGAAGTATGATCCTACTTCTTCCAATGTGGAACAAGCTCAAGATGACCTTCCACCACAAGACCACAAGCTAAAGGCCAAGGACAAGCTTCAAGAGGAGATCGATGCATTCATTGAAGCACCTCAAGCCATGGTCAAGTGGGTTCCCAAGGACACGTCAAGTTCTACTTCGTCAAGCTCAACTACAACACCAAGGATTCCCATCAAGATGATGTGGATCCCAAAGAAGAAGAACTAGAAGGTTCTTGAGGGTGACTCCGCCAACATACTTCACTCATATTCATTTTGGCAAGAACTTGTGCAATCAACTTCCACATCATGCACTAGTTCATGGAGTCACAAACCCTCTTGTTGGTAAGTCAAGGGACAAGGTAATCATTGCTTTCATGGACATCATCTTTTGTGAACTTCAATCTATGTCTATGGATATCCTTGTTTGTTCCTTGTGGGACTAACCCATGTAGGTATTGAAAGTTACCTAATCCAAAGGATAGCTCCCAACTCTTAATGATCTACATAAACATTGAGCATCCACATCTTCAACATCTACATGAAGTCTTCTACGACAACCCAAGGTTAGTTTGACCCTTTAAAAGGGGTTCTCACATCTAGGGGGAGCTTTGCTCTAAAAATTGAGCTAAAGCATCTTCAAATGATGTGAACACATCAATGCTTTATGTAAAAGTGGTAACCCCACTTGTGCTTAAACGATGAGTATGACCTATGATCAAATGTTCTCATTTGACTCCTAAGTCAATATACTCATATATAGATGACCTAGTCATCGACAAATTGTGTGCTAGTAGCTAGAATTTTGGTTGTGCATGTTTGACACATATTTCAGTTGCTATCTTATTGTGTGAGCATGTTGAATGCATGATTTTATTCATTCAAGGACATCCATTTGTTGTTTTGATTGCTTTGAATTTTCTGGCCAAATGGATGGACAAGAATGCCTAAGCACCTTCCCTAGCTATCTATGCTTTCTTGTCTCAAATTCTATTCATGCTCATATCACAACTTTGAACAAGTCATTTTCGGACCCTCCGAGTGAGGAGCACTCGGAGCCACCGATCCGTCTAAGGCTGACTTCCAAAACCTTCTAAGTCCATTTCGGTCTGACCGACTTCTCCATCTCGGTCCAACCGAAACGCTTAGACTGATCTAGGTTTCAACTCGGTGAAACCGAGTTCAAAATCTCGGTCTGACCGATATGCGTAACTGCACAACAGTTATACATTTCGGTGACACCGAGTTTTTCAACTCGGTCCCACCGACAGTACGGGGATATATATACCTGAGGGCTGCGCGCGATTACTTCTTCAAACCGTTTCGCCCTCAAGTCCCCTGCTGCCGTCGCCCTGGTCTTCGGATCGTCGCCGTCATCGCCTGTGCGCCCTCGCCGCAGGTCTCCTCCGCCGTCAACGGTAATCCTCTCTGCGCCGTTGCCGCCGTAGAGGGACTCCACCAAGTTAGGGTGAGTCCCGATCCCTATCGTGCTCCCCATCTGATTCTTGCACGACTGGTTTGCCATGTATCTATCCACGTTTGAGATATTCCTTAACATCAGATCAGATCCGTTTAGTTTTTGAGCGAAATTCTTAGGTTTAGGTTTCCACGGAACACATCTCGGTGAAGCCGATTTGGAAAACTCGGAATGACCGATTTGGCCTCTGGCCATTGCACTACACCGTTCGGTCTAACCGATGCGTGCAAATCGGTGTGACCGATGTAGGGTCTCAGTGAAACCCTAGTGTTTCGGTAGGACCGAAACCCATTTCGGTCTGACCGAAAGTGGTGTGTAGGTTTCTGTAATACACTTCGGATTCACCGAAACGGAAAATCGGTTTGACCGAAATGCATTCTGTGAAAACTCAAAACTAAGATTTGAACTCATTTTTTTGCAAAAACCTCTGCAGTTGTGATAACTCTTCTACTCTGCCTATACCTTATCTTTTCACAGGTTGTCAGCCATGTCAGATGTCAGTGACAGCCAGAACAGGTCTGAGTCACCATTTGCAGAGATCCCTGAGGCAGATACTAGTCCTGAGGCTAGCAGTTCCAGTGATGATGGTGAGAGGAGCACCCCCAGTGGTTTGCCTCCTGCAGCCACGAGAACCAGGAAGAAGAGAAATTCTGATGATGAGGACTCTGACTTTGTTGCTGAGGAAGTTACCTCCAAGCCCAAGAGGAATGTGGTTGCCAAAGAGCACCAAGGGCAGCAGTCAAGGAAAGGCACAAGCAAAGTCAAGCAGTCAGCTGTTGCAAAGAAACTGAACTTGGAAGAGCCAGCTCCAAGTAAGGTGAAGAAAACTTCCAAGAGGAAGAGGGTAGTGTATGCTGAACCTCATGTTGATGCTGCTGTAGAAGAAGAAGAAGATGCACCCCAGCCTCCTCCTCAGAAGGCTAAGTTCATGGGTGATGCTATTAGGGCTCAAGCCTCTTCTAAGCCCAAGAAGCCTGCTCAAGCCAAGGCAGCTCCAGCCAAGCCCAAGAGGACAACCAGGAGCATTCCAGCTTCTGAGAAGAACAAAGGTGAGATGCCACCGTCTGAGTCAGATGAAGAGCATGTGTTGCTGAAGCTCCGTCCTAAGTTGCCACTCCACAACGATGCTCATCCTCAAGCCGAGGATATGAAGGAAAGGAAGGATAAAGGTCTCAGGCTATGGAGACAGTCTGATCCATATGCCGTGAGGAGAAGGACTGCTGTGGACCCCAGATTCCACACCAGAGAGCAGCAGGACTTCTATGAGACCGTGCTGATGGACAAGAAGCCTATTGTTGCTGACACCAGGTATGTTGACTGGAAGTACATCGACAGTGAAGAGCACCGAGACTTCTTTCCCCATGTGCATGAGAGCTTTACTGCATGTGGAGTTGCTGAGTTCGTGGGTCAGGAACTGACAGCTTGGAATGACGAGATGATCATGCAGTTCTACGCCACAGCCCACTTCTATCCTGATGGCAAGATCACCTGGATGACTGAAGGTCAAAGGTTTTCTTCGTCTGTTGAAGAATGGGCAGAACTTCTAAATGCTCCAGTACAGAGAGAGGACGACATTGATGTCTATGGGATTCCTAAGAAGAGTCATGATTCCATGAAGAACATGTACAAGGAGATCCCCGCTGCTGATTTGGAAGGGTGGAAGCTTGGCTCAGTGTACTATCTCCAGGCAGGTCTGACCACCACAAACACTATTTTGAGGCATACCTTGATGCCCAAATCTGGAGACCACCGCATGATTCGAGGCTATTCTATCAACATGCTGCACATTCTCGATGAGAAGGCACCTTTCAAGGTGATGGACTTAATGGTAGAGACCATTAAGAGGACTGCAGCTGACCAGAAGAGGTCGTGTGGATTTGCCCCGCAGATTCAGATGCTCATCAATGCCAAGTTTGGCACGGGCAAATTCATGTTGGATAGGAAGCACTTGCCACTGCAGCCAGAGCATGAGGACAACGTAGTTGTGATGGATGAGGAGGATCCAACCTCAGTTGAAGGACAAGCCAAAATTGAAGCTGCAAAGAAAGCTAAAGCTGACAAAGAGGCAGCAGCAGCAGCAACAGCTAAGCCAAAGAGCTTCGGAGAGCAGATTCTTGAAGCTACCCAGAGGATTGAACAACGCCTGGCCAGCATTGAACAATCTCAGGAAAGCCTAGAGAGAATTGTTGAGGACAAGATCCATGCTCTGGACGTGAAGCTGACTGAGATTCAGGTGTCCGTCAACAAGCTTGAGGCAGACATGGAGGAAGCAAGGCAGGAGAGAGCAGAGCTCATACAGGATGATCTAGTCCAGGACTCTCATCGCCAGACTGCTCAGGTTCCCAGAGGATCCTGATCTGCAGCTATCCTAGTGACTGACTCCAGGGCTACCACTTCAGCACCAGCTCCAGCTCCAGCATCCACTCCTCCAGCGCAGACATCAGCAGAAGTCTTCGCCGATGCAGTCATTTCTACACCGACATCTACCCAGACGGGAGCCGCCAGCAGATCCCACAGTGACGCTTAGCTCTATACCTTTTCAAACTTTTTGGTAACTTGTTGCCAAAGGGGGAGAAATTGTATAGATCATAGGGCTTCGAGAGAGAGAGTGCTCTTTCGTTCTTTTGCCGGTTTTTTTTGAGATACATTCGGTTCTTTTGGTTCTTGAACCTTTCAGTGTGCTTGCTACTATGTTTGATGCTACCTTAATGAATGCTTGGTCAAACTATGCTTTAATGTGTGCTTAATGCTTATCATATGCTATTCCTTATTGTATGGCTATTTACTCTTGTCTTGGTGATTGGGTGCATGTTATTCATTCTTATCATTTTGTGCGCTCCACCAAGATGTATGTGACATGGAAGAGTGACCCATAATCCTAATCGATTGTGCATTTGCATTCAAACGCAAATTTTAAATAATGCACAAATTTAGGGGGAGCTCTTGTTTATCACATACTTCTCAAAGCGACGATATTATCCATTGATTATATCTTTTGTCGAAGCTTTGATCTATATGTTGTCATCAATTACCAAAAAGGGGGAGATTGAAAGTGCAACTAATCCCTGGGTGGTTTTGGTAATTAATAACAACATATATATCATTGAACTAATATTTACCTGAGAATCATTTCAGAGAAGTTTGATGATATGGGTATGGAATTGTCTGAAGAAGTGGACCCCTCAAAATGCTAAGACAAGCATTGGCAAAAGCTCAAGACTCCATTTTTGGTTTAGTGATCAAAGATCACATTGAGTCCATAGGAAAAGCCAATACTATTAAAAGGGGATGCGGTTGTGTTGATGATCTGGTTGCTCAAGTGCTTAGTGATTTAGCTCCTTCAACTATCAGCAACTTTCACTACTTAACACACTCATAAGTAATCTCGGACAAACCGATTCTGCAAACTCAGTCCCACCGAGATGAACCACCTCAGCTATTCTTCTAAACCCTAATATTTCGGTCCATCCGATTTTGAGTTCGGTCTCACCGAAACTGGACTGCCAACCTTCTGTAACCGTTTGTCATCATTTCGGAATATCCGAGTTGTTGATTTCGGTCCCACCGATTCTGGCAAGTTCCTACCTTTGACTCATATCGGACACACCGAGATGGTATTTTCGGTCCCACCGAAAACCCCAACGTTCACTATATTTGAACTTTCGGTCTGACCGAGTTTAACTTCGGTCTCACCGAGATTGCTCAATTATGTGTGTAACGGTTGGATTTTGTGTGGAGGCTATATATACCCCTCCATCCCCTCTTCATTCGTGGAGAGAGCCATCAGAAAGTACTACAATTCATACCATACACTTTCTGAGAAGAGAACCACCTACCCTTGTGTTGAGATCAAGTCATTCCATTCCTACCATATGAAACTTGATTTCTAGCCTTCCCAAGTTGCTTTCCACTCGATCCTTTCTTCCACCACAGCCATATCAGTGAGGAGAGTTGAGTGTTGGGGAGATTATCATTTGAAGCACAAGAGCAAGGAGTTCATCATCATCAACAACATCTATTACCTTTTGGAGGGTGGTGCCTCCTAGATTGGTTAGGTGTCACTTGGGAGCCTCCGTCTTTGAGATGTGGAGTTGAACCAAGAAGTTTGTAAGGGCAAGGAGATCGCCTACTTCGTGAAGATCTACCCCGAGTAAGGCTAGTCCTCCGTGGGCGTAGGCCATGATGGAATAGACAAGGTTGCTTCTTCGTGGACCCTTCGTGGGTGGAGCCCTCCGTGGACTCGCGCAGCCGTTACCCTCCGTGGGTTGAAGTCTCCATCAACGTGGATGTACGATAGCACCACCTATCGGAACCACGGCAAAAATCTCCGTGTCTCCAAACTGCGTTTGATCTTCTCCACCTCTCTTTACTACATGTGCAATTTACTTTCCGCTGCTTATACTCTAGAATTGCATGTGTAGGGTGATACTTGAATTGATCATAATTGTGAAACTGCCAAAAACTGTTCATGATCTAAAGACAGATTTTTTTATATTGTCAAGTAGTCTAATCACCCCCCCTCTAGACATACTTTCGATCCTACAATAGGAGTATGAGCCCTGCCGGGACTGGTGCGCCCGCCGTGAGAAGGAGACGATGAGGGCATTCGAGGCCCTCATCACTACCAACATGGCGGCGGCCGCCGCCGCAGAGGCGAAAGCCATCCGCGCCCGCATTGTAAAGAAGCAGTAGCAGAAGAACATGCGCGCCCTCGTCTGAGAGCAGAATCAGGCGGTCCGTACCATGGACGGACTGCCTCCCAAGGACGAGAAAGAGGACATCGACGGGTCAAACAACTCGGAGATGAGCCGATTCGGCTCGATCCCTACTGCGTTTTCAACCACTACTTCCGCGAGAAGGACGACAAGGGTGCCGGAAAGGACAAGAGCAGCCGTGGATGATCTTCTCCATAGCTAGCATGTAGGTTAAACATGCCAAATTTGGATAGTCCGATGGCATGTGCTGTAGTGACCGAACGATGTGTGTAATGCATCGTTTGTACTTGTATGAGTTTCTATGGATTTGAGGTATGCTAATTAGGGGTCCGTACCATGGACGGACTGCCTCCCAAGAACGAGAAAGAGGACATCGACGGGTCAAACAGCTCCGGAGATGAGCAGATCCGGCTCGATCCCTACTGTGTTTTCGACCACTACTTCCACGAGAAGGACGACAAGGGCGCCGAAAAGGACAAGGGCAGCCGTGGATGATCTTCTCCATAGCTAGCACGTATGTTAAACATGCCAAATTTTGATAGTCCGATGGCATGTGATGTAGTAACCGAACGTTGTGTGTAATGCATCGTTTAAGTACTTGCATGAGTTTCTATGAATTTGAGGTATGCTAACTAAAGTGTCCAGTTGTGAGAAATGAAATTTAAGATGTGACCGGCAGTGTCCACGGACGTTTGAAGGATCGGATTAGTCAAGTTCGAAGGTAGATGTTCTTACTGTCCTAAATTCTAGCTCTTAAATATCATCAAGTTAGATTTGGGCGTGGTGGATAACTTGTGCGAATTAAGCAACCAGGGTCTGGAGGTCTCGCGATCGACCATCTACGGCGTCCTCGTCACGCTGTCACGTCTCATTAGGAGGGTGTAAACTATAATGCGGAAGGAGCCACCGTATTTGCATGACCGGACAAGTTGCAGCATCTATTTTATGTATTTTGTAAATTTTGATATTAAAATGATCGTGACGGATAAGTTAAAGCATCCTGGTGTATTTAATCTCTTTACAGTGTCACAACTATTTTATTGTGCAGGATAAGAGATATATTATTCCTCTAAAATAGGATTACAGTCAGCTAATACAAAACTATAAACAATATCTAGAACATGGCCCAACCACTAGGTGATGCTATCTCCAGAACAATCAATATTAGCTAGACTATGAGCAACTCTATTTGGATGACGTTTCAATTTCCGCGGAATAAAGTCCCTTGGTTTCAGGAGCTTTTTAGTTTCCAACTGAAGACAAAGCTGATTTATCCAACGACTCGTCCGTAAGTGCAGCAACCAACACAAAGTAGTCAGATTGAGTAACAATAGGGTGGTCGGACTGATGGATGGTAAACGAGATTCCTTTCAATACCCCACTCATCTCAGTTTCTAGCGCGTCTTTGGAAAGGAATAGATATCTGTAGACAGAGAAGATAACAGCACCTTGTGCGTCCGTTAGCACCATGCCTCAACCTGCTAGCCCCGATACAGGGACAAATGAGCCATCTGTTGATAGAGCCACCCACTCTACCGGTGGCTTTGGCCATGGATTTTGTTGCTTCACCTGTACCACAGAGCTAGCAGGATGTCCATCACGGGCATCTTGCCCTTAATAATATCCTGACCACTGAATTTTTGTGCTTGATTAAACGAGGAATAGTAACTGCATAAAAAGGTCTGGGATATATGTGGAGGCGGGGATTGTCTTGTCATGTAGGAGATCGTTCCTGAGACTCCAGGTTCTCCACAGCAGCATTATAATTGGGTAATCCTCTTTTTTGAGAAAATGAAAAAAATAACTATTCCTAGTTTATTAAAGGTCACGAATATTTATCACGGACCTATACCAAGTTGCGCAATCAGCTAGAAAAAGCCTATTGGTCTGTACATCGTGGTCTTCACTAGTTTCTATTTTCTTTGATCAAATGCAGAGCTAGCTGGAACTCAACAGCCCTCAACCGTTATGCGATGCTTTGTCTGATTCCATTTCCATCAGTCCATCATTATGTGCCTGCCCTTCGGCTCTTATGCAGAGCCAGGAATCTTGTGACCTTTGGAGTCACTCCAACACACTATTTCTAGCCGGTTTGAGGACAACATGTGATTCCAAGTGCAGGTGCGTACTTGTCAAAAGGTTCTCGCCCTGCTTTATATACAAATCAACGATCATAAAACCTAGTGCTACAACGTGACATCACACTACACACATCTAAAGCAAGATACAACGGTGTAAAAAAACCCGGCAACGCCACCTAAACCATACATGAAGAGGCGAAGCCGTGCCCGACGAACCAAGGATTCCAAGACGGCGCATTCAAGAAGGTTACGGCACCGGAGTGTCGCTACCGCCCGATCCAAAGGATCAAGGTCTTCACCCAGAGCCACCTAAAGAACGGAGAGAAGCCGCAGCGATGCCTTCAGAAAGGATACGACACCCACTGACGCCACCATCGCCAGCCTGGCCACAGCCAGATATGGAATGACCCCCAACAAGAAATCTTCGCCTCCTAAATGTGGACCAATCGCACCCGCCGCAACACCCACACCCGACGTCGAGCACGAGTCCCACGCCGCCCTCCTGACCATGACAACTAGTCCGTACCCGAGCCGCATCTCCGCAAACAAGCACCACGGCTCCCAGCAACAAGGCTGCCACCCCGGCATCTGAGACCACCCGACACCGGCACCGCGATACACGGCCGCTGCGGACCGACGAAGGAAAAGGCTCCTCCTTTGACCCCAACCAGTAGGGGATGGCTCAACCTGTCACCAACTGGAAGGGGAAGGTCGCTAGCCTCATCGCATCCGCCGCACCATCGGGGACAAGGGACACAATCACGACCCACCTGGCATCTCCAGGTTTTGGCAACGGCAAGGCTGAGAGGCCTCCTACCTCTCTCCCCGAGTCGGCCCTGCTACCATCGGTTGGCCGCCTACGCACCCCAAGCTGAGCCACCGTCACCACCATAACAGGGGCAACCATCGCCCAAGGCCCCAAGCACACAAGTACCGGACTGGGAGGTTCACCACCACCACTGCGCTGCCACCCCTACCAGCTGACTGCCATGGCAGGGGGCGGCCACCCGTAGCCGAGGCCGCCCTCGGCCCGCAACGCCCAGTGGTTGGATCTGGACATGCCGCCGCCGAGCTTGATGCAGCCGCTGACCCCAACCACCACGCATGAAACCACCAACCCGCCGCCTGTTGCGCAACCACCACCCGCTGCCGCATCCCTAGGCCGGTGTGCCGCCGTGCAGTAATGCCCGGAGCCTAGCGCTGCTCATAGATCGGCGGCCTATCCCGCACCGAGGCTGCCGCACGTGGAGACGAACAATCCCTGTTACCGCCGGTGAAGACTGGGCTTCTCCCGGCCTCGCCCTCAGGCGGCAGCGAGGGAGGAGAAGGAGAGGAGAAGGGGTTCCTGATGACGACAGCTAGGGTTCCCCCACAGTCAGACGCGGGGCGACGCGAGGGGACGATGGGGAAAAACACTTCACACGGGGCGACGCGGGCAGTTGTGTACTTGCGCATGAATCCGCCGCCAATGCATGAGGAACCACGAATGTGCACAATTATCAGAAAACAGACTACATAAACAAATGTTAGTGCACGTTGGGAAGTTCTCCACTCTCTCAAGACTCATCACAAATTTGGCATGCAACTCTTGTAACCCACTCATATTATCGTATTACTTTCTTGCTAAGGGCACTCCCAATTCATGGTTAATTTGCTCTGAGTGGCCCTAATACACTCGTAATGCATTGGCTTTTAACACGTCATCCTAGGTGGTTAAAAAACTAGAGACAACGGTCCAATGCATTAGCTTTGAAATAATCTTAACGATCCCCACTCATAAACATTCCGGGGGGGGGGGGG
>LR738715.1:595745186-595811755 GCA_902687465.1 Secale cereale | reverse complement strand
GGGGGGGGGTCTTAAGCTAAATCTCTAAACAAGCCATGGCAGTAAGAGCAAGCCATAAGGAATAGAAAAATATTTTTCTTCTCTCACTCTCTCTTCACCACCATGTTGCTATAAAAGAATAAGGTGTGAACATTAGTAAAATGCACGCATATGGGGATAGGGTCCATCTTAAGACCCAAAACCGATCTTATACATTGTGGGATTCTAAGCCTGCTATAGAAATATGGTGTACCCCATGTTAACACCAATTTCAGAATTATACATTGGCGACACCCTATCTAAGTGTTGTTGTTTATTTCATTCAAGGTTTATGTCTATATCTCACCATTGTGTCCTAGTTGTGAAGTAAGGGAAGCAGAGAATGATCATGAAATTAATTTCATTGTGTAGGAAAACATGCCAAGAGTTGTCTCTCCGCTAACATAACATACATCTCCGTTCTTTATGAAACTGTGCTAAGAGCCGTCTCACCACTAACATACTAACACGGTTTCATAGGGAAAATGCCGAGGTAGCACAGTTAGAGAGAGACGAGTAGTTGTATGTTAGTGGAGGTATTGCTCTTAGCTCTCTTTCCTATATAGTATAATTAGTACTCTCCTCCCTTGTGGTATCTTCGTGTATTTTTCTCCCCCTTTGTTTCCTTCATGGTTGTGCCACAGTGTTAGATGCAAACATGATCTCTAAATCAATTAAGTGTAGCATCACTTAGATATATCACCTAGATCACACCTAATACAACTTTGTTGTATCTAAGTATTTTGTATTTATTTCCTTTAGGGATCATGTTTGCTCGTTAAGACTGTGTTCTAGCCACGGAGAGAACAGAGAAGAAAAACTAGGGACAGAAGCCAACCCGACCAAAGAGTTAATTCCACTTCATAGGTAAATGCGCTAAGAGCCATCCCTCCACTAACATACAACTCCCATCTCTCTTTACTTGTTGTGCTGCCGCAATATTTTTCCTATAAAATTGTACGAAGAGCCAAGCATTGCAGGTTAAGCGACAATGTGTTGGAGTGATTATCTCTAAAAATTATGTCATATAAGATAACACGTTAAGACTAAAATGCGCATTAGGTCATTTCGCATTGGGAGTGCATTAGGGCAATTTGCATTCGAAGACTAAAAAGTGTATACATGTGTCCTTTGGATCAAATAATGGAAAATTCTCAAGAGTTTCGCTACTCCCTCCGTTTTTGTGTACAATGTCGCTATCTTTTTTTCCCGAGAATGACAAGGTCACTATCTCATTTTCTGGATATTAAGAAAACATAGTTGACTCATAAAAATATCACGATTAGTTGTGTGGAAAGCCTCGCGTGTTCCTAGCCAATTAAACATATAACATGTGGTGCTTCTTTTCTATGGATGAATCCCATATCTATAATACCTAAATAGTTCATCCCCACTATCTTATTTCATTAGACATGCAAGCTATCCAACTCAGCAGCCTTGCCACATCAGCAATAACTTTTATTTATCTTCACTTGCGAGCTCGTCACATCAACAATTTTTTCAGTAAGTGTGTGTGCAACAAACCCTGGGTCCGTTGCCCCAGACTATGCACAGGCCCAAGGGAAAGTTTGCAACACCAAGATCAGATCAAGACACGAAGGGATCAACTCTTTGAGGAATCAGAGAGTTGGTCAGGAAGATCTTGACCACCAAGACCAGCCGACGAGGCAAGATATCACCAGAAGAAGAACCTCCCTTGCCGGTTGAGCCGTGATGTGACACTGAGCAGCGCATTTAATGTGCTCTGTCAGCTTGCAGAGTTAGGTATGATAGCACGGTTTGCTATCTAATCGGCCTAGAAAGACTGATTTGCCACTGTGGTGACCCCTTAATCTATAAAAGGAGGCCCATGGTAACCGTAGAAAGGATTCGGCCATTCGAACCCCCACACACTCATACACGCGCGACCGCTCTTGCCCCGAGGCAACCTTGCCGGGCAAGAGCGTCGTGCTCTTTTCCACCATTCTACCATCAATCCACCAAAGCAGGAGTAGGGTTTTATGCCTCGCGGCGACCCGAACCTAGGTAAAAACTGCCCGGGTGATCTCTGCCGTGCTGCGCTACGCTTTCCGCTCTTTGTGCAACGTGCCCATCCCCTCGCCAAACCAAAAGGGACTCCTATCCCATAGGTGGATGTGGTTTTCCCACGGCATCTTTGGCGCGCCAGGTAGGGAGATCACTTGTGCGAACCCAAGAGCGTGAGCAACGCGTCATCTCCATCACCAACTTCACCATCTTCGGCTTCATCGACCATGACGCCCAAGAAGAAGTCCGATGCTGCCACTCACCCGTCCACCTCGAGGGCCTCGCTGCCCACGGCCGCCGACACCGCGGGGAATGCGGGAACGCATGGGAATGCGGACACCGCGGGGGACGTGGCCGGCACAGGCGGCGTCGTTACCACACCTCCTGCGGCCGAAGCGGGAGCGGGACGCGCCGGAGTAGAACAACGTCAAAAACATCCCAGCGGCAACGCTCCACGAGGTACGAGCAGAGAGATTATTCCTTCCATACCTCCTTGCCCAGCCGAAGAGCACAGTCTTGGCGGTGTTGCTCGTTCTGGGGCGAATCGCAACTCTCCGGCCGCCCCCATTGCGGGCGCGACCGCAGAGCATGCGCCACCCCCGGGACAAGCTAACCTAACCGCCATGCTCGACGGAGCCGCTGGCCCTCACGCGCCTCCGCCTCATCCCCACACCGTCCAAGCGGTTGGTTCACAGCGACGAGAGCACGACGCGGTCGTCATCGGCACCATTAGGAGCCAGGCGACGCTGCGGTCCACATCATCATCACTTATGCCAAGCACCGCCTCGGAGGCCACGGCGCGGGCCCAACTACTGCTAAGATTCCCGCCGACAGCCGATCAGATGGATGAATGGCGAGCCACCATCCAAAGTCTGATTGGTTTCGCTGAGGCAGGAGGATCACAGCGAGCCGGCCCGTCACGACCTCCCGAGGCGACGGCAATGGCCCACGCTGCTGGCCGTAATAAAGGGGCCACCCGCACGATGCAGTCCCCGCCCCGACGGCTAGCGCGTGAGCCACACAATCAGGAGTGAGACAATGTCTCGATGGCCTCGTCGAACCTTCGAGCACATCGAGGCCAACAGCAAGCCCGGAGGGCATGCAGGAGGAGTGCGCACCACCATCGAGCAGCGTCGCGACGACCATTGCCAGCCCGACGAACGCGATGGCCCCAACACCGACGAGCCCGCGCTCAACGGGGGCGGGTACCTACCTTTCGAGGCAGGGTGCCCCGCCTTCACCCGTGAATTGCGGCAAGTCCGTTGGTCATCCGCTTGCACGTTCAAGCCAGAGATTCTAGAGAAGTATGATGGAAGACTGAACCCGATAGAATACTTGAGCATCTACACGATCGCTGTTCAAGTTGTCGGGGGAAGAGATGAAAAGGTATTCGCTAACTACTTCCCTTTGGCACTCAAGCCAAATGTGAGGTCTTGGCCGATGCATCTGTCGGAGAACTCCATTTCGACCTAGGCTGACCTGTGCCATGAGTACGTTGGCGCCTTCAGAGGCGGACACCAAGAACCAGGGCGGCCCAGCGATTTACAGTTGCTCCCGCAGATGGAAGGAGAAACTCTGCTGAAGTACATGCATAGGTTTAGCCGAGTCCACCGAAATATTCCAGACATCCACCCAGCTGCAGTGATAGCAGTGTTCCAGTCCAACATGCGCAATTGTCGGATACGTTCCAAGATGAATGTTCGATTGCCTAAGACTGTGAAGGAGCTTTACACCTTACTGGACAAGTGTGCTCGGGTGGAGGAGGGGAGGAAACTCATTGGAGAAGAGAATGGCATCGACATCGACTTAGAGGATGACGATGATGCCACCAGTCAGAAGAAGAAGAACAAGAAGCGCAACAAGAAGCACAAGGATAAGACAGTGATGACAGTTGAGGGATCGAGCACACCTAGTACCGGCAAGAAGGCTAAATCAGAGGCCCCCGGCTAGGAGGTTGCCGCGTGCAACAATTGCTGGGAAGCTGCAGCTGCCGAGAAAGCTGGGAGGAGTGATGGCCCGTACTGCAAAATCCATCGGACCAAGGGCCACGATCTCCAGGAGTGTCATCAGGTTGAGAAGCTTGTCAAGAAGCAGGGGGATGAATATGAGAAGCGAGATAAGGAAAAAGGTCGGAACGACGCTGGCGGGAAGGGCCGGGGTGGTGAAGTAAATCGCCCCGGCAAGGCTCCTAGGAACCAAGGGAAACCCGCCAGGGGCCGTGAGAAGGAGGATTGCAACAAAGAGAGTGATGGAGGGGATGAAGAGGAAACCAGTGAACAAGAGTTCCAAAAGGTCACTGACGCCCTGTGCATTGATGGGGGTGCATCTCTACATTCCTCTCACGTCCAACTTAAACAGTGGGCGTGTGAGGTCAATGCCGTGGAGCCAGCATCAGAATTTCGGAAGCCGCTCAAGTGGTCTCGCACGCCCATCATATTTGACGAAGAGGACCACCCTGGCCGAACTACCGCGGTAGGGTGCTTGCCGTTGTTGGTCTCACCAACAATCCACAACCTCAAGGTCAGAAAGATGTTGGTTGACGGCGTGGCTGGGTTGAATCTGATTTCCCCAATGGTCATCAGCAGACTCCAGATAGCAGAGGAAGAGCTTGAGGTTACCGGCATGTTTCAAGGAGTTAATCCCGATAGGAGCCGTCCTATGGGAAAGATCACATTGCCGGTAATGTTTGGGGGAGAGTTGAACTATCAGAATGAGAAGGTTGTGTTTGATGTGTTTCATCTCCCCCTGCCTTACAATGGAATCCTTGGACGCCCAGCTCTGGCCAAATTCATGGCGACATCCCACTATGCCTATAACACCTTGAAGATGCTAGGGCCAATGGGGGTCCTTTACATTCCATCAGACGAGAAGGACGCAATCATTTGCGTGGATAAGATGTATAGGGATGCAGTTGCGGCAGAGGCCGTGGAGATCACTGGTCCCACCAAGGAAAGCAAGAAAAAGAAGAGAGCTGTTAATAGCCCTAGTGAGGAGCCCGGAAAGCGCACCACTTCGGAATACGCTATACCTGTTGATGACTTGCCGGAGAGCTCCAATAGCAAGAGATCCAAAGTTGCCACGCCTGCTGTGAAGAAGGTCCCGACAGGGCTGGATGGCACTGATGGTACCTTTACGATCGGTGCCACTCTTGACGACAAATAGAAAGCGCGCTTGTTGCCTTCCTGCGAGCGAATGTCGATGTGTTTGCCTGGTAACCATCTGACATCCCTGGTGTTACTAGGGAGGTAATTGAGCACCACCTTGATGTCTGCCCACATGCCAGGCCCGTCAAGTAGAAGGTCCGGAAGCAAGCTTTGGAGCGGCATCAGTTTATTGCCAAGGAGATTAAGAAGCTTGAGGCAGCTAGTTTGGTCAGGGGAGTACTCCATCCAACATGGTTAGCAAACCCAGTGGTCGTACGCAAGGCTAAAGGAAAATGGAGGTTGTGCATAGATTTCACTGATCTGAACAAGGCCTGCCTGAAAGACCCACTTCCCTTGCCGCGCACCGACCAGATCGTGGACTCCACTTCAGATTGTGATCTCCTCTCTTTCTTGGATGCTTATTTTGGGTATCATCAGATTTTTTATGTCCAAAGAAGACGAAGAGAAGACCTCATTTATCACCCCATGTGGCACATACTGCTTCGTGCGCATGCCTTTCGGGTTGAAGAGTGTCAGGTCTACTTTTGCAAGAGTAGTCCATATTGGTTTTGAGTCACAGCTGCACAGGAACATTGAAGCCTATATGGGTGATATTGTGGTCAAAACCAAGAACAAGTCAACCCTCATCCAGGATTTAGAAGAGACATTTGCCAATCTGCGCAAGATCAACTTGAAGCTAAATCCGGAGAAGTGCGTGTTTGGTGTTCCCTCCTGTAAGCTACTTGGTTTCTTTGTGTCCCACCATGGGATAGAGGACAACCTTGATAAGATCAAGGCTATCAAGCAGATTTAGGCGTCACGGATAGTAAATGATGTCAGGCGTTTGACAGGGTGCATTGCCGCACTTAGCAGATTCATCTCAAGTCTGCCGAGCGTGTCTTGCCGTTCTTTAAGATCTTGAAGAAGGCAGGACCAGTGAAGTGGAGCCCGGAAGGAGATATGGCACTACAAGATTTGAAGGCCTACCTGTCCTCTGTGCCTACCCTGGTCGCTCCCAAACCACAAGAGTCGTTGTTGTTATACCTAGCAGCAACTAATCAAGTGGTTAGTGCAGCACTAGTGGCACATCGAGAAGTGGAGGAAGAAGCAGCCTCAGTTAGTGTCCCTTCCGGAGAAGAGTATGAGAACAAGTCGGCAAGGTTAGATACGGGTCAGGACAAGGAAGAGCACGACAGCGGAAACAACCCCATGGACGCAGCAAGGAAGAAAGTGGTGCAACGCCCAGTGTACTTCGTCAGCTCCCTGTTGCATGGGGCTAGATCCAGGTACCCTGGCGTGCAAAAATTGAGTTTTGGCCTAGTCATGGCCTCAAGGAAACTGCGCCACTACTTCCTAGCCCATGAGATCACAGTTGTTACATGCTTTCCGTTGCAAAGGATACTCCAGAACCCAGAGGCTATCGGCATGATAGTGGAGTGGGCACTGAAGTTATCCAGCTTTGGCCTGAAGTTTGAAAGCATGTCAACAATACATAGCAGGGCATTGGTAGAGTTTATTGCAGAATGGACGCCAACCCCTGATGAGGAAGTGCTAGAGACAATTATTCCCGGCAAGGAATCCCCCCAAGAATGGATCATGTATTTTGATGGTGCCTTTTCCATACAAGGTGCGGGGGCTGGTGTGCTTCTTATCGCTCCCTCCGGGGAGCACTTGAAGTACGTTGTCCAGATGCATTTTCCCCGGGAGGAGGCAACCAACAATACAACAGACTATGAAGGGTTCCTTGCCAGGTTCAGGATCGCCATAGAGTTGGGAATTAAGAAGTTAATCATCAGAGGAGATTCACAACTTGTGGTGAGACAAGTCAACAAGGATTACCAAATCCCATTGATGGACACATACGTCGAGGAAGTAAGAAGGTTGGAGGAACACTTTGACGGATTACAAATAGAGCACGTACCCCGTGCGGAAAACAACATTGTTGATCATCTGTCGAAGTGTGCTGTGCAAAAGCTTCCTGTGGGACCAGGAACTTTTGTTCTCCATCTTACTCAGCCATCCGTATCCCCGGCAACAATGGTCCAAAAGAGGAGGAAATTGGACTCTGGTAATTAGCCTCTCCCGGTAGAGCCCTCCGGGGCACCTAGGAGGGACCCTGCCAGAAACAACTCCCATTCGCTTGCCGGGTTGCACCCTCCTGCCGGGCCTCGGGTCCCCGCGGTCGAGGAACATGCCCCCACGAATGCGGAGGTTCCGTTCGTCCTCGTGGCCGAGCCCCATGCTCCAACTTGGGCAAGGCACATAGTCCACTTCCTCCAAACTGAAGAACTTCCCATAGAGCAAGAAGAAGCTGAAAGAGTAGCCCGAGGGGCCAGTATGTATCAGTTTGTCGATGACACTCTATACAGAAGAAGGCCCAACGGTGTGAAATTGAAGTGCATTTGCCGGGAAGGAGGAAAGGAACTGCTAGCGGAAATACACAAAGGCATGTGTGATAACCCACAAGTACAGGGGATCGTTTGTAGCCTTTCCTGATAAGTAAGAGTGTCGAACCCAACGAGGAGCTAAAGGTAGACCAAATATTCCCTCAAGTTCTATCGACCACCGATACAACTTTATGCACACTTAATGTTTGCTTTACCAGAAACAAGTATGCAACTATTTTGTAGGTGTGAAGCTAGATTTACTTAGAAAGAATAAAACTAGAAGTACTTTGCAAGATAATAAAGGTTAGGTGTTTAGTAAAAGGGTTTGTGTCAACAAGAAAATTATTTGTCCCTAGGTAATCGATAACAAGTACCCGTAATCATTCTTGTAATTTTATATGAGGGAGAGGCATGAGCTAACATACTTTTTCTACTTGGATCATATGCACTTATGATTGGAACTCTAGCAAGCATCCGCAACTACTAAAGATCATTAAGGTCGTGAAACCCAACCATAGAATTAAGTATCAAGTCCTCTTTACTCCCATACATTATACCCCCCCTTACTCGGGTTTAAGTTTTTGTCACTCCCGCAACCCACCATAAGCGAACCATGAACATATTGCAACACCCTATAGAGGGGGCCCCTCATGTTTGCGCGAGAGCGGAGGGCACCGTAGGACAACACCATAAATAAAATATACAATCACACCAACCAAAATCACGATTAACCCACATGACAAAGCGGTTCTACTCAAACATCATAGGATAACCATAGATCATTGGGAAATAATATATTGAGTTGAGCACCATGTTTAAGTAGAGATTACAGTGGGGGGAAAGAGGTGGCACACCGCTGCAATGAGGGGGAGAGAGTTGGTGTGGACGGTAGCAAGATTGTTGATGTAGATCACTGTCCCGATCGTTGCCTCGGTGGCACTCCGGCGCCACCAGAAGCGAGGGGGAGAGAGCCCCCCTCCTTCTTATTCTTCCATGGCCTCCTCCCTAGGTGGGAGAAGGGTTTCCTCTCTGGTCCTTGGTCTCCATGGCATGGGAGAGGCGAGAGCCCATCCGAGATTGGATCTGTCTCTCTGTCTCTCACTGTTTCGCGTCCCCCAGATCTGGCCCTCCACCGTTTCTTAAATTTCTGGAGATCCATAACTCCGATTTCGCTTAGATTTTAACACAATTTTTATCCATAAATTAGCTTTCTTGCGTCTGAAGAACGGCCCCAACCGACGTTCCAGGTGAGCACAAGACACCTGGGCGCGCCAGGCACCTCCGGCGCGCCCTGGTGGGTTGTGGGGCCTACGGGCCCCCGTTGTGTTGCTTCCACCTCCTAAAAATCATATATTTCCAAAATAATTCTTCGTAAATTTTTATCATGTTTGTACTTCATTTGATATGGATTTTCCGCGATACAAAACATGCAAAAAACAGGAGCTGGCACTGGGCACTAGATTAGTAAGTTAGTCCAAATAAATCATATAAATTGTTGCCAAAAGTATGTAGAAGTTGAATAATATTGGCATGAAACAATCAAAAATAATAGATACGACGGAGATGTATCAGCATCCCCAAGCTTAATTCATGCTCGTCCTCGAGTAGGTTAATGATAAAAAAGATAATTTTTGATGTGGAATGCTACCTAGCATAAACTTGATCATATATCTAATCTTGGCATGAATATTAAGACATGAGTGATTCAAAGCAATAGTCTATAATTTGACATAAAGACATCAATACTCGGGCATCCCGACAAACAAGCATGTCATTAAAAATATCAAATGCTAAAGAACATTATCCCTACAAAACCATATAGCCCTGTCATGCTCTGTCTTCCCAGCTCAAAGTATAAATCATGTACTACCCCGGTGTCAGCCAAGCAATTGGTTCATACTTTTTAACACGCTTCAGCCTTTTCATCTCTCACACAATACATGAGCGCAAGCCATGTATATTGCAATATAGGTGGAATAGAATGCGGTGGTAGTAGACAAAAGAAGGGAAGAAATTCTCACATCAACTAGGCAAACTAATGGAATATGGAGATGTCCATCAATTGATATCAATGCGAGGAGTAGGGATTGCCATGCAATAGATGCAACTAAGAGCTATAAGTGTATGAAATCTCAATATGAAACTAAGTGGGTATGCATCAAACTACTATGAAAAATTCCCACTAGTATATGAAAGTGAAAGCATAGGAGACTCTCTACATGAAAAACATGGTGCTACTTTGAAGCACAAGTGTGGTATTTGCATGCCCCTTCTATTTTTTTCATTCATTTTTTCTTTCTTTTCTTTTCTTTTTTCTTTCCTTTTTTATTTTTTTATTTTTCTTTCTTTCTTTTTTTAGCCCGGAGTCTCATCCGACTTGTGGGGGAATCATGGTCTCCATCATCCTATCATCATGGGGGCAATGCTCTAAAAATGAATAATGATGATCATCACACTTCTATTTACTTATAACTCAAAAGAAATAAAATTACAACTCGATACCTATGACATAGTATGACTCTAAATGAATGCCTCTGGCAGTGTACCAGGATGTGCAATGATCTAGCATAGCAAAGATATCAAAACGGACAAGCCATGAAAATATTGTGCTAGCTGTCTTACGATCATGCAAAGCAATATGAAAATGAATGCTCAAGTCAACTATATGATGGAAGCGCATGGCAATATAACTCGGAATGGCTATGGAAATGCCATAGTAGGTAGGTATGGTGGCTGTTTTGAGGAAGGTATAATAAAGTTTATGCACGGGCAAAAATTGTGCGGTACGAGAGAGGCTAGCAATTATTAAAGGGTGAGAGTGCCTATAATCAATGGACTCACATTAGTCATAAAGAACTCACATACTTATTGCAAAAGTTTATTAGCGCTCGAAGCAAAGTAATACTATGCATGCTCCTAGGGGGGAGGTTGGTAGGAGTTAACCATCGCGCGTCCCCGATCATCACACAAAGATAGGACAATGAAGGATAAATTGTGCTCCAACTTCCCGACATCACGAGAGACTATATGTGCATGCTTCGGGAATCACAAACCTTAACACCAATATCTTACTAAACACAATCATATACTAGTACCTCCCACATATTATCATCTCTATATCGCAAAACTATTGCAAGGAATCAAACATATCATATTCAGTGATCCATACGTTTTATGTCGGATTTTATGACTAACCATGCATTGGACCGATTCCGTTTGACTCTCTAAATGATATAAGTGAAGCATGAGAGTTTAATTCTTTCTACAAAAGATCATGCTCTAACAAATATAAGTGAAGCACAAGAGCATTCTACGAACATCGGTTTTCTATGTGAAGAGAAACAAGCAATCCAAACTTCAAATGATACGAGTGAAGCACATGAAGCATTATGATATAAGTGAAGTGCAATGAGAATTCTATAAATCAACCAAGGACCATCTCATACCAGCATGGTGAATTATTAAAATAAAAAATAAAAAGCACACGACGCTCCAAGAATTTACGCATATCATGTGAACGAAACGAATCCGAAAACATACTGATACTTATTGAAGAAAGATGGGATGTCGAGTCTCCTTGAATATTTAATTGGGGTGCCTTGAGAATCACCAAGATTGAGCTCTTGCCTCTCCTCCTTCTCCTCACATCGAGACCTCCTCGATCTTCGAATACTTCATCCACACAAAACTTAATCGATTTTTTAGTGGTGGGGTTAGTGCATATGATCAATGAAATCCCATCATGTACTGCTCTAAAATTATTGTTTAATTATAAACAAACATTACCTACTGTATGCTATCACAATTCTATGGCCCCAAGTCAAGGAGGCTTCAACAAGAACGCAAACATAAGCAAATAATGAAGCTACAACAGCAAAATGTGAAAAGAGGACAGTCTGTAAGATTTGAACATCCACCATGCTTATTTAACTAAAAACATTCTGAAAAATAGGAAAAATAAACATTTTGTATAGAAAGACTATGCAGAAAGTTTCAGAACCGTTTGACTTTCCAACAAAAAATAAAAAATCATGCACTACATCCAAAGTTTTTGTTTTGCACCGCACAAACCGACAAGCAATCTAATCATCCTAAAGGAAACTCTTGGCACATTATTTTTATAATACAATGGAATTGTACAAGGGGATAAATATTTTTGCAAGAAACTTCCATGAAAAATTCTACATTGTTTCCATAAGCATGAACACAAGTGTTCAAGGTCGACCCTTATTTCCACAATGCATCACCTTTCAATCGCTTCCCTTTTTGAAAAAACTTTTAGGTTCCCCTCTATATTTTTTTTTGTTTTTGAAGTTTATAAAATCACTCAACTTAAATAAATGACATTTTTTTTTTAAATTCCGGGTTGTCTCCCTGGCAGCTCTTTCTTTAAAGCCATTAAGCTAGGCCTAAAGTGCTCAAGTAATGAATCCACCCGGATCCCAAGGTATATCAAAGCCATTTTGAATCAACAACGATTTAGCATTTAGTGGTGAGCACAAAGCAACATATATCAAGCAATGACAAAATCTAACTCTCTTCCTATGCATCGGCATGTCATACAAGAACAATTCATGCACATGAAGTAAAGACCAATGCATAGTATAAGAAGTTCTTGCAATTCTATCCTGTTGGAAACATAGAGAGGCGGAGATGTAGTTCCTCTCTCATAATAATTGCAAGTAGGAGCAACAAGCACATTCATATTATATCCAAATCATCATGTGCAACAGAAAAAGGTAACCCATCAATATAATCCTTAATAAGTGCAAATTTCTCCGATATAGTGTAGTTTGGAGAATTCAAAAAGATAATAGGACTATCATGCGTGGGTGCAATAGCAAAAATTTCATTCTTAACATAAGGAACTATAGCAAGTTCATCTCCATAAGCATAATTCATATTGGCATCTTGGCCACAAGCATAGCAAGCATCAAGTTCATCAAAAAGGGATATTTCAAGTGAATCAACGGGATCATAGCAATTATCATAGCATTCATCCTTCTGTAAGCACGAAGGGAAATTAAACAATGTATGAGTTGAGGGGTTACTCTCATTAAAAGGTGGGCACGGGTTAATCCGTTCTTCCTTCTTTTGTTCTTCGCTCGCCTCCTCATCTTTTTCATCCAATGAGCTCACAATGTCATTAATTTCTTCTTCCATAGACTCCTGCAAAATATTAGTCTCTTCTTGGACAGCGGAGACCTTCTCAATAAACGCATAAATATGTGCATTGTATTTATAATTCAAATAGCAATATTTAAGTACAACAAGATTTCCAGATCTGTAAACATCATCATCATAATTTTCATACTCTTCAAACAAGCATTTAATTTCACAAGCACCCTTAAAAGCAACAAATTCTTCTATTTGTTCCACATCATCATAATCATATATACCATTAGAATAATAAGCCAAGGTTTTATTATCATTGAAGTCACATGAAAAGGGAAGATGTGGAGCATTCATCCTAGAGCAACAAGTATAATCATATCTCAAGCATAAATTATAAGCATACCAATGCAACATATGAATTTGACCCCATAACAATTTCCCTTTATGAGTCAAGCGATAATCCCTAAATTATTCACGTTGATCCAACATTACTCCCATTATATAGTTCAATGGGGTTTTCTCAGGATTACCAAAGTAGTACATAATATCTTCCACATAACGAGGATCGAGGGTTTTAGGAGGTTCCCCATCTCCATGAGCAGCAAGTACCACTAATTTTTTTGGTGTTTCGTGTTCCATATCCATGACTAAATACAAAGAACAACTTAGAACAGAAAATAAAAACTACTCAGTGATAAAGCAAACAAGCACACACGAGAATATTCACCCACGCTATAACCCCCCGGCAATAGCGCCGGAAAAAGGTCTTGACAACCCACAAGTATAGGGGATCGTTTGTAGCCTTTTCGATAAGTAAGAGTGTCGTACCCAACAAGGAGCTAAAGGTAGAACAAATATACCCTCATGTTCTATCGACCACCGATACAACTCTACACACACTTAACGTTTGCTTTACCGGAAACAAGTATGAAACTATTTGTAGGTGTGAAGCTAGATTTACTTAGCAAGAATAAAACTAGAAGTACTTTGCAAGATAATAAAGCTTAGGTGTTTAGTAAAAGGGTTTGTGTCAACAGGAAAGTTATTTGTCCCTAGGTAATCGATAACAAGTACCGGTAATCATTCTTGCAATTTTATATGAGGGAGAGGCATGAGCTAACATACTTTCTCTACTTGGATCATATGCACTTATGATTGGAACTCTAGCAAGCATCCGCAACTACTAAAGATCATTAAGGTCATGAAACCCAACCATATCATTAAGTATCAAGTCCTCTTTACTCCCATACGTCATACCCCCTTACTCGAGTTTAAGTTTCTGTCACTCTCGCAACCCACCATAAGAAAACCATGAACATATTGCAACACCCTAAAGCGGGGGACCCTCACGTTTGCGTGAGAACGGAGGGCACCCTAAGACAACACCATAAATAAAATATACAATCATACTGATACATCTCCAACGTATCTATAATTTTTGATTGTTCCATGCTATTATATTATCCTTCTAGGATGTTTATTGGGCTTTAATATACACTTTTATATGCTTTTTAGGACTAACCTATTAACCCAGAGCCCAGTGCCAGTTTCTGTTTTCCCCTTGTTTTTGAGTATCGCAGAAAAGGAATACCAAACGGAGCCCAATTGACCTGAAACTCAACGGAGGTTGTTTTTGGACCAGAAGAAGCCCGTGGAGTACCGGAGGAGGACCAGAAGATTCCCGGGCTGCCCATGAGGGTAGGTGGCGTGCCCCCTACCTCGTGGACAGCCCAGAGACCCCCCTTACTTGTTCCCGACTCCAACACTCCCTATATATACATAAACCTCTAGAAAATAACCTAGATCGAGAGTTCCGCCGCCGAAAGCCTCTGTTGCCACCGAAAATCAATCTAGACCTGTTCCGGCACCCTGCCGGAGGAGGGGGGGAATCCCTCTCCGGTGGCCATCTTCATCATCCCGGTGCTCTCCATGACGAGGAGGGAGTAGTTCACCCTCGGGGCTGAGGGTATGTACCAGTAGCTATGTGTTTGATCTCTCTCTCTCTCTCTCTCTCTCTCTCTCTCTCTCTCTCTCTCGTGTTCTTGAGATGGCACGATCTTGATGTATCGCGAGCTTTGCTACTATAGTTGGATTTTATGATGTTTTCTCCCCTCTACTTCCTTGTAATGGATTGAGTTTTCCCTTTGAAGTTATCTTATCGTATTGAGTCTTTAAGGATTTGAGAACACTTGATGTATGTCTTGCATGTGCTGATCTGTGGTGACAATGGGATATCATGTGATCCACTTGATGTATGTTTAGGTGATCAACTTGCGGGTTCAGTGACCTTGTAAACTTATGCATAGGGGTTGGCACACGTTTTCGCCTTGACTCTCCGGTAGAAACTTTGGGGCACTCTTTGAAGTTCTTTGTGTTGGTTGAATAGATGAATCTAAGATTGTGTGATGTGATACGTCTCCAACGTATCTATAACTTTTGATTGTTCCATGCTATTATTTATGAAGTCTTGGATGTTTAATGGGCTTTATCATACACTTTTATATCATTTTTGGGACTAACCTACTAACCCAAAGGCCCAGTCCAGATTGTTGTTTTTGCCTGTTTCAGGGTTTTGCAGAAAAAGAATATCAAACGGAGTCAAAACGGAATGAAATCTTCGCGAGAGATATTTTTGGATAAAATCACGCACAGGGGACTTGAGGACCACGTCAAGGGAGCCTCGAGGTGTCCACGAGGTTGGGGATCGCGCTCCCTGCCCAGGGCGCGCCCCCTGCCTCGTGGGCCCCTCGAGAACCCCCCGGTGTCCTCCTTCCTCCTATATAAGTCTACGTACACCGAAACCTTAGACAACAGAGAGAAAACCCTAATTCCATCGTCGTAACCTTCTGTTCCCGTGAGATCCCATCTTGGAGCCTGTTCCGGAGCTCCACCGGAGGGGGATCCATCATGGAGTTCTTCATCATCATCATCATCATCATCGCCCTCACCATGAGTTGTGAGTAGTTTACCACAGACCTTCGGGTCCATAGCTAGTATCTAGATGGCTTCTTCTCTCTCTCTGGATCTCAATACAAAGTTCTCCTCTGTCTTCGAGGAGATCTATTCGATGTAATCTCTTTTTGCGGTGTGTTTGTCGAGATCCGATGAATTGTGAGTTTATGATCAAGATTATCTATGAGAAATATTTGGTTCTTCTCTGAAGTTTTTATGTGTGCTCATAATATCCTTGCAAGTCTCTTTGAATTATTGGTTTGGTTTGGCCTACTAGATCTATAGTTCTTGCAATGGGAGAAGTGCTTGGCTTTGGGTTCAATCTTGCGGTGTCCTTTCCTAGTGACAGTAGGGGCAGCAAGGCACGTATTGTATTGTTGCCATCGAGGATAAAAAGATGGGGTTTATATCATATTTCTTGAGTTTATCCCTCTACATCATGTCATCTTTCTTAAGGCGTTACTCTGTTCTTATGAACTCAATACACTAGATGAATGCTGGATAGCGGTCGATGTGTGGAGTAATAGTAGTAGATGCAGAATCGTTTCGGTCTACTTGTCTCGGACGTGATACCTATATATAATCATCATGCCTAGATAGTCTCATAATTAATCACTTTTCTATCAATTGCTCGACAGTAATTTGTTTACCCACCGTAGAATATCGCTATCATGAGAGAAGCCACTAGAGAACACTATGGCCCCCGGGTCTATTCTCAACATATCAATCTACATCTACTTTACTTTTATCGCTTTTATTTTCTGTTCTTATAAACCAAAAATACCAAAAATATAAACTATCATCTCTATCAGATCTCACTTTTGTAAGTGACCGTAAAGGGATTGACAACCCCTTATCGCGTTGGCTGCGAAGTTCTTATTTGTTTGTGCAGGTGCGAGGGACTCGCACGTGGTGTCGTACTGGATTGATACCTTGGTTCTCAAAAACTGAGGGAAATACTTATGCTACTGTGCTGCATCTCCCTTTCCACTTCGAGGGAATAGAACGCAAGCTCGAGGAGTAGCAAGAAGAATTTCTGGCGCCGTTGCCGGGGAGGCTTAGGCAAAAGTCATATACCAAGTACCCATCACAAACCCATATCTTTCGCATTACATTTATTTGCCTCTCGTTTTCCTCTCCCCCACTTCACCCTTGCCGTTTTATTTGCCCTTCTTCCGCCGTGTGTTTATCATTCGCTTGCTTCTTGTTTGCTTGTGTGTGTTGGATCGCTTGCTTGTCACTATGGCTCAGAACAATACCAAATTGTGTGACTTCTCCAATACCAACAACAATGATTTTATTAGCACTCCGATTTCTCCTATTACTGATGCTGAATCTTGTGAGATCAATGCTGCTTTGTTGAATCTTGTCATGAAAGATCAATTCCCCGGCCTTCCTAGTGAAGATGCTGGTACCCATCTAAACAACTTTGTTGATTTATGTGATATGCAAAAAAAAAGGGATACGGATAACGATATTGTTAAATTGAAGTTATTTCCGTTTTCACTTAGAGATCGTGCTAAAACTTGGTTTTCCTCTTTGCCTAGAAATAGTATTGATTCGTGGAATAAGTGCAAAGATGCTTTTATCTCTAAGTATTTCCCTCCTGCTAAGATCATCTCTCTTAGAAACGATATTATGAATTTTAAGCAACTAGATCATGAGCATGCTGCACAAGCTTGGGAGAGAATGAAATTAATGATACGCATTTGCCCTACACATGGTTTGAATCTATGGATGATTATCCAGAACTTTTATGCTGGCTTGAATTTTGCTTCTAGAAATCTTTTAGATTCAGCCGCCGGAGGCACTTTCATGTAAACCACCTTAGGAGAAGCTACCAAACTCCTAGATAATATTATGGTTAATTATTCTCAGTGGCACACCGAAAGATCTACTTGTAAAAAAGTGCATGCTATCAAAGAAATTAGTGTTTTGAGTGGAAAGATGGATGAACTTATGAAATTGTTTGCTGCTAAGAGTGCTTCTTCTGATCCTAATGATATGCCTTTGTCCACTTTGATTGAGAATAACAATGAATCTTTGGATGTGAATTTTGTTGGTAGGAATAATTTTGGCAATAATGCTTATAGAGGTAATTTTAATCCTAGGTCTTTTCCTAGTAATTCCTCTAATAATTATGGTAATTCCTACAACAACTCTTATGGAAAGATGCCTTCTGAATTTTAAACTAGTGTTAAGAAGTTTATGATCTCGCAAAAGAATTTCAATGCTATGCTTGAAGAGAAATTGCTTAAGGTTGATGAATTGTCTAAAAGTGTGGATAGAATTACTCTTGATGTTGATTCTTTAAAACTTAGATCTATCCCACCTAAGCATGATATCAATGAGTCTCTCAAAGCCATGAGAATTTCCATTGACGAATGCAAAGAAAGAACCGCTAGGATGCGTGCTAAAAGAGAGGATTATATTAAAGCGTGTTCTTCTAGTTATCATGAAAATAAAGATGAAGATCTGAAAGTTATTGATGTGTCTACTATTAAATCCTTGTTTTATAGTATAAATCTTGATAGGATTGGAGATGATTCTTCTTTAAGGTGTCCCAATGATTCAAAGTTTTTAGATCTTGATGCTAAAATTGCTAAAAGTGGGAGTGAAGAGATTAAAACTTTGCATAGTGATGAACCCACTACTTTGGATTTCAAGGGATTCAATTATGATAATTGCTCTTTGATTGATTGTATTTCCTTGATGCAATCCGTGCTAAATTCTCCGCATGCTTATAGTCAAAATAAAGCTTTCACCAAACACATAGTTGATGCTTTGATGCAATCTTATGAAGAAAAACTTGAGTTAGAAGTTTCTATCCTAGAAAGCTTTATGACGAGTGGCAACCTACTATAAAAATAAAAATAAAAGATCATGAATGCTATGCTTTGTGTGATTTGGGTGCTAGTGTCTCCACTATCCCAAAAACTTTGTGTGATTTGCTAGGTTTTCATGAGCTTGATGATTGTTCTTTGAATTTGCATCTTGCGGATTCCACTATTAAGAAACCTATGGGAAGGATTAATGATGTTCTTATTGTTGCCAATAGGAATTATGTGCCCATAGATTTCATTGTTCTTGATATAGATTGCGATCCGTGATGTCCTATTATTCTTGGTAGATCTTTCCTTAGAACGATTGGTGCAATTGTTGATATGAAGGAAGGAAATATTAGATTCCAATTTCCGTTAAGGAAAGGCATGGAACAATTTCCTAGAAAGAAAATCAAATTACTATATGAATCTATCATGAGAGCCACTTATCGATTGCCTTCCAAAGATGGCAACACCTAGATTTATCTTGTATCGTGCCTAGCTAGGGGCGTAAAACGATAGCGCTTGTTGGGAGGCAACCCAATTTTATATTTTTTGTTTTAGTTGATGTTAGGGAATAATATTGCATCTAGCCTCTGTTTAGATGTGGTTTCATGTTTTGTTTAGTGTTTATGCCAAGTAGAACCGTTGGGAAGACTTGCGTGAAGTTTATGTGATCTTGCTGTGAAAAACAGAATCGTTAGCGCTCACTAGAATGGTCGTCAGATTTTACTAGAGCGTGCTATTTAGTTGATTTCTTTTTGCAGATGATTAATATACAAATTCCTCAAATTTACCAATTTAGTTTGAATTTTTTGGAGTTACAGAAGTATGTGATACCTGCAGATTACTACAGACTGTTCTGTTTTTGACAGATTCTGTTTTTCGTGTGTTGTTTGCTTATTTCAATGCATTTATGAGTAATATTTGGAGGTATGAACCATAGAGAAGTTGGAATACAGTAGGTTCAACACCAATATAAACAAATAATGAATTCATTGCAGTACCTTTGAGTAATGGTTTGCTTTCTTATACTAACGGAGCTCACGAGAATTTTAGTCTAAGTTTTGTGTTGTGAAGTTTTCAAGTTTTGAGTATTGCTTTGATGGACTATGGAACAAAGAGTAATCAAAAGCCTAAGCTTGGGGATGCCCCGGGAAGGCATCCCCTCTTTCGTCTTCATCCATCGGTAACTATACTTGGAGCTATATTTATATTCACCACATGATGTGTTTTGCTTGGAGCGTCTTGTATAATTTGAGTCTTTGCTTGTTAGTTTGTCACAATCATCCTTGATGTACACACCTATTTGAGAGAGCTAAATATGGCCTAGGAATTGTTAGAACACTCTATGTGCTTCACTTATATCTTTTGAGTTGAATACTTTTTGCTCTAGTGCTTCACTTATATCTTTTAGAGCACGGTGGTGGTAATATTTTGTAGAAATTGTTGAACTCTCATGCTTCACTTATATCTATTTGAGAGTCTATTAAAACAGCATGATAATGTGTTTAGTATAATAAAACTAGTCTTCACATGATAGACATCCAATGTCAATGTAGTAAAAAAAATCACACTAAGTGCATTGAATATGATGAGATGTTGGATGCTTGATAATTGTTTTGAGATATGAGGATAGTGATATTAGAGTCATGCTAGTGGAGTTATTATGAAATTGAGAAATACTTGTGTTAATGTTAGTGATTCCCATAGCATGCACGTATGGTGAACCGCTATGTGACAAAGTTAGAGCATGAGGTATTTGTAAAGTTCCAACCTTTGTGTTGAGGTCGGGGGCGCACGATGGTTAACTCTTACCACCCGCCCCTAGGAGCATGCGTTGATTGCTTTGTTTTGATGACTCGTAGATTTTTGCAATAAGTATATGAGTTCTTATGACTAATGTTGAGTCCATGGATTATACACACTCTCACGCTTCCACCATTGCTATCCTCTCTTGTACCGCGTAATTTTCGTAGGTACCATAAACCCACTATATATCCTTCCTCAAAACATCCACCATATTATTCCTTCAAACAGCCACCATACCTACCTGTCATGGCATTTCCATAGCCATTCCGAGATATATTGCCATGCAACTTTCCACCGTTCCGTTCATATGACACACATCATATTGTCATATTGCTATGCATGATCATGTAGTTGACATTGTATTTGTGGCAAAGCCACCATGCATAACTTTTCATACATGTCACTCTTGTTTCATTGCACATACTGGTACACCGCCGGAGGCATTCATATAGAGTCAAACTTTGTTGTAGTATCAAGTTGTAATGAAAGTGTGATGATCATCATTATTAGAGCATTGTCCCATGGGAGGAAAGGCTAAATCTATAAAGCCCCCCGCAAAAAGAAGAAAAAAAGGAAAGGCCAAAGAAAAAAATAAAGGCCCAAAAAAAGAAAAAAAGAAAAAGAAAAGAAAAAAGGAAAATTGCTACTATCTTTTTCCACACTTGTGCTTCAAAGTAGCACCATGTTCTTCATTGTAGAGAGTCTCATGCTTAGTCACTTTATATACTAGTGGGAATTTTTCGTTATAGAACTTGGCTAGTATATTCCAACGATGGGCTTCCTCAAATGCCCTAGGTCTTCATGAGCAAGCAAGTTGGATGCACACCCACTAGTTTATTTTTGTTGAGCTTTCATTCATATTTAGCTCTAGTGCATCCGTTGCATGGCAATCCCTACTCACCCACATTGATATCTATTGATGGGCATCTCCATAGCCTGTTGATACGCCTAGTCGATGTGAGACTATCTCCTCCCTCCTTTTTGTCTTCTCCACAACCACCTCTATTCCACCCATAGTGCTATGTCCATGGCTCACGCTCATGTATTGCGTGAAATTTGAAAGTTTTGGAAATATAGAGTGTGAAAACAAATGCTTGGTTAAAATCGGGGTTGTGCATGATATGAATATTTTGTGTGATGAAGAGGGAGCATAGCCAGACTATATGATTTTGTAGGGTAACTTTATTTAGCCATAGTATTTTGAGAAGACATGATTGCTTTGTTAGTATGCTTGAAGTATTGTTATTTCTTATGTCAATATAGACTTTTGTCTTGAATCTTTCAGATATGAACATTCATGCCACAATAAGAGAATTACATTGAAAAACTATATTGGTTAGCATTCCACATAAAAAATTCTTTCTTTATCATTTACCTAGTCGAGGACGAGTAGGAATTAAGCTTGGGGATGCTTGATACGTCTCCAACGTATCTATAATTCTTGATTGTTCCATGCTATTATTTATGAAGTCTTGGATGTTTAATGGGCTTTATCATACACTTTTATATCATTTTTGACTAACCTACTAACCCAAAGGCCCAGTCCAGATTGTTGTTTTTTGCCTATTTCAGGGTTTTGCAGAAAAAGAATATCAAACGGAGTCCAGACGGAATAAAATCTTCGTGAGAGATATTTTTGGAGAAAATCACGCACAGGGGACTTGAGAACCACGTTAGGGGAGCCTCAGGGTGTCCACGAGGGTGGGGGCGCGCCCCCCAACCCAGGGCACGCCCCCTGCCTCGTGGGCCCCTCGAGCACCCCCCTGTGTCCTCCTTCCTCCTATATAAGTCTACGTACCTCGAAACCATCCACAACAGAGAGAAAGCCCTAATTCCACCACCGTAACCTTCTGTTCCCGTGAGATCCCATCTTGGAGCCTGTTCCGGAGCTCCACCGGAGGGGGATCCATCACGGAGTTCTTCTTCATCATCATCATCATTGCCCTCACCATGAGTTGTGAGTAGTTTACCATAGACCTTCGGGTCCATAGCTAGTATCTAGATGGCTTCTTCTCTCTCTGGATCTCAATACAAAGTTCTCCTCGGTCTTCGAGGAGATCAATTTGATGTAATCTCCTTTTGCGGTGTGTTTGTCGAGATCCGATGAATTGTGTGTTTATGATCAAGATTATCTATGAGAAATATTTGGTTCTTCTCTGAAGTTTTTATGTGTGCTCATAATATCCTTGCAAGTCTCTTCGAATTATTGGTTTGGTTTGGCCTACTAGATCTATAGTTCTTGCAATGGGAGAAGTGCTTGGCTTTGGGTTCAATCTTGCTGTGTCCTTTCCTAGTGACAGTAGGGGCAGCAAGGCACGTATTGTATTGTTGCCATCGAGGATAAAAAGATGGGGTTTATATCATATTGCTTGAGTTTATCCCTCTACATCATGTCATCTTTCTTAAGGCGTTACTCTGTTCTTATGAACTCAATACACTAGATGCATGCTCGATAGTGGTCGATGTGTGGAGTAATAGTAGTAGATGCAGAATCGTTTCGGTCTACTTGCCTCGGACGTGATGCCTATATACAATGATCATGCCTAGATAGTCTCATAATTATTCAAATTTCTATCAATTGCTCGACAGTAATTTGTTTACCCGCCGTAGAATATCGCTATCATGGGAGAAGCCACTAGAGAACACTATGGCCCCCGGGTCTATTCTCAATATATCAATCTACATCTACTTTACTTTTATCGGTTTTATTTTCTGTGCTTATAAACCAAGAATACCAAAAATATAAACTATCATCTTTATCAGATCTCACTTCCGTAAGTGACCGTAAAGGGATTTACAACCCCTTATCGCGTTGGCTGCGAAGTTCTTTTTTGTTTGTGCAGGTGCGAGGGACTCGCGCGTGGTCTCCTACTGGATTGATACCTTGGTTCTCAAAAACTGAGGGAAATACTTACGCTACTATGCTGCCTCTCCCTTTCCTCATCGAGGGAATACAACGCAAGCTCGAGAAGTAGCATGATGCCTATCGTATAATCATACCCACGGATACTTGAGGTGACAATGGAGTATCTAGGTGACATTAGGGTTTTGGTTGATTTGTGTCTTAAGGTGTTATTCTAGTACGTGCTCTATGATAGATCGAACGGAAAGAATAGCTTCATGTTATTTTACCACAGACTCTTGAATAAATTGATTAGAAAGAATAACTTTGAGGTGGTTTCGTACCCTACAATAATATCTTCGTTTGTTCTCCGCTATTAGTGACTTTGGAGTGACTCTTTGTTGCATGTTGAGGGATAGTTATATGATCCAGTTATGTTATTATTGCTGAGAGAACTTGCACTAGTGAAAGTATGAACCCTAGGCCTTGTTTCAAAGCATTGTAATACCGTTTATGCTCACTTTTATCATTAGTTACCTTTCTTTTTTAATATTTTCCTATTACAAAAACATATATCTACCATCCATATTGCACTTGTATCACCATCTCTTCGCCGAACTAGTGCGCCTATACAATTTACAATTGTATTGGGTGTGTTGGGGACACAAGAGACTCTTTGTTATTGAAGGAAATATGCCCTAGAGGCAATAATAAAGTTATTATTTATTTCCTTATATCATGATAAATGATTATTATTCATGCTAGAATTGTATTAACCGGAAACATAATACATGTGTGAATACATAGACAAACAAAGTGTCACTAGTATGCCTCTACTTGACTAGCTCGTTGATCAAACATGGCTATGTTTCCTAGCCATAGACATGAGTTGTCATTTGATTAACGGGATCACATCATTAGGAGAATGATGTGATTGACATGACCCATTTCGTTAGCTTAGCACTTTGATCGTTTAAGTTTTACTGCTATTGCTTTCTTCATGACTTATACATGTTCCTATGACTATGAGATTATGCAACTCCCGAATACCGTAGGAACACCTTGTGTGCTATCAAACGTCACAACGTAACTGGGTGATCATAAAGATGCTCTACAGGTGCCTCCGAAAGTATTCGTGGTGTTGGCATAGATCAAGAATAGGATTTGTCACTCCGAGTGTCGGAGAGGTATCTCTGGGCCCTCTCGGTAATACACATCATAATAAGCCTTGCAAGCAAATGACTAATGATTTTGTCACGAGATGATGTATTACAGAACGAGTAAAGAGACTTGCCGGTAACGAGATTAACTAGGTATGATGATACCGACGATCGAATCTCGGGCAAGTAACATACCGAGGACAAAAGGAACAACGTTTGTTATGCGGTTTGACCGATAAAGATCTTCGTAGAATATGTAGGAGCCAATATGAGCATCCAGGTTCCGGTATTGGTTATTGACCGGAGATGAGTCTCGGTCATGTCTACATAGTTCTCGAACCCGTAGGGTCCGCACGCTTAACTTTGATGACGATTGGTATTATGAGTTTATGAGTTTTGATGTACCGAAGGTAGTTCGGAGTCCCGGATGAGATCACGGACATGACGAGGAGTCTCGGAATGTCTAAGACATAAAGATTGATATATTGGACGACTATATTCAGACAACGGAAGTGTTCCGTAAAGTTTCGGAATTTACCGGAGTACCGGGGGGGTTACCGGAACACCTGGGGAAGCTATGGACCTTAATGGGCCGTAGGAGAAAGAGGGAAGGAGAGCCAGGGCTGGGCCGCGCACCCCCCACCCCTTGGTCCGAATTGGACAAGGAAGGAAGGGGGGGGGCGGCGCCCCTTTCCTTCTCCTTCTCCCTCTCTTTCCTTTCCCCCTTCTCCCTTTTGATAGTTCCTACTAGGAATAGGATTGCAATCCTATTCCTACTAGGATTGCACCTCCTAGGCGCGCCACAAGGGGCCGACTGGCCTCCCCCTTGCTCCTTTATATACGGGGGCAGGGGGGCACCCAAAGACACACAAGTTGAATTGTTTTAGCCGTGTGCGGTGCCCCCCTCCACAGAAACACACCTCGGTCATACCGTTGCAGTGCTTAGGCGAAGCCCTGCGCTGGTAGATACATCATATCCGTCACCACGCCGTCGTGCTAACGAAACTCTCCCGTGAAGCTCAACTGGATCAAGAGCTCGTGGGACGTCATCAAGCTGAATGTGTGTTGAACGCGGAGGTGATGTACGTTCGGTGCTTGATCGGTTGGATCGCGAAGAAGTTCGACTACATCAACCGCGTCACTTGACGCTTCCGCTCCCGGTCTACGAGGGTACGTAGACACACTCTCCCCTCTTGTTGCTATACATCTGGTAGATAGATCTTGCGTGATCGTAGGAAATTTTAAAATACTACGTTCCCCATCAGTGGCATCATGAGCCAGGTCTATGCGTAGATGATATGCACGAGTAGAACACAATGAGTTGTGGGCGATACTAGTCATACTGTCATACTTTGCTTCGGCGATATTGAGAGATGAAGCGGCCCAGACCGACATTACGCGTACGCTTACGCGAGACTGGTTTCACCGTTATGAGCACTCGTTGCTTAAAGGTGACTGGCGGGTGTCTGTCTCTCTCACTTTAGCTGAATCAAGTGTGGCTATGCCCGATCCTTGTGAAGGTTAAAACATCACATACTTGATGAAACATCGTTGTGGTTTTTGTATGCGTAGGTAAGAACGGTTCTTGCTAAGCCCGTAGCAGCCATGTAAAACTTGCAACAACAAAGTAGAGGACGTCTAACTTGTCTTTGCAGGGCATGTTGTGATGTGATATGGTCAAGACATGATGAGTTATACGGTTTTGTATGAGATGATCATGTTTTGTAAAGTTATCGGCAACTAGCATGAGCCATATGGTTGTCGCTTTATTGTATGAAATGCAATCGCCATGTAATTGCTTTACTTTATCACTAAGTCGTAGCGATAGTCGTAGAAGCAATAGTTGGCGAGACAACAATGATGCTACGATGGAGATCAAGGTGTCGTGCCGGTGACGAAGGTGATCATGAAGGTGCTTTGGAGATGGAGATCAAAAGCACAAGATGATGATGGCCATATCATGTCACATATTTTTATTGCATGTGACATTTATCTTATTATGCTTCTTATTCTGCTTAGAACGACGGTAGCATTATAAGATGATCCCTTACTAAATTTCAAGGTATAAGTGTTCTTCCTGAGTATGCGCCGTTGCGAAAGTTCGTCGTGCCGAGACACCACGTGATGATCGGGTGTGATAATCTCTACGTTCAAATACAACGAGTGTAAGCCAGTTTTGCACACGCAGAATACTCGGGTTAAACTTGACGAGCCTAGCATATGCAGATATGGCCTCGGAACACTGGAGACTAAAAGGTCGAGCGTGAATCGTATAGTAGATATGATCAACATAAGATGTTCACCGTTGAAACTACTCCATCTCACGTGATGATCGGACATGGTTTAGTTGATTTGGATCACGTGATCATTTAGATGACCGAAGGGATGTCTATCTAAGTGGGAGTTCTTTAAGTAATATGATTAATTGAACTTTAATTTATCATGAACTTAGTCCTGGTAGTATTAGCATATCTATGTTGTAGATCAATAGCTCGCGATGTTGCTCCCCGTTTATTGTTTATATGTTCCTAGAGAAAACTAAGTTGAAAGATGTTAGTAGCAATGATGCGGACTAGGTCCGTGATCTGAGGATTATCCTCATTGCTGCACAGAAGTATTATGTCCTTGATGCACCGCTAGGTGACATATCTATTGCAGGAGCAGATGTAGACGTTATGAACGTTTGACAAGCTCGGTATGATGACTACTTGATAGTTTAGTGCGCCATGCTTTACGGCCTATACCCGGGACTTGAAAAATGTTTTGAACACCACGGAGCATATGAGATGTTCCAAGAGTTTAAATTAGTATTTCATACTCATGCCCGTGTCGAGAGGTGTAAGACCTCTGACAGTTGCCTACAAGATGGAGGAGAATAGCTCAACCAGTGAGCATGTGCTCAGATTGTTTGGGTACTACAATTACTTGAATCAAGTGGGAGTTAATCTTCCAGATAAGATGGTAATTAACAAAGTTCTCTGGTCACTATCACCAAGTTAGTAGAACTTCGTGATGAACTATCATATGCAAGGGATGACGAAAGTAATTCCCAAGCTCTTCGCGATGCTGAAATTGGCGAAGGTAGAAATCAAGAAAGAGCATCAAGTGTTGATGGTTAACAAGACCACTTGTTTCAAGTAAAGGGCAAAGGGATAGAAAGGGAACTTCAAGATGAATGACAAGCAAGTTGTCACTCCCGTGAAGAAACCCAAAGCTAAACTCAAGCCTGAAACTAAATGCTTCTACTGCAAAGCAAATGGTCACTGGAAGTGGAACTACCCTAGATACTTGGTGGATAAGAAGGATGGCAAAGTGAACAAAGGTATATTTGATATACAGATTATTGATGTGTACTTTACTAGTGTTCATAGTAACCCCTGGGTATTTGATACCAGTTCAGTTGCTAAAATTAGTAACTCGAAACAAGAGTTGGAGAATGAACAGAGACTAGTTAAAGGTGAAGTAACGATGTGTGTTGGAAGTGGTTCCAAGATTGATATGATCATCATCGCACACTCCCTATACTTTCGGGATTAGTGTAGAACCTAAATAAATGTTATTTGGCATTTGCGTTAAGCATGAATATGATTTGATCATGTTTGTTGCAATACTGTTATTCATTTAAAGTCATAGAATAATTGTTATTCTGTTTACATGAATAAAACCTTCGATGGTCATACACCCAATGAAAATAGTTTGTTGGATCTCGATCATAGTGATACACATATTCATAATATTGAAGCCAAAAGATGCAAGGTTAATAATGATAGTGCAGCTTATTTGTGGCATTGCCATTTAGGTCATATTGGTGTAAAACGCATGAAGAAACTCCATAGTGATGGACTTTTGGAATCACTTGATTATGAATCACTTGGTGCTTGCGAACCATGCCTCATGGGCAAGATGACTAAAACTCCGTTCTCCGGAACAATGGAGCGAGCAACAGATTTGTTGGAAATCATACATACTGATGTATGTGGACCGATGAGAGTTGAAACTCGTGGCGAGTATCGTTATTTTCTGACCTTCACTGATGATTTGAGCAGATATGGGTATATCTACTTGATGAAACACAAGTCTGAAACATTTGATAAGTTCAAAGAATTTCAGAGTGAAGTAGAGAATCATCGTAACAAGAAAATAAAGTTTCTACGATCTGATCGTGGAGGTGAATATTTGAGTTACGAGTTTGGTCTTCATTTGAAACAATGTGGAATAGTTTCACAACTCACGCCACCCGGAACACCACAATGTAATGGTGTGTCCGAACGTCGTAACCGTACTTTATTAGATATGGTGCAATCTATGATGTCTCTTACCGATTTACCACTATAGTTTTGGGTTATGCATTAAAGACAGCTGCATTCACGTTAAATAGGGCACCATCTAAATCCGTTGAGATGACACCTTATGAACTGTGGTTTGGCAAGAAACCAAAGTTGTCATTTCTTAAAATTTGGGGCTGCGATGCTTATGTGAAAAAGCTTCAACCTGATAAGCTCGAACCCAAGTCGAAGAAATGTGTCTTCATAGGATACCCAAAGGAGATAGTTGGGTACACCTTCTATCACAGATCCGAAGGCAAAATATTCGTTGCTAAGAATGGATCCTTTCTAGAGAAGGAGTTTCTCTCGAAAGAAGTGAGTGGGAGGAAAGTGGAACTTGATGAGGTAATTGTACCTTCTCTCGAATTGGAAAGTAGTACATCACAGAAACTGGTTCCAATGATTCCTACACCAATTAGTGAGGAAGCTAATGATGATGATCATGAAACTTCAGATCAAGTTTCTGCTGAACTTCGTAGATCAACCAGAGTTCGTTCCGCACCAGAGTGGTACGGTAACCCAGTTCTGGAAGTCATGTTACTTGACCATGATGAACCTACGAACTATGAGGAAGCGATGATGAGCCCAGATTCCGCAAAATGGCTTGAGGCCATGAAATCTGAGATGGGATCCATGTATGAGAGCAAAGTGTGGACTTTGGTTGACTTGCCTGATGATCGGCAAGCCATTGAAAATTAATGGATCTTTAAGAGGAAGACTGACGCTCATGGTAATGTTACTGTCTACAAAGCTCAACTTGTCGCGAAAGGTTTTCGACAAGTTCAAGGTGTTGACTACGATGAGATTTTCTCACCCGTAGCGATGCTTAAGTCTGTCCGAATCATGTTAGCAATTGCCAAATTTTATGAAATTTGGCAAATGGATAACGAAACTGCGTTCTTTAATGGATTTATTAAAGAAGAGTTGTATATGACGCAACCAGAAGGTTTTGTCAATCCTAAATGTGCTAGCAAATTGTGCAAGCTCCAGCAATCCATCTATGGACTGGTGCAAGCATCTCGGAGTTGGAATATACGCTTTGATAAGTTTATCAAAGCATATAGTTTTATACAGACTTGCGGTGAAGCCTGTATTTACAAGAAAGTGAGTGGGAGCACTATAGCCTTTCTGATAAGTATATGTGAATGACATATTGTCGATCGGAAATGATGTAGAATTTTCTGGAAAGCATGAAGGAGTGTTTGAAAGGAGTTTTTCAAAGAAAGACCTCGGTGAAGCTGCTTACATATTGAGCATCACGATCTATAGATAGATCAAGACGCTTGATAAGTTTTTACAATGAGTACATACCTTGACAAGTTTTTGAAGTAGTTCAAAATGGATCAGTCAAAGAAGGAGTTCTTGCTTGAGTTGTAAGGTATGAAGTTGAGTAAGACTCAAAGCCCGACCTCGGCAGAAGATATAGAAAGAATGAAAGTCATTCCCTATGCCTCAGCCATAGGTTCTATAAAGTATGCCATGCTGTGTACCAAACCTGTTGTGTACCTTACCATGAGTTTGGCAAGGAGGTACAAAAGTGATCCAGGAGTAGATCACTGGACAGTGGTCAAAATTATCCTTAGTTACTGGATAACTAAGGAAATGTTTTCTCGATTATGGAGGTGATAAAGAGTTCGTCGTAAAGAGTTACACCGATGCAAGCTTTACACTAATCCAGATGACTCTAAGTATCAATCTGGATGCATATTGGAAGTGGGAGCAATTATCTAGAGTACCTCCATATAGAGCATTGTAGACATAGAAATTTGCAAAATACATACGGATCTGAATGTGACAGACCCGTTGACTAAAATTCTTTCACAAGCAAAACATGATCACACATTAGTACTCTTTGGGTGTTAATCACATAGCAATGTGAACTAGATTATTGACTCTAGTAAACCCTTTGGGTGTTGGTCACATGACAATGTGAACTATGGGTGTTAATCACATGGTGATGTGAACTATTGGTATTAAATCACATGGTGATGTGAACTAGATTATTGACTCTAGTGCAAGTGGGAGACTGAAGGAAATATGCCCTAGAGGCAATAATAAATTTATTATTTATTTCCTTATATCATGATAAATGTTTATTATTCATGCTAGAATTGTATTAACCGGAAACATAATACATGTGTGAATACATAGACAAACAAAGTGTCACTAGTATGCCTCTGGCTATGTTTCCTAGCCATAGACATGAGTTGTCATTTGATTAATGGGATCACATCATTAGGAGAATGATGTGATTGACATGACCCATTTCGTTAGCTTAGCACTTTAATCGTTTAAGTTTTACTACTATTGCTTTCTTCATGACTTATACATGTTCCTATGACTATGAGATTATGCAACTCCCGAATACCGTAGGAACACCTTGTGTGCTATCAAACGTCACAACGTAACTGGGTGATCATAAAGATGCTCTACAGGTGTCTCCGAAAGTATTCGTGGTGTTGGCATAGATCAAGAATAGGATTTGTCACTCCGAGTGTCGGAGAGGTATCTCTGGGCCCTCTCGGTAATACACATCATAATAATCCTTGCAAGCAAATGACTAATGATTTAGTCACAAGATGATGTATTACAGAACGAGTAAAGTGACTTGCCGGTAACGAGATTAACTAGGTATGATGATACCGACGATCGAATCTTGGGCAAGTAACATACCGAGGACAAAAGGAACAACGTATGTTGTTATGCGGTTTGACCGATAAAGATCTTCGTAGAATATGTAGGAGCCAATATGAGCATCCAGGTTCCGCTATTGGTTATTGACCGGAGATGAGTCTCGGTCATGTCTACATAGTTCTCGAACCCGTAGGGTCCGCACGCTTAACGTTTGATGACGATCGGTATTATGAGTTTATGAGTTTTTATGTACCGAAGGTAGTTTGGAGTCCCGGATGAGATCATGGACATGACGAGGAGTCTCGGAATGTTTGAGACGTAAAGATTGATATATTGGATGACTATATTCGGACAACGGAAGTGTTCCGTAAAGTTTCGGAATTTACCGGAGTACCGGGGGGGGGTTACCGGAACCCCTGGGGAAGCTATGGGCCTTAATGGGCTGTAGGAGAAAGAGGGAAGGAGAGCCAGGGCTGGGCCGCGCACCCCCCCACCCCTTGGTCCGAATTGGACAAGGAAGGAGGGGGGGCCGGCTGTGACGCCCGAAGACCGACGTCCCAGAAGATTCAAGATGTTCCGGGTTCTCCCGTGTGTTTCATTTGTGCTTGCGTTATTTATTTTGCTTGCATCATGTCATCATGCCATCATGTCATTAATCTTTGCATCTCAACTTAAATAAATTGTGTGGACCTTCGGTCCATTTAAATCGAGGGAAGGATGACTTCTCTTTATAACATATCCTCCTAATATTTATGGAGCTATTATAAAAATATTCCATTGTTTGGAATTAACCATAACACACTTGCATATTTTTCCCATGCCCCTTTTGCTTCAAGTTTCCCTCCTAACTTACCAACTTTTCCTTTCCCTTTTATCGAGGCTCCTCCTAAAGTCTAGACTCCTTTCAAACTCCTTTAAGGCAAGCCAAATAATTTTGGTTTGCACTTCCCTATTTTGGTGGAACCACTTTTGTTGGGTTGGTAATATTCCTTAAAGCCCTACAAAAATGTTCCATCATTTATTTCCTGTTCATGGCCTTTTTTCTTAATAATTTTGAACTCTCTCTATTTTATTTCTGCTAAAGAAATAAATAAGAAGAGCCAGCCGAACTGAGGCCATCTGGGCTCCCAGCCGCAGCTGGCCCAACCTTCTTCCCCGTCTGGCCCATCTGGCCAAGCCACCAGGCCGCCTCAGCCTCCAGGCCGGCCCGAGGCCCAGCCTCCCTCTCCCCCTCGCAACCCTAGCGACGACCGCTCCTCACCCCTCGCTCCTCGCTCCCTCTTCCAGCGCCGCAGCCTTCCTTGCCGATCCCCCCGAGCCTCTCCTCTCGATCTCCCTCTCCCTCTCGTCACCCCGTGCTGCCTCTCCTCATATCACGCCGCGCCCCTCCTCTCCAGCGCCGCGCGCCCGCGCCCCCTCCTCTCCAGTGCCGCGCGCTCACGCCCCCTCCTCGTCCAGTGCCGCGCGCTCACGCCCCTCCTCGTCCAGTGCGCCGCCCGGCCTCGTCCAGTGAGCCGCGTAGCCAGCCTCCGCCGCAGAGCGCTCCTGCCAGCGCCATGGCGATCTCGTCCCCGCGCCTCTGCCTCCTCGACCTATCTCACGCCCGAGCTGCGCGGGAGACGAGCACCCCACAGCTCTTCTTCGACTCCGCGCCTTCTTCTCCATCCCTCCGGCGACCATGAGTCCCGCCGCCGGCCTGCTGCCTCGTCTCATCGTCGTTCCTTGGCGTACGTCACCATCCTCGCGCTCCTCCCGCCTCCTCGCGCTCGGACCTCCATGGACGCCTAGGCCGACCCGTTGCTGCCGTGCACAGCAACCGCGAGCCCTGCTGCCTTCAGTTGCAGCCGGCTCGTTTTGTCCTGTTGGTTATCGACACCGTAGATTTTGGACACGCCAAGTTCCACGAAGCATCCAGTTCAACTACGTGGATTCGCCAAGTACCCCTACATGAACGAGTACCACGACGACCGTTGTTCGCCAAGTACCCCTACGGCGAGTACCACGACGCACGCTCGGAGCCCTCGGTTCCATCAAGTCCGACTACTACATGAACCAGTACCGCGACATCGACAACCCTTCAAGTTCGACTACGCCAAGTGCAACGATGCGCCAAGTACCTCGACGCCCGAGTGACTACTTCCTCTCTGATGATGTGTACCTCTACTTCCATGATGAGATGTATACGGCTACAAAACGAGAACAACTACTTCCCACTACGTGCATGTACCACTACCGTCGCCAAGTCCCGAGACCGGCAAGTCCGAAGACCCCAAGTACCACTACGTCCGATGCCGCGACAAGTACCTCTACGGAACGTGAACGGCTACGAAACGTGTACCACGACTCGCGGGAACGACTACTTCCACTACGTCCCTTGACAATCTCGAACCGCCCCGAAACGAACGTTCCGAAGGTATAACCCCGAGACGATGACCCGTGGTCTGCTTGTGGTTGTATGAGATGTTTTCCCTTGTGTGCACCGTGCCCGTTTCGTCTTCTGTCATGCTCCTCGGTTGCCTCGTCGCCGACTCGTGGGAACCCGGTGACGAGATCACCCCACCTTTCATCTTGTTCGACTCGCTCACGCCATCTTTTCTTTTGCACCGGTCTCTCAACGGGTTACCGGAACCGAGATGTTGCGTTGCATCATTTTCGGATCGTTGCCATGGCACCCTTTCCATCCACCACGGTGACAAATACTTCTTATCATCTTCATGCCAACTTTTAATAAAAATTGCATAAAACTTGATCATGTCATCCGCATCATATTGACAACTTTAAAATGTGTGAATTGTTGTTTGCTTCAAATTGCTAAATATGACATATGGGGTTTTACCGGAATTTGTTGTTGTTATTTCCGGCCTCATTTAAAATGCCTAAATAGTGTAGTTTTATTATGCTTCACCTCCTGCTATGTTAAAAACATTTAATCTTGTCTTATAAATAAACGAGAGTCAACTAAATAAATAACATGTGGTGTTTCGTCAATATGCAACTCATTGCATATTGAGCTCCACTTAACTTGTAGTTTTGTTTGTGCACTTTGCCATGCCATGCATAATTAAACCGGACATGCATCATACTTGGATGTGCATCGTATGCCATGTTTATGCTTGTGTGTTTACCGGGTTGCTTGTTTCTTTCCGGTCTGCTTCCCTCGTTAGCTTCGGGTTCGTTCCGGAGTTGTGAGGTTATGTTCGACTACTTCATGGATCTGTTCTTCTCCCTCGCGGAATCCCAGGCAAGATGATCATACCCTTGGATACCTTTACTACCATTGCCATGCTTAGTTGACTCGATGCTATCGTTACATGTCGCGCTACCCATCTTTTATTGTCAGCCCTCTCCTTGTTGCCATGAAACCTCTAACCTGTTGACACCTTCCTAGCAAAACCATTGTTTGGCTATGTTACCCGCTTGCTCAACCCCTCTTATAGCGTTGTTAGTTGCAGGTGAAGATGAAGATCGTTCCAGGAGGGAATTTGTTGTTTGAATATCACAATATCTAATATTATTTTTAACACACCTATATACTGGGCATGGGTGGAAGGCTTGGCCTTTTGCTCGGTGTTTTGTTCCACTCATGCCACCTTAGGCGCCGATAAACCGGCATTATGTTCCTTAATTTTGCGTTCCTTACACGATGGGTGGATGGGGACCCCTTGACAGTTCGACTTTGAATAAAACTCCTCCAACAAGGCCCAACATTGGTTTTAATTTGCCTCATAATAACAACTTAATTATTTAATTAAATTGCATAGGGGGTCGCGTCCCCGGGTACTCTTTTCTACATAGCAGGGGGGGGCGAGTGCTGATGGTGTTGGTCCCAAACGTGGAGACTGCGGGGCCGCCTCGGGGAAACCCGAGGTATCTGGTATAACCTGTAGGATAGCCCATCCGGTTGTGGCCTGAGACGAGATACGTGCAGCTACTATCAGGGTGTCGACACACCGGGAGGTCTTGCTGGACTTGTTTTACCATTGTCGAAATGTCTTGTGCACCGGGATGCCGAGCCTGATCGGATTTCCCTAAGATAAGGGATGATGATATTATATTTATCACTTCAGCTAATCGTGAGAGCTTGTGATGGGCTAAGTTGGGACACCCCTGCAGGGTTATAATCTTTCGAAAGCCGTGCCCGCGGTTATGTGGCAGATTGGAATTTGTTAATGTCTGGTTGTAGAAAACTTGACAGAGGATCCGAAGTAAAACACACAACTGTGTGAGTAACCGTGACTGTCTCTTTTCACTTTGAGAAGAGAACACGATGGGGTTATGTTTGACTCGTAGGTAGTTCAGGATCTTTAGCGATCACTACTAGTTTGCGACCGTTTGCGTAGATGCTCATCTTATTCTTGTACTCGTAAGCTAGCCACCATATTATGCTTAGCCGCTGCTGCAACCTCACCACTTTACCTCTTCCTACCCATAAAGCTTTGCTAGTCTTGATACCCATGGTATGGGATTGCTGAGTCCTCGTGGCTCACAGATACTACAACACCAGATGCAGGTTCAACCGAGAATGATGCAGGGGATGGATCAGAACTTCACTAGGAGCTCGATGATGAGTGTGGCCGTATGCTTGTGACGTTTTCGACGATCAGTAGTGGTTTCTACTAGGGGCGATTCGGACATGTGGCTTTATGTTTTGGTATCTTTCTTTTGGATCTTCGCCCGGAGTCGGGTTGTGATGTTTTGAATGATGTCTTGCTTATGTCATGTATTGTGTGAAGTGGCGAGTGTAAGCCAACTATCTCCTTTTGCAATTTAATCCCTCTTTTACATGAGTCACGCAAAGATACCAAACTTGAGATCATTCCAGAATGGGCTTATACCTTTAAGTCGTGCCTCGACACGTAGGAGGTATAGTCCCATCCTGGGCATTACAAGTTGGTATCAGAGCCTTCTCCGACCTAGAAGCCCCACTGATTGATCGAATCGTTGACGGTTGAGTCTAGGCACACACTTAAAATGTTTCGAGTCCTATATATATATCGGAGAGTAGGATTTCTTTTGCTTCTCATCTCTTTTCACTCTGGTGAGGTCTCCTTACGATTACTTTATCTCTTCTACTCTCAAAAAAATCCACAATTTCTTTTTAGGATCTCGCGAGTATTGTTTGGATTGTTCCGATGTCTTTGTGACGAGAACATTGTTCTCGATGCCTCCTGTCATTTAGGGGTTGTGGCAGTGTCCCGGGGAGTTGAGCTCCGAGGTGTTGTCGTCACAAATATATCACAGCAGTTCTGGAATACTTAAGACGGCCGACATCGAAAACTCTCCTATGCGGTTAGTGGCAAGATAACCCCGACATCATCCAGTACTGGGGAGATAGTTCGGGAGTATTGCCATAGCTTGTATAGTAGATGCGTTTCGAAGGTCCGAGGTAAACGGTTTCCGAAGATAACTGGTTATGTGTTGAAGGATGGATATAGCTGGATGTAGGATTAGAGTTGAGTGCGCGGTGCTTCCCCTGTATCCCCAACACCTGATTGCATAATTGGAAACTTTCGGAAATTAATAGGTGGGTTCATCTAGTAGTTCTAGGCATTCTTCAAATGAGTGCATGATATGGAGTTCGGGGTTCTACATTGAGTGAAGTAGTTTTTGGGCTTGTTCCGATCGGGAGTTGCATCTTAAAGGGTCCTTGGCTATGCTGATTCGGGGATTGCAAAACCCTTTTGTAACACGTTCCATAAGCTTTCAGCATGAATATGTCGAATGAAGCTTCTATCTTGTATTTGTTCTATCTGCTCCTTGTTGCTTTTATTTACCTTTTGTTCTTCAAGTGGCTTCTCGACAAGTTGATGTACCTACGGAATTCATTCTCTGTTCGGATGCTATTGTGAAGATTATGTTGCAACATATCTATACTTTGTGTTTGTTTTGATTCTGGTATTCGAGTTGCTTCGATGTCAAATGTTGATTCCATACCTTTCCTAATCGGTGTTCTCATAATTCTATGGGAGTACAAATTCTTCTTGACCATCGAGATTTTCATGTCAATCCTTTTCAACCGGTGTGCCTTCTGTTCAAGTTACTCCATACGGACGCCGTTGAGAAATCTGACGATTTGTCTGTTTCTTTCATCTCAAGTTTTCTTTGTTTTCCCCACCCTCCCACCCTTTTTCTTATGGAGCTGGAATTCTTAATCAAGTGTCCTTTTTATTCATGTGATATTTCTTCATTCATTTCCTTCAATGCTCTTATCCGGTGTTTCTCAGGATGATGCTCAAGAGCTTCAAGTTTTCATTCTTTGTTCTCATTTCTTCTCCGGTGGTATAAATTCAAGCTTCGGTCTTGATCATATCTGTGCCTCTTGTTTCACATGTTTTCTCATGTTGAAATTTCTTATCCGAAGGCTCTCTTATTTCTTCACATCTCTCCTATTCTTATCCGGAGTGTACAAGGTATCTCAGAAGATTCACGTTTCCATTCTTAATCCATTCAAGCTATTTTGAGATTGTCATCTTATTCAAGCCATTTAATTCAACCGGTGCAATATATCTTAAGCAATCTTTCCCAACGGTGAGTTCTTTAGTGGACCCTAACCCACATGTCTTTTCCTAGGATCTTACCTGACTCTTCTAATTTTTTCGGAGTTATACTCAAATTATTTTCAAAGTGTGACGTAAGAATGATTTCCATCAGTCACATGCCTTCTCCAAGCTTGTTTTCAATTATTTCCATCTTTAGCTCCACCTTCCTGTTGTCATTCGTCCGGAGTATCTCGAAATTCTTCATGGCATTTCTCGTCTTCACTCTCAACATTTGGAGACCGGAGAAGTGTTTCTCTTAAATCTTGGCCCGTTCTCATGAAGATTCATGGTTCTTGCTTCATGCCACCCTCATTATTGTTCCGATTGTGAGGAATTCTTTTTATACCCGCCCGAAGCATTTCATGAATTCTTTTCTTTGTGTCCCTCCGAAGGCCATCATTTCAGAATATTTCTTCGTTCTCAGTTTTCAACTTCGTTCTCCAAAAATTCTTCATTGATGCCTCTTCGTTCGTCTCCATATTCTTACGGTGGTCCTTTCAAGATTACTCTTCCGTTGTTATCATATTAATCCATTTGTTCTTTCATAATCCTACCGGTGAGTCGTTCAAGACTTTTCTCAAGTTTGTGCGAGATCTCTCTTTAATTCTTTGCAACGAGAATAAGTAGTAGGCCAAATCCGTTGCTGGTCATCAATTTATTTTGATCAAGGATATGCATGACATAATTCTTATTCTTATTCCTTCAAGGTGATTAATTCCTTCCTTCGGAGCTTGTTCATCATATCATATTCTCGGTTCTAAGCTGTTCATCTTGTTTTCCGGAGCTCCAAGTTATTTCAATTATATCATTTTAAAGCTCCTTCTAATTTATCGCAGGCCTTGAATCTTATTCTTTTCATCTTTCAATTCTCATGCTTTCATTACCGAAGTTCTCATGGTGGTTCATCATCAATTAATTCATCCTCGAAGTTTTCATCAAGATTCTTGTTGGAGCTCAAGCATTCTTCATCATGCTTTCCAAGTGCAATCCTTTCTACCTTATTGTTTGAGATGGTGTTATGTCATTCTTGACAATTCCTTCATGTTTTATGATTCACGAGTTATCAAGAATGAGATATTTAAAACCATCATTTTCCTTGTTCAGGAGATCTTTCCAACCCTTCAATCTATTCGTTGTAGTCATCTTGGGTTATAATTCACCTAAAAGCTTTCCCTAAGGATTGTTGCTAATTATGGTGCTTATAAATGACCCAGTTTCTTCATTTATCTTCCTGCAGAAACAAGTTTTCATCTTGTCATTGATCTCAATCCAATCAATTGTTTTCGTCAGTGGCTGGTTGTCACCTCATAATTTTGAGATGAATTCCATAAGCCCACTTCAAGCTTATTCTTTTGCTGTTGATTTTTCCAACAACCCCGTTCAACCCTTCTTCGTAAGGATGCTCTTTCAAATTCAATTTTGAGAGAAGTCGTCATACTTTTCTCCGTTCATTTCTTTCATTGAACTATATTCTATTCTTTCATTCCGGAGGCTTTGTGATGTTGCTCTCTCCAAACCATCATCTCGTTTTATCGAGATCATGTTCTTTTCCTTGCTTATCATTTAACAGGAGTGTTGTGTTCTCCATTCAATTCAGTCATCTTATCTAGTTTTGCCTGTCTTTTTACCGGAGTGCTGTCTGAAATCCTTCTTACCCCTTGTGCCATTCTTTCAATTGTTTCGGAGGCAATATGTTGTTCCTTTCAGCAAGTATCATTCCAACTTGGCATGTTCTTGTTCAATTCCTTCCATTTTCAGTCGGAGTGCTGTCCAAATTCTATCATTCTTATTCCTTGGCTATACCATTGCGGTTTCTTATTCTTTTGGTTCGTAAGCTCTTGTTTCATGTCTTTCAACCTACAAGGTTCTCATAATGTTCCTTGTTCCTCTTTTCCAACGGAGTGTTTCATCTTCGTTCATCTCCATTGTATTCTTTATTCAAGATTGTTCAACCTCTCAAGGTTCAAGGTTTCACTCGTTTGTCAAAGAAGCAACTTTGTTTTACCTCTTCCTCTTCCGTTTTTATCCGGTGCCATCACTAGGATCTTGGTCGAGATCCTCTGTTAGTGTGGGAGAGTTGTGACGCCCGAAGACCGACGTCCCAGAAGATTCCAGATGTTCCGGGTTCTCCCGTGTGTTTCATTTGTGCTTGCGTTATTTATTTTGCTTGCATCATGTCATCATGCCATCATGTCATTAATCTTTGCATCTCAACTTAAATAAATCGTGTGGACCTTCGGTCCATTTAAATCGAGGGAAGGATGACTTCTCTTTATAAAATATCCTCCTAATATTTATGGAGCTATTATAAAAATATTCCATTGTTTGGAATTAACCGCAACACACTTGCATATTTTTCCCATGCCCCTTTTGCTTCAAGTTTCCCTCATACCTTACCAACTTTTCCTTTCCCTTTTATCGAGGCTCCTCCTAAAGTCTAGACTCCTTTCAAACTCCTTTAAGGCAAGCTAAATAATTTTGGTTTGCACTTCCCTATTTTGTTGGAACCACTTTTGTTGGGTTGGTAATATTCCTTAAAGCCCTACAAAAATGTTCCATCATTTATTTCCTGTTCATGGCCTCTTTTCTTAATAATTTTGAACTCTCTGTATTTTATTTCTGCTAAAGAAATAAATAAGAAGAGCCAGCCGAACTGAGGCCATCTGGGCTCCCAGCCGCAGCTGGCCCAACCTTCTTCCCCGTCTGGCCCATCTGGCAAAGCCACCAGGCCACCTCAGCCTCCAGGCCGGCCCGAGGCCCAGCCTCCCTCTCCCCCTCGCAACCCTAGCGACGACCGCTCCTCACCCCTCGCTCCCCGCTCCCTCTTCCAGCGCCGCAGCCTTCCTTCCCGATCCCCCCGAGCCTCTCCTCTCGATCTCCCTCTCCCTCTCGTCACCCCGTGCTGCCTCTCCTCATATCGCGCCGCTCCCCTCCTCTCTAGCGCCGCGCGCCCGCGCCCCCTCCTCTCCAGCGCCGCGCGCCCGCGCCCCCTCCTCGTCCAGTGCGCCGCCCGGCCTCGTCCAGTGAGCCGTGCAGCCAGCCTCCGCCGCGGAGCGCTCCTGCCGGCGCCATGGCGATCTCGTCCCCGCGCCTCTGCCTCCTCGACCTCTCTCACGCCCGAGCTGCGCGGGAGACGAGCACCCCGCAGCTCTTCTCCGACTCCGCGCCTTCTTCTCCATCCCTCCGGCGACCATGAGTCCCGCCGCCGGCTTGCTGCCTCGTCTCATCGTCGTTCCTTGGCGTACGTCACCATCCTCGTGCTCCTCCCGCCTCCTCGCGCTCGGACCTCCATGGACGCCTAGGCCGACCCGTTGCTGCCATGCACAGCAACCGCGAGCCCTGCTGCCTTCGGTTGCAGCCGGCTCGATTTGTCCTGTTGGTTATCGACGCCGCAGATTTTGGACATGCCAAGTTCCACGAAGCATCCACTTCAACTACGTGGATTCGCCAAGTACCCCTACATGAACGAGTACCACGACAACCGTTGTTCGCCAAGTACCCCTACGGCGAGTACCACGACGCACGCTCAGAGCCCTCGGTTCCATCAAGTCCGACTACTACATGAACGAGTACCGCGACATCGACAACCCGTCAAGTTCGACTACGCCAAGTGCAACGATGCGCCAAGTACCTCGACGCCCGAGTGACTACTTCCTCTCCTATGATGTGTACCTCTACTTCCGTGATGAGATGTATACGGCTACAAAACGAGAACAACTACTTCCCACTACGTGCATGTACCACTACCGTCGCCAAGTCCCGAGACCAGCAAGTCCGAAGACCCCAAGTACCACTATGTCCGATGTCGCGACAAGTACCTCTACGGAACGTGAACGGCTACGAAACGTGTACCACGACTCGCGGGAACGAATACTTCCACTTCGTCCCTTGACGATCTCGAACCGCCCCGAAACGAATGTTCCGAAGGTATAACCCCGAGACGATGACCCGTGGTCTGCTTGTGGTTGTATGAGATGCTTTCCCTTGTGTGCACCGTGCTCGTTTCGTCTTTTGTCATGCTCCTCGGTTGCCTCGTCGCCGACTCGTGGGAACCTGGTGACAAGATCACCCCACCTTTCATCTTGTTCGACTCGCTCACGCCATCTTTTCTTTTGCACCGGTCTCTCAACGGGTTACCGGAACCGAGATGTTGCGTTGCATCATTTTCGGATCGTTGCCGTGGCACCCTTTCCTTCCACCACGGTGACAAATACTCCTTATCATCTTCATGCCAACTTTTAATAAAAATTGCATAAAACTTGATCATGTCATCCGCATCATATTAACAACTTTAAAATGTGTGAATTGTTGTTTGCTTCAAATTGCTAAATATGACATATGGGGTTTTACCGGAATTTGTTGTTGTTATTTCCGGCCTCATTTAAAATGCCTAAATAGTGTAGTTTTATTATGCTTCACCTCTTGCTATGTTAAAAACATTTAATCTTGTGTTGTAAATAAACGAGAGTCAACTAAATAAATAACATGTGGTGTTTCGTCAATATGCAACTCGTTGCATATTGAGCTCCACTTAACTTGTAGTTTTGTTTGTGCACTTTGCCATGCCATGCATAATTAAACCGGACATGCATCATACTTGGATGTGCATCGTATGCCATGTTTATGCTTGTGTGTTTACCGGGTTGCTTGTTTCTTTCTGGTTTGCTTCCCTCATTAGCTTCGGGTTCGTTCCGGAGTTGTGAGGTTCTGTTCGACTACTTCATGGATTTGTTCTTCTCCCTCGCAGAATCCCAGGCAAGATGATCATACCCTTGGATACCTTTACTACCATTGCCATGCTTAGTTGTCTCGATGCTATCATTACATGTCGCGCTACCCATCTTTTATTGTCAGCCCTCTCCTTGTTGCCATGAAACCTCTAACCTTTTGACACCTTCCTAGCAAAACCACTGTTTGGCTATGTTACCCGCTTGCTCAGCCCCTCTTATAGCGTTGTTAGTTGCAGGTGAAGATGAAGATCGTTCCAGGAGGGAACTTGTTGTTGGAATATCACAATATCTAATATTATTTTTAACACACCTATATATTGGGCATGGGTGGAAGGCTTGGCCTTTTGCTCGGTGTTTTGTTCCACTCATGCCAACTTAGGCGCCGATAAACCGGCATTATGTTCCTTGATTTTGCGTTCCTTACACGATGGGTGGATGGGGACCCCTTGACAGTTCGACTTTGAATAAAACTCCTCCAGCAAGGCCCAACATTGGTTTTAATTTGCCTCATAATAACAACTTAATTATTTAATTAAATTGCATAGGGGGTCGCGTCCCAGGGTACTCTTTTCTACATAGCAGGGGGGCCAGTGCTGATGGTGTTGGTCCCAAACGGGGAGACTGCGGGGCCGCCTCGGGGAAACCCGAGGTATCTGGTATAACCTATAGGATCGCCCATCCGGTTGTGGCCTGAGACGAGATACGCGCGGCTACTATCAGGGTGTCGACACACCGGGAGGTCTTGCTGGACTTGTTTTACCATTGTCGAAATAGCTTGTGCATCGGGATGCCGAGCCTGATCAGATTTCCCTAAGATAAGGGGTGGTGATATTATATTTATCACTTCAGCTAATCGTGAGAGCTTGTGATGGGCTAAGTTGGGACACCCCTGCAGGGTTATAATCTTTCGAAAGCCATGCCCGCGGTTATGCGGCAGATTGGAATTTGTTAATGTCTGGTTGTAGAAAACTTGACAGAGGATCCGAAGTAAAACACACAATTGTGTGAGTAACCATGACTGTCTCTTTTCACTTTGAGAAGAGAACACGGTGGGGTTATGTTTGACTCGTAGGTAGTTGAGGATCTTTAGCGATCACTACTAGTTTGCGACCGTTTGCGTAGATGCTCATCTTATTCTTGTACTCATAAGCTAGCCACCATATTATGCTTAGCCACTGCTGCAACCTCACCACTTTACCTCTTCCTACCCATAAAGCTTTGCTACTCTTGATACCCATGGTTATGGGATTGCTGAGTCCTCGTGGCTCACAGATACTACAACACCAGATGCAGGTTCAGCCGAGAATGATGCAGGAGATGGATCAGAACTTCACTGGGAGCTCGATGATGAGTGTGGCCGTATGCTTGTGACGTTTTCTACGATCAGTAGTGGTTTCTACTAGGGGCGATTCGGACCTGTGGCTTTATGTTTTGGTATCTTTCTTTTGGATCTTCGCCCGGAGTCGGGTTGTGATGTTTTGAGTGATGTCTTGCTTATGTAATGTATTGTGTGAAGTGGCGAGTGTAAGCCAACTATCTCCTTTTGCAATTTAATCCCTCTTTTATATGAGTCGTGCAAAGATACCAAACTTGAGATCATTCCAGAATTGGCTTATACCTTTAAGTCGTGCCTCGACACGTAGGAGATATAGTCCCATCCTGGGCATTACACCGGCGCCCCTTTCCTTCTCCTTCTCCCTCTCCTTCCTTTCCCCCTTCTCCCTTTTGGTAGTTCCTACTAGGAATAGGATTGCAATCCTATTCCTAGTAGGATTGCACCTCCTAGGCGCGCCACAAGGGGCCGGTCGGCCTCCCCCTTTCTCCTTTATATACGGGGACATGGGGGCACCCAAAGACACACAGGTTGAATTGTTTTAGCCGTGTGTGGTGCCCCCCTCCACAGAAACACACCTCGGTCATACCGTTGCAGTGCTTAGGCGAAGCCCTGCGCCGGTAGATACATCATATCCGTCACCACGCCATCGTGCTGACGAAACTCTCCCGTGAAGCTCAACTGGATCAAGAGCTCGTGGGACGTCATCAAGATGAACGTGTGCTGAACGCGGAGGTGCCGTACGTTCGGTGCTTGATCGGTTGGATCGCGAAGAAGTTCGACTACATCAACCGCGTCACTTGACGCTTCCGCTCCCGGTCTACGAGGGTACATAGACACACTCTCCTCTCTCGTTGCTATACATCTGGTAGATAGATCTTGCGTGATCGTAGGAAAATTTTAAAATACTACGTTCCCCATCAGTTATTTGGTTGTAGGGTTGTTTGAGAGAGACCATTTTCATCCTACGCCTCCCACGGATTGATAAACCTTAGGTTATCCACTTGAGGGAAATTTGCTACTGTCCTAGAAACCTCTGCACTTGGAGGCCCAACAACGTCTACAAGAAGAATGTTGCATAGTAGACATCAAGCTCTTTTTTGGCGCCGTTGCCGGGGAGGTGAGTGCTTGAAGGTATATCTTTAGATCTTGCAATCGGATCTTTTAGTGTTTTGTTTTATCACTAGTTTAGTTTATAAAAGAAAACTACAAAAAAATGGAATTGAGTGTACCTCATATGCATCATCTTTTTAATATCTTCCGTGAAAATGATGGAAAGGAAAATTGTGCCCAAGTACTAGAAGAAGAATGTATTAAAATGTTTGGCACTAAATACTTGAATGATGAGCATGATTGCAATGTTGTTAGTGTAAATTCTTTGAATATCCATAGTACTAATGATGATTGCACTAGTCTTGATGAAAATATCTCATATAAGCATGTCAGTTTTTGTGGAGTGCATAGAGTTTGCAAGTACACACCAAATAGGGAAGATAGATTTTACAAGAGACATAAGTATTTATAAACTAAGTGGTTGCAAGAAAGGCTAGATGTTTGTGCTGAAAATTTAATTTTTCTTAGCCATACTTGTGAACTTTGCATTGAACATGGTCATTTAAATCTTCAATGCAAATTGTTTCATGATCGAACCGTGTCCAAAAATTGTGATGACTTGATTTCCCTTGCACATCATAATGAACTTAGTTTACTTGTGGGTTATGAAGAAATCAAACGTATAACTAAGAATCTTCCAGAATTTGTCCTTGATAAAGTTCTTGATTATGATCTAGAGGAAATTTATATGTTTTGTGCGGTGAATTGCATTAAAAATCCTTATATTGCTAATTACATAAAGACAAGAAAACAAATAGAAGATGAAGAGAATACTAATGAAAGGGAAGAGATTTCCCAATATCATCCTATTCTTTCTTATGATGAATCAGGTAACGAGGAGGAGCCTTCTATTCAACCAATCTCATTAATAAGGAGCTCCAAAAAGAGGATTAAATCCACACATGATGCGAAGAAGAAAAAGAAAAGACGGAGAAGCAAAGGTAAAAAAGTATCCCTTCCAAATGATGTTGCTCATATTACTCATTGTGATGATGATAATTGATATACTATCGGTGCTATCCATACTATTAATGATGAGAGTGATTATCCTTATGATATGAAAAGGCCCAAGCTTGGGGATGCTATGTTTGATGAGAATGACATGTTTGAGAATTTATTTGCTGCAATTAATGTTTGTCCCTAGCTTGGGGATGATGCGTTTGATGATGATGATATTTTTAGCCTCCCAAGTTTTGATATGCAAATTTATCATGATGATAGCATGACTCCTATTTATGATGATTATTGTGATGACAGTTATGCTATAAAAAGTAGTGATGATTATATTTATAAAACTTGTCATGATTATGATTACCCTTTTTCTGAATATTACTCTTTTAATGTGGAAAAAATTTATAGTATTCGAGTTACCTATGATACTCCCACTATTCCGAATGAGAAGAATTTTGCTTATGTGGAGAGTAGTGAATTTTTTGTGCTTGTAGATCATGAAAAGAATGCTTTATGTGATGGTTGTATTGTTGAATTCATTCATGATGCTACTGAAAATTATTATGAGAGAGGATCATATTCTTCCACCTATTGCAATAATATCAAGTTTCCTCTCTATGTGCTTAAAATCTTGATGTTATGCTCGTTTTCCCATCCTATGCTAGTTGATTATCATTCCCATAAGTTTTTTGCTCACAAAATCCCTATGCATAGGAAGTGGTTTAGACTTCAATGTGCTAGTTATATTCTTCATGATGCTCTCTTTATGTTTCATTCTTATCTTTTATGCGAGCATCATTGAAATCATCATGCCTAGCTAAAAGGCATTGCCGGTGTACTAAGATAGGGGTACCTTAGTACCCCAACTTGTGCACGGGCAGTAGCAGCTTCCCGCGGCAGGATTTACCACGTGCTCGCCGGAGACCTTTTTGGTCCTTATAAAGCCATTCAAAAACAAAGTATACAAGACAGAAGATCAAGCCCCCAGCAAGTGGAGCTTGCCGGGAAGGCCGCACCAAGCTCAAGATTAACACATTAACACAAGACCCTGGCAAGAGGAGCTTGCCAGGAGGACCAGAAGACTGCATCTCAGAAGACATGCCTCGGCGCACCCTGCGCCCCGGCAGGGCCCGGGGAGCGACAAGCTTCCGGGCCCGGCAAGATCAAGACCCCGGCAAGGTGCTTGCCGGGGGGAAGCCTGCGCTGTGTGCCCGCGCTCCAGCTCATCGGCCCACGCGTCGCCCTGGGGCCCTTCCAGGGACGCGTGGCGGATGGCTGTGCAGCCTGGGGGACACGGTGGCACTCCACGGTGACGAGGCTACCGCCGTGGCGAACGGAGACGCATGGACGGGTGCTTTTGGGGTCGACGGTGACGGGCATTTAATGCCCTTGTCCCCCACTGTCAATATTAGTTGAAGACCACTGTTCATGCACTGTTCCCGCACTGTTGCAACTACCACCAAAGTTACATTTTTTCCCTCCTCTACGTTGACACCTGTCGGTGACCCCTTGAGCTATAAAAGGAGGCCCATGCACAACGTAGAAAGGGTTCGGAACCTAGATAGCTCTCTTGCTCGGTGTAGCTAGCTCTTGAAGCTCCCGAGCTCACAAACTCAATACAAACCAAGCAGGAGTAGGGTTTTACGCGTTCGCGCGGCCCGAACCTGGGTAAACTTCCCGCGTGTGCTCTTCGATCCGCTCTTTGTGCTCCCTCCGCTCCCTTACCGCAACGTACAAGGGGCTCCGGTCCCATAGGTGTTCGTGGTGGGCAGTTTCCCCCAACATCTTTGGCGTGCCAGGTAGGGGGGCGTCGAGGTTGTGCGAACCTGATCCGGTGCTCACGCGGGCGCATTCTTCATCAACCTCTCCAGCTTCATCAACTTCATCAGCAACAGCAACATGGCCCCGAAGAAGAAGGCTTCGGAGGTCGGAGGCCCGTCTGCGTCGATTCCACCGCCACCAGAACCAACGGTGGGTGGGGGAGACGCCAGCGGAAGGGTGGTCGCCGGCAAGGAAACTCACGGCACCGCCAAATCTAAAGACAGGACGGACGACCGGGCAAATTCCAAAGCCTCGGTCTCCATAGACGCGCCACGTCCTTCTCAACAGACGACAGGCCAGCAACGCCGTGGTACAGGAGCTACCATTCGCTTGCTGGGCCAAGGACAAGCCGGAGAATCGCGGGATGCTCACGGCCATCGTCCTGGCACGAGCAAGGCGCGGTCGCCGGGGCGAGAGACTGCTCCTTCTAACCCTGTTAGAAGTCCGAGCATATCTCGCTCCTCGCACCGCTCGCCGCCGCTCCCCTCCTCTCCAGCAGAAGCTCTCGCAAGAGCGCAACTGCTCCTCGATTTCCCTCCAGCGGCGGACAAGGCCGAAGACTGGAGGGCAACAATCCAAAGCCTCATCGCCTTCGCCAACAACGACACGCCGCAGCAGCCGGCGACATCGCGGCCACGGCAAGTCGACCAGGCGAAGGCCGACGGCGACAAGACCGCCGGGGGTGCAACCACCGTGCACTCCCCGCCAAAGAAGCAGAAGACGCCTCCCCGCCGGATTAACGTCGACGACGACTCCACGGCGTCGTCGGATCCGCGGGCCCGTCGGGACCAGCGCCAAGTCCTCGACGATCGGCGGCAAGAAGACGCTCGGACGATGATCGAGCGCCGACGAGAAGCCCGGCGACAATCGGATCAGCGCGCTGGAACCGCCGTCGACACGCACGCGCCCGGTGAACCAGGCGACTTGCCGTACGCGGCAGGCTGCCCTGCGTTTACCCGTGAGCTGCGGCGCATCTAGTGGCCCAGCATGAAAAACTTCAAGCCCGACGTACCCGAGAAGTACGACGGCAAGACGCACCCCTCGGAGTTCCTCAGCATCTACACCATCGCGGTGTAGGCTGCCGGGGGACGCGACGAGAAGATATTGGCCAACTACTTCCTGCTGGTGCTTAAGCCAAACGTCCGTTCTTGGCTTATGCACTTGCCGGAAGGCTCCATTTCTTCGTGGGCAGATTTGTGCCACCAATTTGTTGGCGCCTTCACGGGCGGCCACAAACCCCACGGCCAGGAGAGTGATCTCCACATCTTGGCCCAGAAGGAAGGAGAACCCCTGCGCAAGTACATTCAACGATTCAGCCGCGTGCAGCACAATATTCCCGACGTCCACCCCGCCGCGGTTATCAGCGCGTTCCACCAGAACGTGCGTAGCGGGAAGAGATGGCCATGACCAAGATACGGGATGTCAGCGAGCTCTACGCTCTGGCTGACAAGTGCGCGCGCACCGAAGAGGGGAGGAGACTCCCCGGGGAGGATGCTGGCGCAGGGGGAAGCGACAGCGAGGATGCCGCCCCGGCAAAGAAGAGCCGGCGGCGGAACAACAGAAAGAAGAAGAGCAAGGAGGTGCTGGTCGTCGAGAAGTCCGGCAAGGAGGCTCCCGCCAAGACAACACAGGCTGGCGGTTCCGGCAAGGAACCTGCCCCTGTAGCGGCGGCCGACAAGAAGGCGGCTCCGACAAGCAATATTGCAAGATCCACCGCACCAAGGGCCACGACCTTTCGAACTGCAAGCGAGTCGAGTACCTCGTAGAGCAGCAGAAAGCTGAATACGAGCGTCGCGACAAGGAGAAGGCCCAAGGTGGCGGAGGAGATCCAAGCAAGAAACGGCCATTCAACGGCCGGGGAGGGCGCCGCGGCAAGGCCAAGCAGCGGCAAGGTGATCGACCTCCCCGGGGCCGCGACAAGGACGAGGAAGAAGACGACGACGACGACATGGAGGAAGGTGATAACAGCGAGCAGGAGTTCCAGAAGGCCACAGAAGTGCTGTGTGTCGACGGAGGCGCCTCTCTGCACACTTCCCACCGCCAACTCAAGCAGTGGGTGCGGGAAGTAAACGCAGCAGAGCCGCCCGTTGAGTCACGCAGGCTGCTGAAGTGGTCCAGCACGCCCATCATTTTTGATCTTGAGGATCACCCTGACCGCACAACTGCGGTCGGGTGCTTGCCGATGTTGGTCTCACCCACCATCCGCAACCTCAAGGTCACCAAAATGTTGGTTGACGGCGGGGCCGGCCTGAACTTGATCTCCTCGGCTGTGATCAAGAAACTCCAGATCCCAGACGGCGAGCTCGAAGAAACCGGTTCGTTCCAAGGAATAAACCCGGGGAGGAGCAAGCCGAAGGGGAAGATTACTCTGCCAGTGACCTTTGGCGGGGAGCTCAACTTCAGGACGGAGAGGATAACCTTCGATGTTGCCGATATCCCATTGCCATACAATGGGATACTTGGACGTCCTGCCCTCGCCAAGTTCATGGCAGCTTCCCACTATGCCTATAATGTACTCAAGATGCCGGGGCCGATAAGCATCATCTCTGTCCCTGGTGAGAAGAAGGACGCGCTTATCTGCGCCGACAAAATATACCCGGATGCAGCAGCCGCGGCGGAGAGCAACACACTTGCCGCTGAAGCTCCCGGGGGGAAGAAGACCAAGACCAAGTCCGGCAAGTGCTCTGGGACCCACTCCGGCAAACGCACCTCTTCGGAGTGCTGCGCTGCCGTCGAGGACGTTCCATCGAGCTCCACCGGCAAGTGCAAGAAGGGGATGGCCGCTCCACCGGCAACCAAGAAGGTGTCCGCCAAGGAGGATGGCACTGGTGGTACCTTCACCATCAGTGCTACACTTGACAACAAATAGGAAAGCGCGCTCGTTGGCTTCCTGCGGGCGAATGTCGATGTGTTTGCGTGGCAACCGTCTGACATCCCCGGCGTTCCCAGGAAGGTAATTGAGCACAAGCTTGCTGTTTGTCCTCATGCGCGGCCCGTCAAGCAGAAGGTCAGGAAGCAAGCCGTGGAGCGCCAAGAATTCATTGCCGAAGAGATCAAGAAGCTAGAAGCAGCGGGCCTGGTTAGAGGCGTGATCCATCCGACGTGGTTAGCAAATCCAGTTGTCGTGCGTAAGGCCAACGGGAAGTGGAGACTGTGTATAGACTTCACTGATGTGAATAAAGCATGTCCCAAGGATCCATTTCCCTTGCCGCGCATTGACCAGATTGTTGACTCCACTGCTGGATGTGAGCTGCTCTCCTTCCTTGATGCATACTCGGGCTACCACCAGATTTTTATGGCCAAGGAAGATGAAGAGAAGACTGCATTCATTACTCCATGTGGCACATATTGCTTCATACGCATGCCCTTTGGATTGAAGAATGCAGGCTCAACATTTGCAAGGGTGGTGCACACTGCTTTTGAGCCACAGATCCACAGAAATGTAGAAGTTTACATGGATGACATAGTGGTCAAAAGCAAGAGCAAAGATACACTGATCCAAGACTTAGAAGAAACATTTGCAAATCTGCGCAAGATCCAGCTCAAGTTGAACCCCGAGAAGTGCGTCTTCGGAGTCCCCTCCGGCAAGCTTCTCGGGTTCTTCGTGTCCCAGAGGGGGATTGAAGCCAATCCCGACAAGATAAAGGCCATCGAGCAGATCGAAGCCCCGAAGCGCGTCAAGGACGTAAGGAGACTTGCTGGTTGTGTGGCTGCCCTCAGCAGGTTCATTTCAAAATCTGCAGAACGCGCCCTACCTTTCTTCAAAATCTTGAAAAAGGCAGGTCCTATGAAATGGACTCCGGAAGCGGAGGCAGCGCTGCAGGATTTGAAAGGATACCTGTCCTCCACTCCAATACTTGTCGCACCTAAACCACAAGAGAAGTTGCTGCTGTACTTAGCGACAACCAATCAAGTGGTTAGTGCTGCGTTGGTAGCAGAAAGGGAGGCAGAGGAAGAGCCCACACCTTCGGCGAGCGAGTCCAGCGACAAGCAGGGGGCTCCACCGACAAGCTCTGGCCCCGACAAGGACAACTCCGCGCAGGAGCAAGGAGAAGTGCGAAGGAAGATGGTGCAGCGCCCGGTGTATTTTGTGAGTTCCCTCTTGCAGGGGGCTAGATCAAGATACTCCAGAGTGCAGAAGTTGCTTTTCGGTCTCCTCATGGCCTCGAGAAAGCTGCGCCATTACTTCCAAGCACATGAGATAACAGTGGTCACTCGCTTTCCGTTGAAGAGGATATTGCAGAATCCAGAAGCAACAGGCAGGATCGTCGAGTGGGCACTGGAGCTGTCAAGCTTTGGTCTCAAGTTTGAAAGTACTTCAACCATACAAAGCAGAGCTTTGGCAGAATTCATAGCTGAATGGACTCCAACGCCTGATGAAGAAGTTCCAGAGACAAGCGTCCCCGTACAAGAAGCGGCAAGCGAATGGGTGATGTACTTTGATGGTGCTTTCTCGCTGCAAGGCGCCGGTGCCGGCGTGGTACTCATAGCGCCCACCGGAGAGCACCTCAAGTATGTTATCCAGATGCACTTTCCCAAGGAACAAGCGACAAACAATACTGCTGAGTATGAAGGTCTGCTTGCCGGCCTCAGGATTGCAGCTGAACTTGGGATCAAGAAGTTGATTGTGCGGGGAGATTCTCAGTTGGTGGTCCGACAAGTGAACAAAAGTTATCAGAGCCCTTTGATGGAAGCTTATGTGGATGAAGTGAGGAAGCTTGAAGAGCACTTTGAAGGTCTGCAAATGGAGCACGTCCCGAGAGCTCAGAATGATATTGCAGATGGCCTTTCAAAGTGTGCTGCAATGAAGTTACCTGTGGAACCAGGGACCTTCCTGCTCAAGCTAACTCAGCCATCCGTTACACCATCAATTGGGCAGCACAAGAAGAGAAAGTTGGTCTCCGGCGACTACTTGCCGGCGGATCTTCCCGAAGCCGTCGCCAAGGTCCCCAAGATCAACAACCAGAACGCTGAGGAACAGTTTGCTCCTGCAGATCCAAGGATCTGTACAGTTGAAGCAAGCATTCCCGACAAGCCTTGCCCCGGCAGGCTTGCCGGGGAACCATCAGCTCCGGCAGAACCAGAGGTTCTTGCCGTAGAAGCTGAGGTTCCCGCAGCGGCCCTCATGCCTTTAGTCCTTGCCGTTGAGCCTCGGGCTCCGGCATGGGCACAGCAGATCGTCCGTTTTCTGCAAACTGGAGAACTTCCCGACGACCCAGCAGAGATAGAGAAAATAACCAGGCAGTCAAGTATGTACCAGTTCGTGGACAATGAACTGCACAGAAGAAGGCTCAATGGTGTCAGGTTGAAGTGCATTTCCAGAGAAGATGGACAGAAGCTGTTGGCAGAAATACATGGAGGCATATGCGGCCACCACATTGGCGCAAGGGCACTTGCCGGGAAGGCGTTCCGGCAAGGGTTCTTTTGGCAAGAAGCCCTCCAAGATGCAACTGCACAAGTAACCAAGTGTGAAGCGTGCCAGTTCCATGCCAAACAAATTCACCAGCCAGCTCAAGCTCTCCAGACGATCCCTTTGTCCTGGCCCTTCTCGGTCTGGGGGCTCGATATCCTCGGCCCCTTCCCCCGTGCTGTCGGGGGCTTTGAGTACTTGTACGTTGCGATCGACAAGTTCACAAAGTGGCCAGAAGTGGAACCAGTGAGAAAGGTGATAGCACAGTCAGCAGTCAGGTTCTTCAGGTCGATTGTTTGCCGTTTCGGGGTCCCTAACAGGATCATCACCGACAACGGCACACAGTTCACAAGTCGCACCTTCATGCAGTACGTCCAAGACCTTGGCGCCAAGGTCTGCTTCGCTTATGTTGCTCACCCGAGGAGCAATGGTCAAGCGGAAAGGGCCAATGCTGAAGTGCTGCGCGGGCTCAAGACAAGAACCTTCGACAGGCTGCGCAAGTGCGGAAGAAACTAGATAGAGGAGTTGCCGGTGGCTCTTTGGTCAATCAGAACGACACCAAGTCGAGCCACCGGGCAGACACCCTTTGCCCTTGTCTATGGGGCAGAGGCAGTTCTCCCCACGGAACTCGTATACGGATCTCCTCGAGTGCTCGCTTATGATGAGCTCGAGCAAGAGCAATTGCGACAAGATGATGCATTGCTCCTCGAGGAGGAACGTCTCCAGGCTGCTGTACGAGCTGCTCGATACCAGCAAGCCTTGCGCCGCTATCATAGCCGCAAGGTTAAGGCCAGGAGTCTCGAGGAAGGCGACCTTGTTCTTCGGCGTGTTCAGTCCGCCAAGAATTCCAACAAGTTGACGCCAAAGTGGGAAGGCCCTTATCGGGTGAGACAAGTCACAAGGCCCGGCGCTGTCCGCCTTGAGACCGAAGAAGGCTTACCGGTGAGCAATTCCTGGAACATAGAGCATCTTCGCAAGTTTCACCCATAAGGCGCGGTTGCCGTGATCCGCTCCGGCAACCACCTTTTGTACGAGTTTTGCCGCTAAAGCATGTAAACCTTTGTACAAAGCCGGGCGCAGATCCCGTGCATCAGTAAAGCTTTTGTGTTTCGCACTATTTGCCATTTTCATGCTTTTCTTTGTTATTTGCATGCATTGTTTGGCATCTTGTGCAACACACATACCCGGTAAGCATTACCACGCCGAGAGGCCCTATACTTGTTTTCCCTTCTCTTCTTCGTTCCATCTTAAGCAGAAGGAACTTTCCTCGCGCACAAGTTTGCCGGGGGGAAGGAGGTGGAGGACGAACCAAGTGCTGTTCAAGAAAGAGAAGCTTGCCGGAGAACGAACAGATTATGAAAGCTAAGTTACCAGAATTTGAGCAGTTCAAATTTTTTAAATTTTAAGTTATCTTCCTTGAACAACCACACTTTGTATGGAAAACCTGTGCGTGGAGGAACCTACCCGTGGCTAGCCACACCCTTAATTTGTTTTCGAGTACGCTCAACGACTTAAGTGAGCTGCGACAAGTGTCGCGCCCTTGCTTCGTTTTCGAGTTCGCTCAACAAGCTAAGTGCGTTGCGACTAGCTGCGGCGAGGTTACTTGCCGGTAAGGCCTTTGCCAGCAGGCTGCTCAGAATCCAGCACTCGGCGCTCGCGGCAAGGGTCCCTTGCCGGCAAGTTCCCTAAAAGCGTAGGGTAAAAAGCATACAAAGTAAAGGACCAAAAGCAAGGGAGATAACAATGTGTCAATTGCTCGGAAATAAGATGACATATTACAAAGATAGCTTGTCGCAATGACTAATTGATTCATGTTCATAACATACTTTGCAGCAACAAAGGAAACAGAAAGGAGGAGGCCTAGTCTACGCGGTCGCCTTCACGCCTGGAGATCTTGTTCACCTTGGCGATGATGTGGGCGACCTGCGCCTTTAGCGCCTCCAGATCTGCATCGGCCGGCAAGCTGCGGAGGACGTTGACGAGATTGATGCCAGGGTTGCGGTAGACTATCTTCGTCAAGACGTGCTCCAAGGTACCCGCGCAGAGCTGACGCGACTCCTCGGCCAGCTGCGCGGGGAGCTTCTCCTGTAGCCGTGCAAGCGCCGGCGCGATTCCCCTGAAGAAAAGACTTAATTTGGCGCTGTGGGGGAGATTCTGGTCCGGAGAGTACACGAGGTGCTCCACCCTCAGCGCCATCAGCTCCTTGTCGATGTTGGCAGCAGAAGCGACCAGATCGTCAGTCCATTGTTCCACCGCCCGGCTGAAGTTGTTCGCTGAAGTGGCGGCGCTCTCCACTAGGCCTCGTTCCTTGCGGAGCTCGGCCTTCAGCTTCGTCTCACGATCCCGGGCGGCGTCGAGCGAGCCAGTCAAAGTGGAGACCTTCAACTCCAAGTCAGCAATTGAATCCTTGGCGGCTTTGAGCTCGTCGCCCTGCTTGGAGAGGCGTACCTGAAGGTCAGAGTTGGTATGGGCGTCCTTTTCCCGCTCCACATTGAGTGCGGTGATCCTGTCCGTGCTCGCCTTCAGGTACTGCTCCAGCTGCGCCACCTTGGCCTCAAGATCCTTCTTGGCGGTTTCAGCGGTGGCGGCGGCAGCTTTCGCCTCCTTTAGGGCCCTGCCAAGGGCCTGCTCTCGGGCGGTGAGGTCGTCCTCGTGGGCGTCGAGGTCGACCTTCCGCTGGTTGAGCGCTCCTTCTCGCCGGGACAGCTCTTCACCGACCAGTCGCTGCTGCTCCTCGGCCTCAGCCTTCTCCAGGAGGAACTCTTGCTGCTCTCCAGCAAGCCTCTCGCGCTCCTCCGCCAAGTCGCGGAGGGCCGCCTGGTTGGCGGCGCGGAGCTCCACGGTGCGCTTCTCCAAGTCTGCTCCAGCCTTGGCGGTGAGAGCTTCCCGGGAGTCCAGCTTTGCCTGCCTGGCCCGGTAAAGGGCTAGGAGCCGGTGAAGTAGCTTCTCCTCTTCGGGCTCGTCGCTCCCGCCAGGCGCTTCAACAATCTTCAACCCCGCGGAGGCGAGGACCTCTCCATCAAAGGTCTCTCCCTCCACGGGGGCTCGCGACGAAGATGCCCACGGAACTTGTATGAAGACTCCGTTGGGCGCTTCAAGATAGACGCCCGACCGCTCCGTGGATGCGGAGGGGTCGGCGGCCGGCGCAGCGCTTGACGCTCCTGCTGCCTCCGGGTCAGCAGTGCGGTCGCCGGTCCCTTCCTCGCCCGCGGCGTATGCGGTCGGCGCGGTCTCCTCAGCGGCAGGCTCGTCGGCTCCGGCCATGCCCTCAGTGGCAGTGGTGTTGCCGCCGTCGCCTTGCGCGCCCTCCTCGCCGACGGTTTCTGTCTCCATCCGCTCCGGCGCAGGAGGATCTAGCAGAAGAAAAAGAAAAGAAAAGTTCAAGCAAATATCCAAAAAGACAAGTCCAAGAAGATAAAGTTGCAAGACTGACCTTCGCGGACTTCCTCGACAACAGGCTCCCTCGCCGGGGAGTCCTCCCTTGGCGGTGGAGCGGTGGCTCCTGCTGGCGGAGGGCCGCCCGCGCCCTCCCTTGGCGGGGTGACCACCCTTGTCGGGCTGCTCGCCCTTGGCGGGGTGCCCGCCCTCGGCGGGGTGCCCGTCCTTGGCAGAGCGCTCTCCCTCGCCGGGGAGCTCGCCCTTGGCGGGGAGGGTGGAACCCGTGGCTCCTCGGGAGCGACCTCCGGTTGCTCCTGCGGCTGCGGTTCCACTTCTGCACGAGACAAATGAAGCAGCAAGATGTTAGTACAAGCTAAAACCTCAAGCGCGCCTGACGAACAAAAAAAATCCAAAACCCAGACTTACGCTGGGGGCTGCGCTGGGGGCTGCTCCTCGGAGCAGCGGGTTGATCCGGCAAGCTCGTTGCCGGCGCGTCCCTTGTCGCCGCGACGGGCGAGTTGTCTTCGACCTCGACCACGGGGATCTTGGCCCTCTTCGCCAGCCGCTGGGTCAGGGTCCTACAAGCAAAGCAGGAACAAGATCAGAACCATCAAAGAAAGAATCAAGACAAAATCGAAGAAATTACAAATTACAAATACTTACTCCTCTTCCTCGTCGTCGTCGGAGCTGAGGGCGGAGAAGTCGAACTCCACCTGAGTTGCTCCCGCGCGAGGAACAGGGGGAGAAGGCTCCCTCGGACGCTTGGCGGTCTCCGGGGTTGGGGGCTGCGAAGACCCAGCCTCCGTTGGCGCCGAGGCCCGAGGAGCAGGCAGAGCGGCCGCTTCGCTCCGGGAGGATCCTCCTCCGCTTGGCGCTGGTGCGCGGGGCGCCCCCGTCGCGGCTTGGCTTGCCCTGGTGGCGCGCGTCGCCCGGCGAGCAGGCTGCTGTCGGGGCGCCTACGTCCTTGTCGCTGTAGCCGCCTTGCGGAGGCGCTTCAACGGTGTTCGCTTGGGACTTGCCCGAGGCGGGGAGTTCTCCGAGGACGAGGAGGCGTCGTCGTCAAGCCCCAGAGACCCACCGGTGTCCTCATCGGCCTCGACGTCCTCCTCCTCCTCCCCGGCAGGCCCGCTGGATCCAGCGTCATGTCCTGCGGCCCCGCTCCCTCCTGCGGCCCCGCTCCCTCCGGTGGCTCCGCTCCCTCCGGCGACTCTGTTCCCTCCGGCAACCTCGCCTCCTGCGGCGGCCTCGCTCACAACCCCGGGAATCCCGGCATGCCTCAGGGAAGGAACCCCGGCAAGCTCGTCGGGCGGAAGCTTAAGCAGCCTGCGGATCTCTGCCTCTTCTGCTTGGCGCACCCCGTCCGCGACCTGCGCCTCGTCGACGGTGAATCCGAAGTCTCCTGCCGTTGCGGCTGCGGCGGCCTCTTCCATCCGGGAAGCAATATAGGCTATATCCCGCTCCGTGGTGGCCCGGGTGAGACCCTTGATCTCCTCGGCGTTCTTCGGCACCTCGACCAAGTTGTCGAAGAAGCTCAGCACTGTAGCTCCCGGAGGCTGGATCTAGGTGGGGACGATGCCGTGGGAGTCGCACTCCGGCATCACTGCGCGCAGGGAGTCACAGGCAGTGCTGTTGCACAGCGGCACTACTCCCTTGGCGGGTCTGAACCACTCTGGGTGCGCCGGGTCATGCTTGAAGAGCTCTCGCAACATTCCTTTCAGCTCCAAAGCGGTGAAATTGAAGTTCAATCCGCAGCGCAATCTCATGATGTCCGCCGCGTTGCCGAATTCCCAGGCGGGCCTTTTCCTCTCTTGTAGAGGGGCAATGCGGCGGCGGAGGAAATCTGAGCCAACCTCTCCGATGGTCAGATTGGCGGCCCGGAGACGGATAATCCTAACAAGGGCAATACTGAGTCTGTTGTCTTCCGGGGCCAGTTCACTCCAGTCTCTCCCGCGCACTATGGCAGTTGTGCGCGGCGCAGTGAAGGGCTTCGGCTTGTCCTCCACCACCCAACACCAATCTGCACGCCATTCTTCCCACTTGCTGCGGAGTTCTCCTTTCAGATATGAATCCTTCTTGTTCAACCGAAAGATCCAGGAGATACCGCCGGAGAGGGGAGCGCCACCCTCTACTCTAGGCATGAAGAAATGGCGAAAGAGTGCTACGTTTGGATGGATCCCTATGTAGTTTTCGCACAGATGTGCGAAAACGGCCATCGTAAGGATGGCATTGGGGGTGAAGTCTAGGAGGTGGAGGTTGTACGTGTTCATAATGTCACAGAAAAATTCCGAAAACGGAGGGCACAACCCATAGTGAAAGAAGGCAGCGAAGAAGAAATACCCGCCGGGATACAGATCTCTGGCGACGGCGGGGAGGACTCTGGTGCGGGGATGAGCTTTGGTCTCCCCGGACCAGAAGAGGTAGTACTTGTTCCACAGCTCCCTCGCGCTGAGCCTCGGCGCGAAGACCACGTTCCTCTTCCGCAGGGCGGCAAGCTTCGCTGCCTGCTCGGACTTCTCCTTCTTGGCCTTCTCCGCTTTCGCCTTCTCGCTCTTCGGAGCCATGGCGGAGGCGGCGAGGGGAGGGGCGAGGAGCTCGACGGCGCCGCGGATGCGGAAGGCGGCGGAGGAGAGGTGTAGGCGAAGAGCAGCGGAGGATTTTTGGAGGTTGAAGACGCAATGAAAGCGAAGGAGGGAAACTACCCCTGCTTCCTCTGCTTTTAAGGGGGAAGTGGGGGACGCTCCGCATTTCCCATTAAAGAATGAGGCCACGATCTCTCCCACGACGCCGCAATAAACGCGTGCCGTTAGGGAGGGGCGCGGCGGATGCGGAAGGGGATTTGGCGTGCTGTGGGCCGCGCGTGCCCATGCACTGTTTTGGGCCTGGCCCAACAGCGCTCGGCACCGTGTGTGGCCTAGGCCCGGGGGCTCCTGCCGGTGTACTAAGATAGGGGTACCTTAGTACCCCAACTTGAGCACGGGCAGTAGCAGCTTCCCGCGGCAGGGTTTACCACGTGCTCGCCGGAGACCTTTTTGGTCCTTATAAAGCCATTCAAAAACAAAGTATACAAGACAGAAGATCAAGCCCCCGGCAAGTGGAGCTTGCCGGGAAGGCCGCACCAAGCTCAAGATTAACACATTAACACAAGACCCTGGCAAGAGGAGCTTGCCAGGAGGACCAGAAGACTGCATCTCAGAAGACATGCCTCGGCGCACCCTGCGCCCCGGCAGGGCCCGGGGAGCGACAAGCTTCCGGGCCCGGCAAGATCAAGACCCCGGCAAGGTGCTTGCCGGGGGGAAGCCTGCGCTGTGTGCCCGCGCTCCAGCTCATCGGCCCACGCGTCGCCCTGGGGCCCTTCCAGGGACGCGTGGCGGATGGCTGTGCAGCCTGGGGGACACGGTGGCACTCCACGGTGACGAGGCTACCGCCGTGGCGAACGGAGACGCATGGACGGGTGCTTTTGGGGTCGACGGTGACGGGCATTTAATGCCCTTGTCCCCCACTGTCAAGATTAGGTGAAGACCACTGTTCATGCACTGTTCCCGCACTGTTGCAACTACCACCAAAGTTACATTTTTGCCCTCCTCTACGTTGACACCTGTCGGTGACCCCTTGAGCTATAAAAGGAGGCCCATGCACAACGTAGAAAGGGTTCGGAACCTAGATAGCTCTCTTGCTCGGTGTAGCTAGCTCTTGAAGCTCCCGAGCTCACAAACTCAATACAAACCAAGCAGGAGTAGGGTTTTACGCGTCCGCGCGGCCCGAACCTGGGTAAACTGCCCGCGTGTGCTCTTCGATCCGCTCTTTGTGCTCCCTCCGCTCCCTTACCGCAACGTACAAGGGGCTCCGGTCCCATAGGTGTTCGTGGTGGGCAGTTTCCCCCGACAGGCATTAAAGAAAAGCGCTTGTTGGGAGACAACCCAATATTTACCCCTACTGTTTTCGTGTGTTCACTCGACTAATCTACTATAGTAATCATATTTTATAGCTTTTGTTTCAATAAAGTGCCAAGTAGAACCTTTGGGAAGACTTGGGTGAAAGTCTTTGCGATCTTGCTGTAAAAAACAGAAACTTTGCGCTCACAAGATTAGCTGCCATTTTTTTTACAGAAGAGTGCTTTTAAGTTGATTATTTTTGCAGAATATTAATATAAAAATTCCTCACGTCCACCAATTTATTTCAGATTATTTGAGTTACATAAGTATTCGAAACTTACAGATTACTACAGACTGTTCTGTTTTTGACAGATTCTGTTTTTCGTGTGTTGTTTGCTTATTTTGATGAATCTATGAGTAGTATCGGAGGGTATGAACCATAGAGAAGTTAGAATACAGTAGATATTACACCAATATGAATTTATAATGAGTTCACAACAGTACCTAAGTGGTGGTTTTATTTTCTTATACTAACGGAGCTTACGAGTTTTCTGTTAAGTTTTGTGTTGTGAAGTTTTCAAGTTTTGGGTAAAGATTCGATGGACTATGGAATAAGGAGTAGAAAGAGCCTAAGCTTGGGGATGCCCAATGCACCCCAAGGTAATATTCAAGGACAACCAAGAGCCTAAGCTTGGGGATGCCTCGGGAAGGCATCCCCTCTTTCGTCTTCGTTTATCGGTAACTTTACTTGAGGCTATATTTTTATTCACCACATGATATGTGTTTTGCTTGGAGCGTCAATTTATTTTATTTTGTTTTGCTTGCTGTTTGAATAATATCCCAAGATCTGAAATTCTTAAATGTTAGATAGTCTTCACATAGTTACATAATTATTCAACTACTCATTGATATTCACTTATATCTTTTGGAGTAGTTTGTCATTTGCTCTAGTGCTTCACTTATATCTTTTTAGAGCACGGCGGCGGTTTTATTTTGAAGAAATAGATGAACTCTCATGCTTCACTTATATTATTTTCAGAGTCCTTTAGAACAGCATGGTAATTTGCTTTGGTTATGAATTTAGTCCTAATATGATGGGCATCCAAGAGGGATATAATAAAAACTTTCATATAAAGTGCGTTGAATACTATGAGATGTTTGATGCTTGATGATTGTTTAGAGATATGAGGATGGTGATATTAGAGTCATGCTAGTAGAGTAGTTGTGAATTTGAAAAATACTTGTGTTGAGGTTTGCAAGTCCCGTAGCATGCACGTATTGTAACCGTTGTGTGACAAATTTAAAGCATGAGGTATTTCTTTGATTGTCATCCTTTGTGTGGAGGTCAAGATCGCGCGATGGTTAACTCCTACCAATCCTTCCCCTAGGAGCATCCGTGTAGTGCTTGGTTTTGATGACTTGTAGATTTTTGCAATAAGTATGTGAGTTCTTTATGACTAATGTTGAGTCCATGGATTATCCGCACTCTCACCCTTCCACCATTGCTAGCCTCTCTAGTACCGCGCAAATTTCGCCGGTACCATAAACCCACCATATACCTTCCTCAAAAAAGTCAGCATACCTATCTATTATGGCATTTCCATAGCCATTCCGAGATATATTTCCATGCAACTTTCCACCGTTCCGTTTATTATGACACACTTCATCATTGTCATATTGCCATGCATGATCATGTAGTTGACATCGTATTTGTGGCTAGTCCACCATGCATAACTTTTCATACATGTCACTCTTGATTCATTGCACATCCCGGTACATCGCCGGAGGCATTCATATAGAGCCATACTTTGCTCTAGTATCGAGTTGTAATCTTTGATTTGTAATCAATAGAAGTGTGATGATCATCATTATTAGAGCATTGTCCCAAAAAAAAAGAAAAAAAAGATGAAAGGCCAACGAAAAAAAGGAAGGCCCAAAAAAAGGAAAAAAAGAAAAAGAAAAAAAGGAAAAGAAAAAAAAAGAAGAACAAAAGAAGGGACAATGCTACTATCTTTTTCCACACTTAGCTTCAAAGTAGTACCATGATCTTCATGATAGAGAGTCTCTTGTTTTGTCACTTTCTTATACTAGTGGGAATTTTCATTATAGAACTTGGCTTGTATATTCCAATGATGGGCTTCCTCAAATGCCCTAGGTCTTCATGAGCAAGAAAGTTGAATGCACACCCACTTAGTTTCTTTTGTTGAGCTTTCATACATTTATAGCTCTAGTGCATCTGTTGCATGGCAATCCCTACTCACTCACATTGATATCTATTGATGGGCATCTCCATAGCCCATTGATACGCCTAGTTGATGTGAGACCATCTTCCTCTTTTTTTCTTCTCCACAACCACCACTCTATTCCACCTATAGCGCTATATACATGGCTCACGCTCATGTATTGCGTGAAGATTGAAAAAGTTTGAAAAAAATAAAGTATGAAACAATTGCTTGGCTGAATCCGGGGTTGTGCATGATTTGGATATTTTATGTGATGAAGATGGAGCATAGCCAAACTATATGATTTTGTAGGGATGAACTTTCTTTGGCCATGTTATTTTGAGAAGACATAATTGCTTTGTTAGTATGCTCGAAGCATTATTGTTCTTATGTCAATATTAAACTTTTGTCTCGAATCTTATGGATCTGAACATTCATGCCACAATAAATAAAATTACATTGAGAATTATGTTAGGTAGCATTCCACATCAAAAATTCTGTTTTTATCATTTACCTACTCGAGGACGAGCAGGAACTAAGCTTGGGGATGCTTGATACGTCTCCAATGTATCTATAATTTTTGATTGTTCCATGCTATTATATTATCCTTCTAGGATGTTTATCGGGCTTTAATATACACTTTTATATGATTTTTGGGACTAACCTATTAACCCAGAGCCCAGTGCCAGTTTCTATTTTTCCCTTGTTTTTGAGTATCGCAGAAAAGGAATACCAAACGGAGCCCAATTAACCTGAAACCCAACGGAGGTTGTTTTTGGACCAGAAGAAGCCCGGGGAGTACTGGAGGAGGACCAGAAGATTCCCGGGCACCCTACCTCGTGGACAGCCCGGAGACCTCCCTTACTTGTTCCCGACTCCAACATCGCCTATATATACAGAAACCTCCAGAAAATAACCTAGATCGGGAGTTCCGCCGCCGAAAGCCTCTGTTGCCATCGAATACCATCTAGACCCATTCCTTCACCCTGTCGGAGGGGGGAATCCCTCTCCGATGGCCATATTCATCATCCCGGCGCTTTCCATGATGAGGAGGGAGTAGTTCACCCTCGGGGCTGAGAGTATGTACCACTAGCTATGTGTTTGATCTCTCTCTCTCTCTCTCGTGTTCTTGAGATGGCACGATCTTGATGTATCGCGAGCTTTGCTACTATAGTTGGATCTTATGATGTTTTCCGCCCCTCTACTTCGTTGTAATGGATTGAGTTTTCCCTTTGAAGTTATCTTATCGGATTGAGTCTTTAAGGATTTGAGAACACTTGATGTATGTCTTGCTTGTGCTTATCGGTGGTGACAATGGGATATCACGTGATCCACTTGATGTATGTTTTGGTGATCAACTTGCGGGTTCAGTGACCTTGTGAACTTATGCATAGGGGTTGGCACACGTTTTCGTCTTGACTCTCCGATAGAAACTTTGGGGCACTCTTTGAAGTTCTTTGTGTTGGTTGAATAGATGAATCTGAGATTCTGTGATGCATATCGTATAATCATACCCACGGATACTTGAGGTGACAATGGAGTATCAAGGTGACATTAGGGTCTTGGTTGATTTGTGTCTTAAGGTGTTATTCTAGTACGAAATCTATGATAGATCAAACGAAAAGAATAGCTTCGTGTTATTTTACTACAGACTCTTGAATATATCGATCAGAAAGAATAAATTTGAGGTGGTTTCGTACCCTACAATAATCTCTTCGATTGTTCTCTGCTATTAGTGACTTTGGACTGACTCTTTGTTGCATGTTGAGGGATAGTTATATGATCCAGTTATGTTATTATTGCTGAGAGAACTTGCACAAGTGAAAGTATGAACCCTAGGCCTGGTTTCAAAGCATTGCAATACCGTTTATGCTCACTTTTATCATTAGTTAGCTTCCTTTTTTTATATTTTCGTATTACAAAAACCTATATCTACCATTGATAACCCATAAGTGTAGGGGATCGCAACAGTTTTCGAGGGTAGAGTATTCAACCCAAATTTATTGATTCGACATAAGGGGAGCCAAAGAATACTCTTAAGTATTATCAGCTGAGTTGTCAATTCAACCACACCTAGAAACTTAGTATCTGCAACAAGATAGTTTAGTAGCAAAGTAATATGATAGTGGCAGTAGCAGCAATAAAAGTAACGATAGTGTTTTTGTAGTTTTTGTGATAGTAGCAACGAAAAAGTAAATAAGCAACAAGCAATATGTGAAAAGCTCGTAGGCATTGGATCGGTGATGGGAAATTATGTCGGATGTGATTCATCATGTAGATGTTATAACCTAGGGTGACACAAAACTAGCTCCAGTTCATCAATGCAATGTAGGCACGTATTCCGAATATAGTTATACGTGGTTATGGAAAAGAACTTGCATGACATCTTTTTTCCTACCATCCCGTGGCAGCGGGGTCCTATTGGAAACTAAGGGATATTAAGACCTCCTTTTAATAGAGTACCGAACCAAAGCATTTACACATAGTGAATACATGAACTCCTCAAACTATGGTCATCACCGGGAGTGGTCCCGATTATTGTCACTTCAGGGTTGCCGGATCATAACACATAGTAGGTGACTATAGACTTGCAAGATAGGATCAAAACACACATATATTCATGAAAACATAATAGGTTCAGATCTGAAATCATGGCACTCGTGCCTTAGTGACAAGCATTAAGCATAGCAAAGTCATAGCAACATCAATCTCAGAACATAGTGGATACTAGGGCTCAAACCCTGTAACGCCCCAAAAATTTAATTACTTTTTCATTAAATAAAATTTGGCTAGAAACAAAAATTTTGATTTACAAAAATTCTTTAGTGTTTTAACCTTTTGTTTCTGTTTACTTCCCTCCATATAGAAATTTTTTTTTAGTAATTTTGTGGGCTCTGATTTTCATCTTAAAACATTTCTTTACTTGTTTTATTTTCATAATAAAATTTTGCCATAGAAATTCTTTTAATAGCTTTTTCTTTTCTTCATATGCTTCTGTTTGCACTACAACTATTTTAAATAATTCTCTAAAATTTCCACCAAAATTATGAGGAGTCATGTGATGCCTATGGATCACCTTTCTGCAAAAATCCATTCCTTCCCTTTGAAATTTTTGAGTGAATCATCCTCATTTCTAATTCTGTCCAATTTCTAGGTTTCTACTACAACCATATTAATTCTTGCTCCAAAGATTCTGATACTTGGTCATCTTCTAGTTCCTCCTACCAAACCCTTAACTCCAGAAGATCAGATCCATTAGCATCTTTTAGACCCACCAAACACCCCTCTGAATATTCTGTCCAGAACTGAATTCCAGTACAACTTGCACTAGAAAGTATCTCCTTTTTCCAAACCAACTTCACTATCATCTCTCACACTTAATGAGACACCATTCTGCCAAATACCACTTTCATAGGAATATTCTGAATAGCCTTAGCATTTCATCGAGCACCTTGTGTACATAACAACAATTTTGCCTATCTCCAAACTACACTACACTCTTGACCATCTGACCAAACCAACATGTCCAACATCCCTGTCAACCTACTAGGCACCACCATGCCAAAGATCACCTCGATTAGATCACTGTAGGCCGCTCTGGCATTTCGTCGAGCACACCAGGGGCATGTCCAGAGCATGGTCAGAGCGCCCGTACTGCAGCCCGTGACATCGAGCTCCTGCCACTGCCCTGCGGCCTCCCCAGCTCACCCGAGCCTCCCTCTGGGTCGGCCCGACCACCTAACACCCCGCCATCACTCCTCCTTGGCTCCTAGCGCCGACCAGCCACTGACCTGCACCGACCAGAGCCGCCGCCGCGGTTGCAGACTCGGGGACGGCACCGACCCGGCCACCTGGTGCTTCCAGAGCCCATCCACCTCGCACCGACCCTACCGACCACCGCACCTACCCACCAACCTCACTTACCACTGCCACCGGCCTCAACGGCCTCGCCACCGACCGCGTCT
>LR738715.1:595704059-595737676 GCA_902687465.1 Secale cereale | reverse complement strand
CGCGCGTTTGAATAGTGATCCCATGCTCATGGAGGTTGTAGCCTCTCCGACTTAGAGTTTTACTTAACTGTTGTTTTGGGTGACTCCTGGCAGCAGAAAAGTTAAGCTGGTGTGTGCTGGTTAGGTGTGTTTTCAACCCAAAGACCATAATGGGAATTAGTCAGTGTCCCGATACTGATTAAAGAAATCCTATACTTGTGGGTAAAGAGTACACCCTCTGCAGAGTCGTATCTATTCGAATAGCCGTGTCCGCGGTTAAGGACTACAGTCTGGGTTGGTCAAGTGTCGGTCTTAGAGTCGGTCTCCGGAGGAAATAATTTAAATTGAGCATGGTTATTTTGCAGGATAATTATCGATGTTACTGGTATTGTCATGAGAATATTTGATGACATGATTATATTTATGAACTAACCCCCTGCTCTTATTTCCAGGGTGTCTCAGGGGCTGGCTAGACTACCCCGGACACTCGCCTTTATTTTCAAGTCATTTCTGTGGCGTCCCTCGAGTGTCAGGCGGTTTATCACGCCACTACTCTTGTGGACACCCGACTGGCATTCCTTTTCAAGTCCTTTCGTGGCGTCGCCTGAGTTCTCGGATGGTATCGTCCGATTTCTCTTTTAGACACCCGACTGGCATTTCTTTTCAAGACCGACTGTGGTGTCACTTGATACCCGATCGGCATTCCTTTTATATTTTATTGATGCTAATAATTATTTTCTGCACTAACCATTAATCATCATGCCATGCTTTAATTTATGTCAGCATGCATTAATATATATCCATCATGAGCATATGCATATAGTTTAATTCATCATGACCATATAATTGTTTGATGCATTTATTTTATCATTTGTCCATGATGTTTGCGAGTACATTCAAACGTACTCACAGGCTTGTCCCTGGCTATTTACTTGGCCAGGTTAGGAGTTCTACGGGGAAGAACACAGCGACGTCCGTGCGAAGCCTAGGAGTGCAGCCACGCAGGATAGGAGTTATCCGGGTCAGCTGTTCCTGTTGGAATGGAGCCCCATCGATGGGGAGATCCACAAGCCAATTTCTTCATCCACCACCGGAGTCATTATTATATCAGTAGACCTTATGGTCTTGTATCAAATTCTTGTAAATGCTTGGTAATCTGTAACGAGGATGTGTCCACCAGTAACAGTAATCCTGGGCTGGTGATGACACTAGGGGTAAATTTCTGGAATATTATGTTCCCGAAATCCGGCCCCGACAAACCCTAACAAAACTAACTCGATTACATGATAGATCCCATCCAACCCATCACCGTCCAGCAAGCCTATGATGGAATTACTCACGCACGGCGGTGAGCATCATGGAATTGGTGATAGAGGAAGGTTGATGATGACGATGGCGACGATCTCCACTCTGCGGAGCCCAGAACGGACTCCAGATCAGCCCTCCCCAGAGAGATTTGGGCTTGACGGCGGCTCTATATCGTAAAACGGGTTAATTCCTTCTCCTTGATTTTTTCTCCCCGATAGTGAATATATAGGATCTTGGGATACGTCGGTGGAGCACCAGGGGCCCACGAGGCAGGGGGACGCCCTAGGGGGGGGGCCCACCCTCGTGGACAGGGTGTGGGCCCCCTGGTCTGGATCTTGTTGCAGATATTTTTTATATTTTCCAAAATAAATCTCTGGGTGGAGTTTCAGGTCATTCGAGAACTTTTTATTTCTACACAAAAACAACACCATGGCAATTCTGCTGAAAACAACGTCAGTTCGGGTTAGTTCCATTCAAATCATGCAAGTTAGAGTCCATAACAAGGGCAAAAGTGTTTGGAAAAGTAGATATGTTGGAGACGTATGCTACCTCTTGAGCTTGCATTGTATTCCCTCAGAGAGGAAAGGGAGATGCAGCACAGTAGTGTAAGTATTTCCCTTAGTTTTTGAGAACCAAGGTATCAATCCAGTAGGAGACCACGCGCCAGTCCCTCGCACCTGCACAAACAAATAAGAACTTCGCAGCCAACGCGATAAGGGGTTGTCAATCCCTTTACGGTCACTTACGATAGTGAGATCTGATAGAGTTGATAATTATATTTTTGGTATTTTTTGGTATAGAAACAGAAAGTAAAGAAAGCAAATAAACAACGGCGACATAAATTGGCTAGTTGACGGAAAAGTACTATGATAAAGATAGACCTGTGGGCCATAGTTTTCTCTAGTGGCTTCCCTCATGATAGCGATATTCTACGGCGGGTAAACAAATTACTATCGAGCAATTGATAGAAAAGCGAATAATTATGAGACTATCTAGGCATGATCATTGTATATAGGCATCATGTCCGAGACAAGCAGACCGAAACGATTCTACATCTACTACTATTACTCCACACATCGACCGCTATCCAACATAGATCTAGTGTATTGAGTTCATACGAACAGAGTAACGCCTTAAGCAAGATGACTTGATGTAGAGGGATAAACTCAAGCAATATGATGAAAACCCCATCTTTTTATCCTCGATGGCAACAATACAATACGTGCCTTGCTGCCCCTACTGTCACTGGGAAAGCACACCGCAAGATTGAACCCAAAGCCAAGCACTTCTCCCATTGCAAGAACTATAGATCTAGTAGGCCAAACCAAACCAATAATTCGAAGAGACTTGCAAGGATATTATGAGCACACATAAAAAGTTCAGAGAAGAACAAAATATCTTTCATAGATAACCTTGATCATAAACTCACAATTCATCGGATCTCGACAAACACACCGCAAAAAGAGATTACATCGAATAGATCTCCTCGAAGACCGAGGAGAACTTTGTATTGAGATCCAGAGAGAGAGAAGAAGCCATCTAGATACTAGCTATGAACCCGAAGGTCTATGGTAATGTACTCACAACTCATGGTGAGGGCAATAATGATGATGATGAAGGCCTCCGTGATGGATCCCCCTCCCGGAACAGGCTCCAAGATGGGATCTCCACGGGAACAGCAGCTACAGCGGTGGAATTAGGGTTTTGTCTCTGCATATGGAGTTTCTGGGGTACGTAGGTATATATAGGAAGAAGGAGGGCACCGGGGGCCGTGTGGGCGAGCCTCGAGGGCTAGTCCCACGTCCCCTGACTTGGCCCCGAAGACTCCCAAGCGTGATTTCCTCCAAAAATATCTCTCGCGAAGGTTTCATTCCATTTCGACTCCGTTTGATATTTTCCTTTTCTGCAAAACCCTGAAATAGGAAAAAACAGTAATCTGGACTGGGCCTTCGGGTTAGTAGGTTAGTCCCAAAAATGATATAAGAGTGAATGATAAAGCCCATTAAACATCCAAGACTTCATAAATAATTGCATGGAACAATATAAAATTATAGATACGTTGGAGACGTATCAAGCCTCCCCAAGCTTAATTCCCGCTCGTCCTCGAGTAGGTAAATGATAAAGAAAGAATTTTTGATGTGGAATGCTAACCAATATAGTTTTTCAATGTAATTCTCTTAATTGTGGCATGAATGTTCAGATCTGAAAGATTCTAGACAAAAGTCTATATTGACATAAGAAATAACAATACTTCAAGCAATACTAACAAAGTAATCATGTCTTTTCAAAATACTATGGCTAAAGAAAGATAGCCCTACAAAATCATATAGTGTTGGCTATGCTCCCTTATTATCACACTAAATATTCATATCATGCACAACCCCGATTTCAGCCAAGCATTTGTTTTCATGCTCTATATTTTCAAACCTTTCAAATTTCACGCAATACATGAACGTGAGCCATGGATATAGCACTATGGGTGGAATAGAGGTGGTTATGGAGAAGGCAAAAAGAGGGACATAGTCTCACATCGACTAGGCGTATATGGTGGCTGTTTTGAGGAACAATATGGTGGCTGTTTTGAGGAACAATATGGTGGCTGTTTTGAGGAAGGATATATGGTGGGTTTATGGTACCGGCGAAAGTTGCGCGGTACAAGAGAGGCTAGCAATGGTGGAAGGGTGAGAGTGCGTATAATCCATGGACTCAACATTAGTCATAAGAACTCATATACTTATTGCAAAAATTTACGAGTCATCAAAACGAAGCAATCAACGCATGCTCCTAGGGGGGAGGTTGGTAGGAGTTAACCATCGCGCGCCCCCGACCTCCACACAAAGGTTGACACTCTACAAATACCTCATGCTTTAACTTAGTCACATAACGGTTCACCATACGTGCATGCTACAGGAATCACTAACCTTAACACAAGTATTTCTCAATTTCATAATAACTCCACTAGCATGACTCTAATATCACTATCCTCATGTCTCAAAACAATTACCAAGCATCCAACATCTCTTTCTATTCAATGCACTTGGTGTAAAAAATTTTACTACATTGACATTGGATGTCTATCATGCGAAGACTAGTTTCTTTAGCCTAAACACTTTACCATGCTATTTTAATAGACTCTCAAATAGATCTAAGTGAAGCATGAGAGTTCCAAAATTTCTAGAAAATATTACCACCACCATGCTCTAAAAGATATAAGTGAAGCACTAGATAAAAAACTATTCAACTCAAAAGATATAAGTGAAGCACATAGAGTGTTCTAACAATTTCTAGGCCATATTTAACTCTCTCAAATATGTGTGTCCAGCAAGGATGATTGTGACAAACTAAAAAGAAAAGACTAAAATTATACAAGACGCTCCAAGCAAAACTCATAACATGTTGCGAATAAAAATATAGCTCCAAGTATAGTTACCGATGGATGAAGACGAAATAGGGGATGCCCCGGCTCCAAGTATAGTTACCGATGGATGAAGACGAAAGAGGGGATGCCTTCCCGGGGCATCCCCAAGCTTAGGCTTTTTGATTATCTTGAATTTACTTGGAGTGCCATGGGCATCCTCAAGCTTAGGCCTTTGCTACTCCTTGTTCCATAGTCCATCAAAGGAATACTCAAAACTCGAAAACTTCACAACACAAAACTTAGACAAAAATTCTCGTGAGCTCCGTTAGTAAGAGAAAGCAAATCACCACTCAAAGGTACATCAAGGAATTCTTTTTTTTTGTTTATATTGGTGTTAAACCTACTGTAATCCAAGTTCTCTATGGTTCATATCCTCTAATATTACTAATAGATGCATCGGAAAAAGCAAACAACACACGAAAAACAGAATCTCTTAAAAACAGAACAGTCTGTAGTAATCTGCTGGGTTCGCCTACTTCTGGAACTACAAAAAATTCAAACTAAATTGTTAAATTTGCGCAATTTTTGTACCAATCAGCAGCAAAAAGAATCAACTAAAAAGCAGGCTCCAGTAAAATCTGAAGACTACTTTAGCGAGCGCTAATGATTCTGTTTTTCACAGCAAGATCATATAAACTCCGCACAAGTCTTACCAAAGGTTCTACTTGACACAAACACTAAACAAAACATGAAAACACATCTAATCAGAGGCTAGATGCAATATTTATTCCCTAACAGCAACAAAAGTAAAAACATAAAATTGGGTTGCCTCCCAACAAGCGCTATCGTTTTACGCCCCTAGCTAGGCACGATACAAGATAGATCTAGATATTGCCATCTTTGGAAGGCAATCCATAAGTGGCTCTCATGATAGTTTCATATGGTAATTTGATTTTCTTTCTAGGAAAGTGTTCCATGCCTTTCCTTAACGGAAATTGGAATCTAATATTTCCTTCCTTCATATCAATGATTGCACCAATCGTTCTATGGAAAGGTCTACCGAGAATAATAGGACATGAAGGATTGCAATTTATATCAAGAACAATGAAATCTACGGGCACATAATTCCTATTGGCAACAATAAGAATATCATTAATTCTTCCCATAGGTTTCTTAATAGTGGAACCGCAAGATGCAAATATAAAGAACAATCATCAAGCTCATGGAACCCTAGCAAATCACACAAAGTTTTTGGGATAGTGAAGACACTAGCACCCAAATCACACAAAGCATAGCATTCATGATCTTTATTTTTATCTTGATAGTAGGTTCCCATTCATCATAAAGCTTTCTAGGTATAGAAACTTCGAACTCAAGTTTTTCTTCATAAGATTGCATCAAAGCATCAACTATATGTTTAGTGAAAACTTTATTTTGACTAGAAGCATGCAGAGAATTTAGCACGAATTGCAACAAGGAAATACAATCAATCAAAGAGCAATTATAATAATTGAATCCCTTGAAATCAAAAGTAGTGGGTTCATCACTATGCAAAGTTTTAATCTCTTCAATCCCACTTTTAGCAATTTTAGCATCAAGATCTAAAAATTCCGAATTACCAGGGCACCTTAAAGCAGAATCATCTCCAATCCTATTATCATCAAGATTGATACTAGAAAACAAGGATCTAATAGGAGACACATCAATAACTTTTAGATCTTCATCTTTATTTTCACGATAACTAGAAGAACACGATTTAATATAATCTTCTCTTTTAGCATGCATTATAGCGGTTCTTTCTTTGCATTTACCAATGGAAATTCTCATGGCTTTGAGAGACTCATTGATATCATGCTTAGGTGGGATAGATCTAAGTTTCAAAGAATCAACATCAAGAGTAATTCTATCCACACTTCTAGCCAATTCATCAACCTTAAGCAATTTCTCTTCAAGCATAGCATTGAAATTCTTTTGCGAAATCATAAACTCCTTAACTCTAGTTTCAAATTCAGAAGGCATCTTTCCATAAGAGTTGTTGTAGGAATTACCAAAATTATTAGAGGAATTACTAGGAAAAGGCCTAGGATTAAAATTACCTCTATAAGCATTGTTACCAAAATTATTCCTACCAACAAAATTCACATCCAAAGATTCATTGTTATTCTCAATCAAAGTGGACTTGTTCCAGAGCTCCCGCGCGCCGAGCCTCGGCGGGAAGACGAGGTTCCGCTTCCGGTACGCGGTAAGCTTCGCTGCTTGCTCCGACTTCTCCCTCTTGGCTTTCTCCGCCTTTGCCATGGCGGAGGCGGCGGAGGAAGGGGGGAACGGCGGCGGCGGAGGTGTGGAGGCGGAGCGCAAAGGGGATTTCTGGAGGAAGAAGAAGATGCAATGAAAGCGCAAGGAGGGGAATCGCTCCTGCTTCCTCTGCTTTTATGGGGAAGTGGGGGGAGCGTTTCACTCTTTTCATTAAGAGAACGTGGGCACGTCCCATCCCACGACGCCGCAATCGACGCGTGCCGTTACGGGGGGATGTGGCGGATACGGAAGTGGATTCGGCACGCCGTGGGCCGCGTGTGCCCGTGCACTGTTTTGGGCCTGGCCCAACAGCGCTCGGCACCATGTGTGGCCCAGGCCCGGGGGCTCCTGTCGGTGTACTAAGGTAGGGGTACCTCAGTACCCCAACTTGTGCACGGGCAGTTGCAGCTTCCCGCGGCAGGGTTTACCACGCGCTCGCCGGAGACCTTCCTGCTCCATATCAAGCCATTCAAAAACAAAGTATGCAAGACAGAAGATCGCGACCCCGGCAAGTGAAGCTTGTCGGGAAGGCCGTACCAGGCTCAAGATTACCGCACTAGCACAAGGCCTTGGCAAGAGGAGTTTGCCAGGAAGACTAGAAGATTCCATCATAGAAGACACGCCTCGGCGCTATATGCGTCCCGGCGAGGGCCCGGGGAGCGGCAAGCTCCCGGGCCTGGCAAGATCAAGACCCCGGCAAGGTGCTTGCCGGGAGAGTTGCGCTGTGTGCCCGCGCTCCAGCTCATCGGCCCACGCGTCGCCCTGGGGCCTATCCAGGGACGCGTGGCGGATGGCTGTGCAGCCTGGGGGACACGGTGGCACTCCACGGTGGTGGATCCATCGCCGTGGCAGACGGAGACGCAAGGGCGGGAGCTTTTGGGGTCGACGGCGACGGGCATTAAATGCCCTTGTCCCCCACTGTCAAAGTAGGTGGCGACCACTGTTCGCGCACTGTAGCTCCACTGTTCCCGCACTGTTACAACTACCACCTCTTTTACGTTTTTACCCCTTTCTCCTACGTTGACACCTGCCGGTGACCCCTTGCACTATAAAAGGAGGCCCATGCACAACGTGGAGGGGGTTCGGAACCTAGATCACTCATACGCTCGGTGTAGCTGCTTCTTCAAGCTCCCGAGCTCTCCAACTCAATACACAACTAAGCAGGAGTAGGGTTTTACGCGTCTACCGCGGCCCGAACCTGGGTAAAACTGCCCGCGTGCTCGTTACGATCTGCTCTTCGTGCTCCCTCCGCCCTCGTACCGCACAGACAAGGGGCTCCGGTCCCATAGGTGTTCGTGGCGGACAGTTTCCCCCGACATTATCGGTTTCAATATTTGCATTCTCCCTAACCCTAGCAATTTGTTCATCTAGAAACTCACCTAGTGGCACAGTATTATCAGGCATAGAAGTAGTTTCATCATACATAGCAGAAGTGGCATCATCAAGAACATACAACATATCAGATTCAATAGCATGAGTAGGTGTCGCAAGTTTACCCATAACAGAAGGAGAATCAAGTGCAGAGCTAGATGGCAGTTCATTACCTCCCCTCGTAGTTGAGGGTAAGATCTTGGTTTTTGAGTCCTTCCAATTCTTCATAGTGATCAACAGATATAAATCCCAAGTGACTTAAAGAATAGAGCTATGCTCCCCGGCAACGGCGCCAGAAAATAGTCTTGATAACCCACAAGTGTAGGGGATCGCAACCGTTTTCGAGGGTAGAGTATTCAACCAAGGTTTATTGATTCGACACAAGGGGAGCCAAAGAATACTCTTATGTATTAGCAGCTGAGTTATCAATTCAACCACACCTAGAAACTTAGTATTTGCAGCAAGATAGTTTAGTAGGAAAGTAATATGATAGTGGCGGTAGCAGCAATAAAAGTAACGATAGTGTTTTGGTAGTTTTTGTGATAGTAGCAACGGAAAAGTAAATAAGCAACAAGAAATATGTGAAAAGCTCGTAGGCATTGGATCGGTGATGGGAAATTATGTCGGATGCAATTCATCATGTAGAAGTTATAACCTAGGGTGACACAGAACTAGCTCCAGTTCATCACTGCAATGTAGGCATGTATTCCGAATATAGTCATACATGCTTATGGAAAAGAACTTGCATGAAATCTTTTGTCCTACCCTCCCGTGGTAGCGGGGTCCTATTGGAAACTAAGGGATACTAAGGCCTCCTTTTAATAGAGTACCAGACCAAAGCATTAACACATAGTGAATACATGAGCTCCTCAAACTATGGTCGTCACCGGGAGTGGTCCCGATTATTGTCACTTCGGGGTTGCCGGATCATAACACATAGTAGGTGACTATATACTTGCAAGATAGGATCAAGAACACACATATATTCATGAAAACATAATAGGTTCATATCTGAAATCATGGCACTCGGGCCCTAGTGACAAGCATTAAGCATTGCAAAGTCATAGCAACATCAATCTTAGAACATAGTGGATACTAGGGATCAAACCCTGATGCGTCTCCAACGTATCAATAACTTTTGATTGTTCCATGTTATTATTTATGAAGTCTTGGATGTTTAATGGGCTTTATCATACACTTTTATATCATTTTTGGGACTAACCTACTAACCCAAAGGCCCAGTCTAGATTGATGTTTTTTGCCTGTTTCGGGGTTTTGCAGAAAAAGAATATCAAATGGAGTCCAAACGGAATGAAACCTTCGCGAGAGATATTTTTGGAGAAAATCACGCACATGGAACTTGAGAACCACGTCAGGGGAGCATGGAGGCACCCACGAGGGTGGGGGGCGCGCCACCTACCTCGTGGGCCCCTCGAGCGTCCCCCGGTGTCCTCCTTCCTCCTATATAAGTCTACGTACCCCGAAACCTTTGACAACAGAGAGAAAACCCTAATTCCACCTTCGTAACCTTTTGTTCCCGTGAGATCCCATCTTGGAGCCTGTTCCGGAGCTCCACCAGAGGGGGATCCATCACGGAGTTCTTCTTCATCATCATCATCTCCCTCACCATGAGTTTTGAGTAGTTTACCATAGACCTTCGGGTCCATAGCTAGTATCTAGATGGCTTCTTCTCTCTCTCTGGATCTCAATACAAAGTTCTCCTCGGTCTTCGAGGAGATCTATTCGATGTAATCTCTTTTTGCGGTGTGTTTGTCGAGATCCGATGAATTGTGAGTTTATGATCAAGATTATCTATGAGAAATATTTGGTTCTTCTCCGAACTTTTTATGTGTGCTCATAATATCTTTGCAAGTCTCTTCAAATTATTGGTTTGGTTTGGCCTACTAGATCTATAGTTCTTGCAATGGGTGAAGTGCTTGGCTTTGGGTTCAATCTTGCGGTGTCCTTTCCTAGTGACAGTAGGGGTAGCAAGGCAAGTATTGTATTGTTGCCATCAAGGATAAAAAGATGGTGTTTATATCATATTGCTTGAGTTTATCCCTCTACATCATGTCATCTTTCTTAAGGCATTACTCTGTTCTTATGAACTCAATACACTAGATGCATGCTGGATAGCGGTCGATGTGTGGAGTAATAGTAGTAGGTGCAGAAACGTTTCGGTCTACTTGTCTCGGACGTGATGCCTATATACAATGATCATGCCTAGATAGTCTCATAATTATTCGCTTTTCTATCAATTGCTCGACAGTAATTTGTTTACCCGCCGTAGAATATCACTATCATGAGAGAAGCCACTAGAGAACACTATGGCCCCCAGGTCTATTCTCAACATATCAATCTACATCTACTTTACTTTTATCGCTTTTATTTTCTGTTCTCATAAACCAAAAATATCAAAAATATGAACTATCATCTCTATCAGATCTCACTTTCGTAAGTGATCGTAAAGGGATTGACAACCCCTTATTGCGTTGGCTGCGAAGTTCTTATTTGTTTGTGAAGATGCGAGGGACTCGTGCGTGGTCTCCTACTGGATTGATACCTTGGTTCTAAAAATCTTAGGGAAATACTTACTCTACGGTGCTGCATCTCCCTTTCCTCTTTGAGGGAATACAACGCAAGCTCGAGAAGTAGCAAATCCTAACAAAACAAACTCGATTACATGATAGACCTCATCCAACCCATCACCGTCCAGCAAGCCTACGATGGAATTACTCGCGCACGGCGGTGAGCATCATGGAATTGGTGATGGAGGAAGGTTCATGATGACGATGGCGACGATCTCCACTCTCCGGAGCCCCGAACGGACTCCAGATCAGCCCTCCCGAGAGAGATTAGGGATTGGCGGCGGCTCCGTATCGTAAAACGTGATAATTCCTTCTCCTTGATTTTTTTTTCTCCCCGAAAGTGAATATATAGGATGTGTGGATACGTCGGTGGAGCACCAGGGGGCCCACGAGGCATGGGGCGCCCTCTAGGGGGGGGCACCCTCGTGGACAGGGTGTGGGCCCCCTCGTCTGGATCTTCTTGTAGATATTTTTTATATTTTCCAAAATAAATCTCCATGGAGTTTCATGTCATTCTGAGAACTTTTTATTTCTGCACAAAAACAACACCACGACAATTCTGCTGAAAACAGCGTCAGTCCGGGTTAGTTCCATTCAAATCATGCAAGTTAGAGTCCATAACAAGGGAAAAAGTGTTCGGAAAAGTATATACATTGGAGACATATCAACCATCCATATTGCACTTGTATCACCATCTCTTCGCTGAACTAGTGCACCTATACAATTTACCATTGTATTGTGTGTGTTGGGGACACAAGAGACTCTTTGTTATTTGGTTGCAGGGTTGTTTGAGAGAGACCATCTTCATCCTACGCCTCCCACGGATTGATAAACCTTAGGTCATCCACTTGAGTGAAATTTTCTACTGTCCTACAAACCTCTGCGCTTGGAGGCCCAACAACGTCTACAAGAAGAAGGTTGCGTAGTAGACATCACATACCAACCAAGATCACGATTAACCCACAGGACAAAGCGGATCTACTCAAACATCATAGGATAACCATTGAGAAATAATATATGGAGTTGAGCACCATGTTTAAGTAGAGATTACAGCGGGGGAAAAGAGGTATTACACCGCTGCAATGAGGGAGAGAGATTTGGTGTAGATGGTACCAAGATTGTTGATGTAATTTGCCGTCCCGATCATTGCCCCGGTGGCACTCCGGCGCCACCGGAAGCGAGGTGGAGAGAGCCCCTTCTTTCTTATTCTTCCTTGGCCTCCTCCCTAGGTGGTAGAATGGTTTCCCCTCTGGTCCTTGGTCTCCATGTCATGGGAGGGGCGAGAACCCCTCCAAGTTTGGATCTATCTCTCTGTCTCTCTCTCTCTCTTTCGCGTCCCCCAGATCTGGCCCTCCAGCGTTTTTCAAATTCCCGGAGATCCATAACTCCGATTGTGCTGAGATTTTAACATGATTTTTATCCATAAATTAGCTTTCTTGCATCCGAAGAAAGGCCCCACTCGACGATCCAGGTGAGCACAAGACATCTGGGCGCGCCAGACACCTATGGCGCGCCCTGGTGGGTTGTGGGGCCTACGGGCCCCCTTTTGCATTGCTTCCACCTCCTAAAAATCATATATATTCCAAAATAATTCTCCGTAAATTTTTATCACGTTTGGACATCATTTGATATGAATTTTCTGCGATACAAAAACATGCAAAAAACAGGAGCAGGCACTGGGCACTGGATTAGTAAGTTAGTCCAAATAAATCATATAAATTGTTGCCAAAAGTATGTAAAAGTTGAATAATATTAGCCTGAAACAATAAAAAATTATAGATACGACGGGGACGTATCAATGTGCAGCTCCTACATTCGATCAATGGCAGTAGTTGGGAAAGCATTCCGGCAAGGATTCTATTGGCCCACAACCCTCCAAGATGCGGTCGAGTTAGTCACCAAATGTGAGGCCTTCTAGTTCCATTCCAAGAACATCCATCTTCCTTCCCAAGCTCTTCAGACAATCCCTTTGTCATGGCCGTTTTCGGTCTGGGGGCTTGATATCCTCGGCCCTTTCCCTCGAGCTGCTCGGGGCTTTGAATTCTTGTTCATTGCCATCGACAAGTTTACAAAGTGGTCGGAAGTAGATGCCGTGAGAAAGGTGACTGCTCAGTTAGCTATCAAGTTCTTGAAAGGATTGGTGTGCCGCTTCGGGGTCCCTGCCCGGCTCATCACCAACAACGTAACCCAGTTCACGAGCTGCACCTTCATGCAATATGTTCATGCCCTCGGAAGTAAGATCTCATTTGCCTCTGTTGCACATCCTAGAAGCAATGGACAAGCTGAGAGGGAGAACGCTGAAGTGTTGCGGGGCCTCAAGACAAGAATGTTTGATAGGCTGTAGAAGTGCGGCAGGCGATGGATCCATGAGCTCCCGGTGGTTCTCTGGTCCCTCAGAACTACACCAAATCGAGCTACCGGGCAGACTCCCTTCTCCCTTGTCTATGGGGTAGAAGCAGTTATCCCCACATAACTCATTTATGGGTCTCCTCAAGTGCTTGCCTACAATGAAGTAGAGCAGGAACAACACCGACGTGATGATGATGTCCTTCTCGAGGAGAACCGTCTCCGGGATGCTACGCGTGCCGCACACTACCAGCAAGCCCCGCGTCTCTATCACAGCTGCAGGGTTCATGCCCGGTGTTTTGAGGAAGGCGACCTTGTCCTTAGGCGCGTTCAGTCCGCCAAAGATGCAAACTAGTTATCGCCAAAGTTGGAAGGCCCTTACCGGGCGGTACTAGTCACCGGACCTGGCGCAGTCCGTCTGGAGACCGGAGATGGCATTCGGTTGCAAAACTCATAGCACATTGAGCATCTCCGTAAGTACTACCCGTAAGGCACGGCTGTCGTTCCCTGCCCGGCAGCCACCCTTTTGTACATGCCTTGCCTCAGTTGCATGTAACCCCTTGTACAAAGCCAGGCGCAGACCCTGAGCAACAGAGAAATAAACGAAGCGCTGAGAGGGGGGGCGGCAAGTTGCATGCATGCACAAGCATATTATGAGCATCTCATGTTCATGTAGATAAGATTGCATTTGGCATCATTTTCATCTGCATAAACCACAGGTTCCTGCTATGGACTTGGTTCCCCAAGAGGAGATGAAAAGAGAAGCCAACATTGCAATCTCCGACAAGCCAGACAGATAAGTTCTTTCCTTTATCTATACGTTTTTTGTAAGAGCTTGTGCATAGGAAAACCCCGCTGCCTTTCGAAACTTAGGTGCTCCCATCCTTCGACCCGAACGATGCTTCGGTCAAGATGGTCGTAGTGGACTTTGACGAAAAAGTATTGGCGGGGGGATAGCTCCTCTTCATGACTTATGCCCGGCAAGCCTAGCTCTGCGGCAACAAGTCTGAGGGTACTGGCAAGGTGGCCTGCCGGGGGAAACTTGTTGACTTGGAAGTATAGAGGCATCCCACCTCTGCATGGACGCATTACATGCACGAGTCCCCGGCAAGGTTCATCTTTTTCATTAATATGTTGATCAACAAGTACAAATCTTACAGAGCACAATCATGGATAAAAGAGATTATATTTATTTGAACTAAAGTTTAGCAAGTGCCTACAGTTTAAGATTGAAAAAGGATAAGTGCCCCGTAATTCCCTCTTTTCATTTTCCCTCCGCCAGGTACTGCAGTGGGAAGGAGAGGAAGGGACTAAAGAAGCACCCAAGCAAGAGCCCACCCCGATCCCGTCATAGCCTGCCGGACATAGCCTGACAAGATCGGAAGTGGCGAGGCTGCAAAGGAGGAGTGCGGAGGGTGGCACGATGTCCCCCCTGGTCACCACCTTCGGGACCGACCGGAAGTCCCAGCCTGAGCACCGACGGAATCAACCACCAAGTGTAATGCCCAGTATGCGACTATGTCCCCCACGTGTCGAGGTACGACTTAAGATATAAGCGCATACTAGAATGATATCAAGTATGGTATTTTTGCACATCTCATGTAAAATTCAGGGATGAGAATAGAAAAGATAGTTGGCTTACACTCGCCACGTCACACGATGAATACAATAACAATACATCATCCAAATAACATCAGGGTCCGACTACGGACGAAAATCCAAATGAGCAAGATACCATAAAGAACACAAGCCCGGATCGCCCCTAGTAGGAACCACTACTGATCGTCGAAAACGTCACATACATACGGCCAAGCTCTTCATCGAACTCCCAGTGAAGTTCTGAACCATCTCCTGCACTTCTCCCAGCGGTACCTGCATCTGGTGTGTGTTGAAACTGTGAGCCACAAAGGACTCAGCAATCCCGTTCCCGGGTATCAAAACTACCAAAGCCTTAGGTGAGGTAAGGCTATCAAAGTGTCTGCAGCAAGCACTAAGCATCTAGCTTACGAGTTTAGAGCGAGAAGAGAACAAGTGCCAACGGTCGCCAAGTTGATCAAGAAGTGATCCTAGCTACTCTCAGTCAAACATAACCCCACCGTGTTCACTTCCCAAAACCCTTCGGAAAGAGACCATCACAGTTACTCAAACAGGTAGTGTATTCTTAAGGATATGGTGTCAAGTTATCTACAACCAGATATTAACAAATTCCCATCTGCCACATAACCGCGGGCATGGCTTTCGAAAGATCAAAACCCTGCAGGGGTGTCCCAACTTAGCCCATCACAAGCTCACGATCTGCAGAGTCGCAACTCCAAAGTGGGAAGACCCGAGTATTCTCGGAATCCCGTGCTCAAGATATTTCGACAAAGGTAAAACTAATCCAGCAAGACCTCCCGGCGTGCCGACACCCTGATAGTAGCCGCGCGTATCTCGTCTCAGGCCACGACCGGATAGGTGAGCCTACAGGAAAATACCAGACCTCGAGTTTCCCCGTGGTGGCCCTACAGTCCCCCCGTTTGGGATCAACACCATCAGCACGGCCCCCCTGTTATGTAGAATTAAGAACCCGGGGACATGACCCCCTATGCAATTAATTAATTAAGTTTTTTTTATTATGAGGCAAATTAAAACCAAAGTTGGGCCTTGCTGGAAAAACTTTAAGCAGTGAGAATTATCGAGAGGGGCCCATAAACCCCAACCGTGTTAGGAACGCAAAATCAAGGAACATAACACCGGTTTATCGGGTCCTAAGGTGGCATGAGTGGAACAAAACACTGAGCAAAAGGCCAAGCCTTCCACCCATTGCCAAGTATATAGGTGTGTTAATATATTTAAGAGATATTGTGATATTCCAACAACAAGTTCCAACATGGAGCAATCTTCATGTTCACCTGCAACTAACAACGCTATAAGAGGGGCTGAGCAAGCGGGTAACATAGCCAAACAATGGTTTGCTGGGAAGGTGTCAAAAGTTAGAGGTTTCGTGGCAACAATAGGAGGCTGACAAACAGGAAATAGGCATCGAGGCATATCTAAAGAGCGAGACAACTAGCATAGGCAAAGATAGAGGTGATATCAGGGAATGGTCATCTTGCCTGGGATTCCGCAAGGAAGAAGAACAAGTCCATGAAGTAGCCGAACAAATCCTCACAACTCCGGAATGAACCCGAAGCTAACGAGAGAAGCAAACCGGAAAAGCAAACAACGCGGTAAACAAACAAGCTCAAACATGGTATGATGCACAAACAAGTATGATGCATGTCCGGTTTAAATATGCATGGCATGGCAAAGTGCACAAACAACACTACAATTTAAGTGGAGCTCAATATGCAATGAGTTGCATATTGACAAAACACCACATTTTATTTATTTAGTTGACTCTCGTTTATTTACAAGACAAGATTAAGTGTTTTTACTAAACATGGCAAGAGGTGAAGCATGAGCAAAACTACACTATCTAGTCATTTTAAATGAGGCCGGAAATAACAACAACAAATCCTGGAAACTCCCCATATGCATATTTAGCAATTATTAAAGCAAACAACAACTTTAACCATTTAAATGTTGTTATCATGATGCGGATGTCAAATGCAATTTTTATTAAAAGTGGACATGAACAAGTTAGGAAGCATTTGTCACCGTGGTGGAAAGAGAAGGTGCCATGGCAACGAACCCGAAAAGGATGGCATGACAACATGTCGGTTCCGGTAACTCATTGAGAGACCGGTGCAAAAGAAGAAGGGCGGCGTGAGCGTGTCATGCAAGATGATGGGGTGCTCCCGGCTTCTGGGTTCGGGTCAGGGACAAAAGAGGGGCACAACGGACATGATGCAAACAAGGGATGCATCTCAAACAACCACATTCATTCACGGGCGTCGTCTCGGGGTTATACCTTTGAAGCGTGTGTTTTCGAAGGGGTTTGGGTTCGTCGAGGGAAGTAGTGGTACATGAGTCGTAGAGGAATTAGTTGTTCACGGGGCGTAGTCGTACACGTCAACGGAAGTTGTTCACTCAACGGCCTTCGGCGACAGTAGTCATTCGGCATCGGTCATCGAGGTACTTGGCGTTCACGTGCCGGTAGTGGTAGTAGTTGTACACGATGACGGTAGTCGTACACGTCTTCGTAGACGTTCGGATATCCGCAGATGTTCAGCTCGTCGGAAGGGGTACTTGTCGCATCGTCAGACGTAGTGGTACTTGACGTGTCACATCACGTAGTCGTACATGAGGGTCTTGACGAACCGACGGGGTACTTGTGGTGTCAAACTTGGCGTAACTTGGGTCTTCGATCATCGTTGTACTTGGCGACAAAAACACATGGCGTGGGTACTCGAGCTTGATGTAGCCATGCGGTAGTCGAACTTGAAGGGTGCCTTGGACTTAGTCGGGGCAGAGACAAAAGCAGCAGGAGGTGTCGAGCGATGACCACCGGAGACGAGGCCAAGGCAGCGGCTCGTGCTGGACTCCGGCGAGGACGACCGAAGCAGAGGTGGTCGGCGGGCGCGATGCAGCTCAACGGCGGCGAGGCGGCAGTGGAATCCGCGCGGGCGGATTGCAGCGCTGAAGGACGCCGATGGTGGCGACCTCGGTTCGGCACGGGGCGGAGGAGACCCGGCCGGGCAGCGGCGGCGTTGCTCGTCGGTGGGGAGATATGGAGGAGGCGAAGCTCCTGGTGGCCGCCGGCGAGGCCGAGGCGGTGAGGCGAGGTCGCCGGAGCAGGTGGTGGATCGGTTCAGGCGGCGCCGGAGTCGCGGTCGAAGCAGCAACACAGCACGGGCGGAGCCGCGGCCATCTCAGTGCTGGCGACCACGGGTCGGGCACGGTGCGGGCCTCCTGGCGGCGAGGACGAGGTCGCGATGCGGGGCATCCTGCCCTGCCTGGCGGCGCGAGGGGGATGCGCGTGGTGTGGCGAGAGAGAGGGAGAGGGACGAGAGGAGGGAGAGGGATCGATGGAGCGGGCAAGCGAGTGGGGATTAGGAGCGGGGTGCTGGGTCGGGAGGAGGGAGAGATCGAGGGAGAGAGGAAGGGGATCGAGGGGGAGGCGGCTGAGGCCTGGCGGTGCGAGCGAGGGAGAGAGGGAACGAGGGAATTCGGGCCTAGGGTTAGGAGTAGGAGGGGCGGCTCGGCCTGATGTGCCGGCTGGTGGGAGGCTGCAGCTAGCTGTGGCTGGCCTGGTGGCTTGGGCGAGAAGGGCCATAAGGGCTGGGTCCTCTCTTTAAAAAAAATAGAAAAAGAAATAAAAATAAAGAAGAGAAAAAAAAGGAGAAGACAAGAGGAGCTAGGGATGGTGTTTAGGCATACAACTAATTTTCTCGGACTCATAAAAATGAGCTTGAACCAGGGAAATTAGCCGTTTCATGGGAGTGAAGTTTGGATTCAAACTTATTTGAATTAAATTCAAATAGTTTGAACTAGGACTAGGTTTTAGAAGTGTCCAAAAATGTTCGGATTTTTGGAGGAACCTCGATAAAAGGAGAAAGAACTAAATACAAGGTTTGGAGGGGAAACTTGAAGCAAAGAGGCATGGGAACTGAAAAATAAAAGGCATGGGGAAAATATGCAAGTGTTTTATGGTTACTTCCAACAAATGGAATATTTTATAATAGCTCCATAAATATTAGGAGGATATGTTATAAGGAGAAATCACCCTTCCCTCAATTTAAATAGATCAAACGATCTATGCAATTTCTTTAGTTGAGATGAAAAGATTAGTGACATGATGGCATGATGACAAGATGCAATGCAAAATAAATAAATAAAGCAAGCAAAAGAAACACACGGCGAAACCCGGAACATATGGAAGTCTTCTGGAGCGTCGGTCTTGGGGCATCACACCAAGGCTTAGCTCGAAGATTGCTGGGGGGAGGGCGAAGGCACCAAGGGAACATCCCTCCCTGTCCCCACCCAAAGAGGGTGGTGACGATGGTGCCAGGGAGGGAGGGGAAGAGCGGGAAGACGAGGTGGTAGGTCGCCAGAAGGAGACAAAGGCGTCGGGGTCTTCATACTCCGACCTGACCCAGCGCCATTCGCCTTCTTTGTCTCCCCTCGTTTTCTCTCCATCACCACCATTCCGAGGGAACGTCGGGCCTCCATCCCGACACTCCCCTCGAAGAAGCAACCAACAGCTAGGATGGCCAGGGGGCTCGAGGCACGATGCCACCCGCCCTCACGGGAAGGATGGCACCCCTTTCTCCAGCATCAGCTTCGACCCTGCTAAAGGGCGCAGTCCAAGGATCACTAGTTTCCCTAGACCCTGCACCACCCACTCAATGACCAGCCCATATGGAGGATGCGAGCGCTTCCCCATCATGGAGACACGCAGCCCTCCCTGCACCAAGGACAACGCGACACCTAATTGTGCGGTCGCCACATACCCTCCGGACCCGAGGGAGACTCACTCCCCAAGCTTCAGCATGAGCATTCGACATCGCCAACCACAAGCTACTGCCCGGGGTTTGTCCCCAGGCTCTCCTCTTTAGCATAAGCAGAAGAGCGGGGAATAGAGGAATAGAGGAATATGGATGAGTGCCTCCGCTCATCCCCCGCTCCCCCTTTTATAGGAAAGCTGGGAGTAGGGGTTGATTCCCCGGCAAGTAACTTCTGCCCTCCTCCGCTAATCGAAGAAGCCTGGGCCCCTGCCTTGACGCTCTTCCGCACCACACGCCTCCGTTACCTACCCCACTCAATGCATGCCACATACGTGTCCAAGGATAAGGGCGTGGTGGGAAGAGCGAATTGGCACTTACTCCCCTATGCATTAAAGTCATTCACGGGCCATTACAAGAATGGCCCCACCAAGACTGACATTACGCGACGCATGGGAGATGCAGAAACTTGCCTGGGCTAAAGTTAATGAAGAAGCAAAGAAGATCTCAAGGGAGACAAGCTGCTCCTGTGCCTCTACCTGTGCACTGGTTAGAGCCTACCTCGGCGATGCCCAGTGGCATGATCGTGCCAGGCTCGGGGGCTCCTGTCGGTGCAACAAACCCTGGGCCCGTTGCCCCAGACTGTGCACAGGCCCAAGGGCAAGTTTGCAACACCAAGATAAGATCAATGCACGAAGGGATCAGCTCTTTGAGGAATCAGAGAGCTGGCCAGAAAGATCAAGACCACCAAGACCAGCCGACAAGGCAAGATATCACCAAAAGAAGAACCTCCCTTGCCGGGCACCCGAGCCTCGCGGGGTTGGATCGCCCCGGAAGCAAGCCTCCAACATCGCCCCGGTGGGCCTGCCGGGGTTCACGGAGGCAAACCACCACCTCACAATGATGCCCGTCGTCAATCAGTGCAGTGTCAAGCTCCTAAGTGGCTTAGTGGTAGCCTCCTGCCGCATGGTGACCACTTCCTATAGAAAGAACGTGCAAATGACACCCGTCTTGCGACGTGTCAAGCAAGTAGGCGCAAAGCTGGTGAAACAGCCCGGTAGGGCCTGCCGGGCGAGCCATGATATGACACAGGGCGGCGCATTTAATGCGTTCTGTCATCCTTCAAAATTAGGTATGATAGCACTATATGCTATCTAATCAGCCTAGAAAGACTGATTTGCCACTGTGGTGACCCCTTAATCTATAAAAGGAGGCCCATGGCAACCGTAGAAAGGATTCGGCCATTCGAACACTCACACACTCATACACGGGCGACCGCTCTCGCCCCGAGGCAATCTTGCCGAGCAAGAGCGCCGTGATCTTTCCCACCATTTCACCATCAATCAACCAAAGCAGGAGTAGGGTTTTACGCCTCGCGGCGGCCCGAACCTGGGTAAAAACTGCTCGTGTGATCTCTATCATGTTGCGCTATGCTCTCTGCTCTTTGTGCAACATGACCAGCCCCACATCGAACCAAAAGTGACTCATGTCCCATAGGTGGCCGTGATTTCCCTGCGACAGTAAGTCATGTTTTTTGTTTGTTTTAGGGGTGACAAAATCATGCTGGTGGTAGCCGAAGCAAGCGTCTTCGGGCTTCTATAACTGATGAGACATCACAATAACCAATAAAGAGAAGCCAAAGAGAAGCCCATCGGTGGATCTCTTCTTATCCCTTGCTCTTCCTCGCAGCAGAACAGCCGACCGCTCCGGCTTCTTCCACACGGGCGAGCATAGGCACCCATGCCGCCACCTCTTCCTCTCCTTCTCCTGGCGCACGTGGACCTCAACGGAGTTACCTCCATCACGTCATTGATTTGGCCGCCACCTCACCTGCGCCTCGATCTGATTTGGGAGATATGGTGAGGGGTGGGGCGGCGAAGGTAGCCAGGGAGAGGGAGGTGGACAGGGTGATCCGTTGCAGGACCAACACACTGCAGACTCGACGCACCCAACCTTGACGACCCCGGCGTGACATCCCGTGCTCCCGCAAAAATTCACCTTCAAATAGTGGAGCGGCATCTTGATACGTCTCTATCGTATCTACTTTTCCTAACTCTTTTACCCTTGTTTTGGACTCTAATTTGCATAATTTGAATGGAACTAACCCGGACTGACGTTGTTTTCAGCAGAATAGCCTTGGTGTTATTTTTGTGCATAAATAAAAGTTTTCAGAATGACCTGCAAATTTACATAGATTATTTCTGAAAAATATATAAAGTATTGGCAAAAGAATCAACCTGAGGGGACCCACCGGCTGTCCACAAGCGTGGGGGGCGCGCCCTATACCCCTAGGCGCGCCCCCCTGCCTTGTGGGTCCCACGAAACTCCACCAACCTCAACTCCAACTCCATATATTCACGTTCGGAGAGAAAAAAATCAGAGAGAATGAGTCATCATGTTTTACGATACGAAGCCGCCGTCACCTCCTGTTCTTCATCGGGCGGGGATATCCGGAATCCATTTGGGGCTCCGGAGAGTGAAATCCTTCACCGTTGTCATCATCAACCTTCCTCCATCGCCAATTTCATGATGCTCACCGCCGTGTGTGAGTAATTTCATCGCAAGCTTGCTGGATGGTGATGGGTTGAATGAGATTTATCATGTAATTGAATTAGTTTTGTTAGGGTTTGATCCCTAGTATCCACTATGTTTTGAGATTGATGTTGCTATGACTTTGCTATGCTTAATGCTTGTCACTAGGGCCCGAGTGCCATGATTTCAGATCTGAAACTATTATGTTTTCAGGAATATACATGTGTTCTTGATCCGATCTTGCAAGTTATAGACACCTATTATGAGTCATGATCCGCATAACCCAAGGTGACAATAATTTGGATTCTTTTCGATAATTGCCGTAGTTTGAGGAGTTCATGTATTCACTAAGTGCTAATGCTTTGTTCCGGTTCTCTATTAAAGGAGGCCTTAATATCCCTTAGTTTCCATTAGGACCCCGCTACCACGGGAGGGTAGGACAAAAGATGTCATGCAAGTTCTTTTCCATAAGCACGTATGACTATATACGGAATACATGCCTACATTACATTGATGAATTGGAGTTGGTTCTGTGTCACCCTAGGTTATAAATGCTACATGATGAATATTATCCAGCACCTATCATTACCGATCCATTGCCTACAAGTTCGTTTCATATTGATCCTGGCTTTGTTATTTTCGTTACTGCTGCTGTTACAATTGCTACAAAACTGCTAGTATTACTTTTGCCACCGTTACCGTTACTTCCATATTGCTTTGCCACTAAATACTTTGCCGTAGTTATTAAGTCTTTCAGGTGTGGTTGAATTGACAACTCAACTACTAATACTCGTGAATATGCTTTGGCTCCCCTTGTGTCGAATCAATAAATTTGGGTTGAATACTCTACCCTCGAAAACTATTGTGATCCCCTATACTTGTGGGTTATCAAGACCTTTTTCTTGTGCCGTTGCCGGGGAGCATAGCTATATTTGCCGAGTCACTTGAGTTTATATCTGTTGATCACTATGAGGAATCTGAAGGATGATAGAACCAAGATCGTTCCCTCTAGGACGAGGGGAGGTAAGGAACTACCATCTAGCTCTGCACTTGATTTGCCTTCTATTTTTAGTAAGCTTGCGACACCGCCACCAGCTATTAATCCTGATATGTCGCAAGTAATTGATGATGCTACTTCTGCTATGAATGATACTTATGATGATCCTAGTACCTTGCATGATGATGTGCCACTAGGTGAATTTGTTGACGAACAACTTGCTAGAGTTAGTGATATTGAGAATGCTGAAATTGATGAAACTGTTGAAGTCTTTGAAACTCAAAATTATAATACTCCTTTTAGATCTAGCAAACCTAGATATGAATTGCATGATATACCTGAAGGTTATGTTATGGAAGAGGTAGCTAGAGACTTTCTTGCTTGAAAGGATAGAGATGATCTTAAGAAATTACTATGCAAGTGGAAAGAAAAATCTTTGAATGCTAGAATGCAATATGATCCTGAGTTTGCTACTTCACCTATCTGTGTTACTGATAAGGGTTATGAGTTCTTTGTTGATCCTGAGTTAATTACTTTGGTTGAATCTGATCCTGTCCATGGTCATGAATCTGAAACTGTTGTCGCACATCTTACTAAATTGAATGATATAGCCACCCTATTTGCTCATGAGGAAAAAATCACTACTACTATATTCTTAAGTTGTTTCCTTTCTCATTAAAGGGTGATGCTAAGATATGGTTTAATTCTCTTGCTCCTGGTTGTGTGCATAGTCCCCAGGATATGATTTATTACTTCTCTGAAAAATATTTTCTTGCTCATAAGAAACAAGCTGCCTTACAAGAAATAATTAACTTTGTGCAATTTGAAGAAGAGAGTCTCCCACAAGCTTGGGGGAGGCTTCTCCAATTATAGAAAACTTTGCCTGATCATCCTCTCAAGAAAAATGAAATACTTGATATCTTTTGTAATGGACTAACCGATGCTTCTAGGGACCACCTAGATAGTTGTGTTGGTTGTGTTTTCAGGGAAAGAACTGTTGAGCAAGCTGAAAAACTACCGAATAATATATTGAGCAATGATAATGATTGGACTCTTCCCGAACCACCTACGAGGCCAACTCCGAAGAAAAGAGGTATTCTATTTCTATGTCCCGAAGATATGCAAGAGGCAAAGAAATCTATGAAGGAAAAAGGTATTAAAGCTGAAGATGTTAAGAATTTACCGCCTATTGAAGAAATATATGGTCTTGATAACCCGACACAGGTAGTAGAGGTAAATTCTCTCTATAGATTTGATGAAGGTGATATTCCTCATAATAAGTCTGCTAGTCTATGATTGGATGAGTTTGATAATTTTATTGTTAAACAAGAAAACTTCAATGCGTATGTTAGTAGACAATTGAAACGTAATCCTTATATGCTTGAACACTTGGGTGATTATATGTGTAGAACTATTAATGATCTTAAGCTTATTAGTAAACATGCTTCTATTTTACAAACTCAAGTAGAACAAGTACTTAAGGCACAATATGATTTGTTCAATGAGATGAATAGTAAGAACAATGATAATGTTGTTAGGGTTATGACTAGAGGTGGTAAGATGACTCAGGAACCTTTGTATCCCGAAGGCCATCCTAAGAGAGTAGAACAAGACTCTCAGAGAATTAATGTTGATGCACCTAGTACCTCTAATAAAAAGAAAAAGAAAACTGATAGGACTTTGCATGCTTCTAGTTAACCTGTGATAGACATACCTAAGAATCCCAATGATATTTCTATTTCTGATGCTGAGACACAATTCGGTGATGAACATGAACCTAGTGATAATGTTAATGATGATGTCAATGCTGATGCACAACCTAGTAATGGTAATGATGTGGAGATTGAACCTGCTGTTGATCTTGATAACCCACAATCAGAATCAACATTATGATCAGAGATACTTCATTGCTAGGAAACATGGTAAAGAAAGAGAACCATGAGTTAAGAAACCCATGCCCTTTCCCCCTAAACCATCCAAGAAAAAGGATGATGAGTAATTTGAACGCTTTTGTGAGATGATTAGACCTGTCTTTTAACGCTTGCGCTTGACTGATATTCTGAAAATGTCTCCTTATGCTAAGTATATGAAGGAAATTGTCACTAATTAAAGAAAGATACCGGAAGCTGAAATTTCAACCATGCTTGCTAATTATACATTTAAGGGTGGAATACCAAAGAAACTAGGAGATTCATGAATACCAACTATACCATGCTCTATTAAAGGAAAGTATGTTAAAACTATTTTATGTGATCTTGGAGTCGGTGTTAGTGTTATGCATTTATCTTTATATCGTAGACTAGATTTGAATAAGTTGAAACCTACTGAAATCTCTTGGAAAATGGCCGATAAATCAACTGCCATACTCATCGGTATTTGTGAGGATGTGCCTGTTATGGTTGCAAACATTACTATCTTATCGAACTTTGTTATTCTTGATATACCTGAGGACGACAGTGTGTCGATTATCCTTGGTAGACCCTTTTTGAATACTACAGGGGCTATTATTGATTGCACCAAGGGCAATATCACTTTTCATGTTAATGGTAATGAGCATACGGTACACTTTCTGAAGAAACAACCTCAAGTTAATAGCATCAATTCTATTGGAAATTTTTTGACCATTGCTATTGGAGGTTTTGAATTCCCTATTCCTACTGTTAAAAAGAAATATGGTATTCTTATTTTTGGGGACATGCATATCCCCATTGAGGTAACTTAGTGTTATCCGAAAATTATCCGGTTTCATGTCACTCAGAAGAAGTTTGTTAATAAAACTCGATCAACCTTATTAATGGATTCCTTTTGATAGGCATGAGATGGATGAATTTATAAAGCACAACTTTCTATACCCACCTTTAACTTTCTGTTACTTAGAATAAATAAAGCAAAATCAGTATTATTTTTTTTGTTTTTTGTTTTATCCGTGCAATAAACAAAATGTCCTGAAAATAAAAGTTCTCCAAATGCCATGAAAGTTTAATATGATATGTATAGAATATTTTAGAATTTCTGGCACTAAGAATGCACCAGGGGGATGTACCAGTGGGCCACAAGGGTGGAGGGTGCGCCCTACCCCCTGGGCACGCCCCCTACCTTGTGGGTCCCACGTGGGTTCCCTCCACTCATTCCAGCACCCATCCACTTAGTGTTCCTTCAGAAAAAATCCCACCATTGCTCAAACCCGTGTTCTAGCTCATCTTGCTGCCATTTTCGATCTCCTCACTCAAAGCTCCATTTGCAAAACTGTTTTGGGGGATTGTTTTTCGGTATGTGATTCCTCCAATGGTCCAATTAGTTTTTGTTCTAGTACTTTATTTATTACAAATTTTTGCTGCTATGGTGACCTTGTTCTTGAGCTTGCATGTAAAACTTATATGGTTAAAAGTAGTTTTGATGCATGATATAGCCTCTAGGCACTTGTAGGAGTACTTTCTATCAGTTTTGTTGAGTTTGATTCACTTTTATTTTGAGTCACTAAAATTTCAGAAATTTTTCAGAGGAAGAAATATGTCTAGGAAAATATACCAAGGTGGCTCATCGAGGAAGCAAGCCCGAAGGCTCGCGATTCGTGAGCCGGATCTTGAACCACCAAGAGAAGATCAAGTACGGCCCTATGAATGGCCATCGGACCAATTCATGGTTCATGCAGGTTTCAAGGAGGAATTTGATGCGTACGTACAAAATTCCATCCTGGAGGACTTCGTGTCAGATAAGTGCCTATCACCTCACTGATTCATTTGTGTGAAGATTTAAGTTTACATCCCAGCGCAATACTCATACTGTTTAATTTGATCTTTATGATAAATCATATACCATGGACCTTGAAGATTTTAGTGATGCTTGCAAAATTCCAGAAGGGGGCATCCTTAGTGAACCTCGTAAAACTGAGTATAATGATTTCCTTGGTAGCATCACTGTGGGAGAAACTAGAAATATTACACAAGCCACCTTGGGGAGCATTAACTTTCCTGCTATACATTATTTTGCCCTCTTTATAGGTAGATGCATTAACATTAAGCATGAGCATAGCCACCTTTGTATTCCAGATCTTAGTATCCTCAAGTGTGCCGTGTTGGGTGATAAACGATATAACTTGGGGGCTATTATTGCGAGGAGGTTACATCTTAATGCTAAAGATAGAGATTTCTTTGGTGAAATTTATGTCACTCGTTTAGCTAATTATCTTGGGGTGCCCATAAAGGGGAATGATATTGAATTACCACCTGCTTTCCTTCATTATAATGCTTTGGTGTGCTACCAGTTTCTTGTGAGGAACGAACAGTCCCTCTTGTACCGTCTAATCTTTGACCGGGAGTGTGCTGTCCATATTACCCTTCCTGCTCCTGCCTTCTTTAACTCTCAGGTAAAAGGGAGATGCTTAATTGGTCGCGGAGAGAGTGGAGGCCTTAGTGCCCCCGACCTCGCTATTTTGCGCCATGCTTTACTTCGTGATAGAACTTTTAGTTTGGGCGCTATGATTGCCCGACGGTTAAGTTTAAACTGTTCGAAGGGTACTATCTTTGGAGGTATCTATGCTTCCCGTCTTGCTAGGCACTTCGAGATACCCCTTAGGCATGACGAGAGAGAGGAGAATCTGCTACCCACCATATACTTAGATTACATCAGTATGGTATCACATGATTTTATTCGTGACGATAAGGACAAGAGACTCATCTATAACTTGGTATTTAGCGAGAAGACTTGTCAGATTATTACCTTGCCTGCACCTTGTTTGTTCGATATTCTTTCAGGAAGGTACACCATCAGGCCCGCGAACATTTGTGCAGACTAGGAGCGGACACGATCCCCAGTTCCTGAGCCAGAGCGATCACCTGATCCATATCAGGAGTCTACTTATCAGCGGGAGCCGCAGGAGCTCGCTAACCAGTGGAACCCCAGGATCCTCCTCAGTACACTAGAGAGGGCCACTTTGATCCATGGGAGTAGACCAACTTAGGCCAAAAGCCTAAGCTTGTGGGACTACATATTTCTCACCGACATTACATTCATGTTCACACATTTATTCCAGTTGTTGGTGTTCTTACTTTTTAATTGTATCATTCATGTTAGTTTATCGTATCGCTTTCTTCTTGTGTGTTTGGAAAACTTTGGAAAACCCAAAAATATTTCTCGATTCCTTTTATATTTTATTTCTTTGTTGTTCTCCTAGTAGTGTGTAGTATTAAAAGAAAACCCCAAAAATTTCTCGTTCTTCTTTTGCTTGTTGGGAGCTTTCCCGTGTAAATAACTTTTCTCGTTCTTGTTTTACTTTCCTCATAAAATCAAAAACTCCAAAAACATTTCAGTGTGTTTCTTTGAAATTATTTTTCTTTGGGGGTCGAGAGGAGAAGACCATGATGAGAATGATGAGTGGCTCTCATATGCATTATTGTTGATCTAACAAAGAGCTCATATTAGCTTGTCTTCTCCTTTGAATAAAATGTTCACAGATTCCAGCTTAGTCCAATGCACATGCACGCTTATTATTATTCACACCGTTCGGTCGTGCAAGTGAAAGGCAATAATGACGATATATGATGAAATGATTGAGATGAGGAAAAGCTGGTATGAACTCGACCTATTTTGTTTTTGTAAATATGATTATTTCATCATTCTTGATTTAGCCTATTATGAATGAAACATGTTTGCAATGACAATTAGAGATTATAGTTACTCATGCCATGCTTAATTAGGTAGGAGTTTATAATGGTTTACCTTGCGTGCCAACATGCTTTTAAAATGGTTGTGATGTAGTATGATAGGATGATATCCTCCCTTGAATTATTCGAGTGGCTTGACTTGGCACATGTTCACGCATGTAGTTGAAACAAAATCAACATAGCCCCACGATATTTATGTTCATGGTGTCCTACTCATGATTGCACTTAATGTTGGTTAAAATCAATGCATGTTTATGACCATTGCCGGTCTCTAGTTGGTCGCTTCCTAGTCTTTTTGCTAGCCTTCACATTGTACTAAGCGGGATTACTGCTTGTGCATCCACTTCCAAAACCCCAAAGTTGTTTCATATGACCCTACATATATGCGGTATTTACCTGCCATTCCAAGTAAATTTGCATGTACCAAACTCTGAACCTTAAAATAAAATTCCATTTTGTATGACCAAATCGCTCATGTGGCGACTGGGGGCTGTCAGTATCTTCCATGCCAGGTGGGTTATTCTCACGATAAGTGGACTCCACTTGTCATTCATGAGAAAATGACTGGTAATCGGGATGCGCAGTCCCATGCTCAAAATCAAATCAAAATATAAATAAACAAAGCTCCCTCTGGACTGTTGTTAGTATGGACGGCACCCGTTGTTTCGGATAAGCCATGGAGTGTGTTTGATGGTGGAGGGGGAGTAAAACTTTACCATTCTGTCTGGGAACCGCCTATAATGTATTTAGCATGGAAGATACCGAGAGCTCTTGGTCGTTGCGTTGGCAATGAAAGCATACTGGTCAAAATTATATTTATCTCTGTTTTCAAAACTTGAGCTCTCGCACCTCTGCAAATAACTGCTTCACTCTGCGAAGGGCCTATCTATTTACTTTTGTTTGCTGAGTCATCATCCACTTCAAAAAAGCACCAGCTGGAGAGCACCTCTGTCATTTGTATGCTTTATTATTAGTTGATATTGAGTATGAGTGTGACTGGATCTCTTTTACCATGAATTACAATGTCTAGTCAGTCCTTGATCTTCAGGGGTGCTCTACATTTATGTTTTGCGGTCTCAAAAAGGGCTAGCAAGATACCACTTTGTCATATTATATCATGATTGTTTTGAAAAAGTGTTGTCATCCGAGGTTTATTATTATTGCTTGCTAGTTGATTGCGTCATTGATATGAGCAAATGTGAGACCTAAATGTTATTGTGAATATGGTTAGTTCATAATCTTTGCTGAAAACCTGAATGCTGGCTTTACATATCTGCAACAACAAGATCAAACCGAGTTTGTAAAAGTTTTTATTTATCACTTTCAGTTTATCAATTGAATTGCTTGAGGACAAGCAATGGGTTAAGCTTGGGGGAGTTGATACGTCTCCATCGTATCTACTTTTCCAAACTCTCTTGCCCTTGTTTTGGACTCTAATTTGCATGTTTTGAATGGAACTAACCCGGACTGACGTTGTTTTCAACAGAATTGCCTAGGTGTTATTTTTGTGCAGAAATAAAATTTCTCTGAATGACCTAAAAATTTACGGATGTTATTTCTGGAAAATATAAAAAATGTTAGCGAAAGAATCAACCAGAGGGGACCCACCGACTGTCCACAAGGGTGGGGCGCGCCCTACCCCCTGGGCACGCCCCCTGCCTTGTGGGTCCCACGAAGCTCCACCGACCTCAACTCCAACACCATATTCACGTTCGGGGAGAAAAAAATCAAAGAGAAGGATTCATTGCGTTGTATGATACGTCGCCGTCGTCACCTCCTATTCTTCATCGGGAGGGCAGATCTAGAGTCCGTTTGGGGCTCCGGAGAGTGGAATCTGTCGACGTCGTCATCATCAACCTTCCTCCATCACAAATTTCATGATGCTCACCATCGTGTTTGAGTAATTACATCATAGGCTTGCTGGACGGTGATGGGTTGGATGAGATTTATCATGTAATCGAGTTAGTTTTGTTAGGGTTTGATCCCTAGTATCCACTATGTTCTGAGATTGATGTTGCTATGACTTTGCTATGCTTAATGCTTGTCACTAGGGCCCGAGTGCCATGATTTCAGATCCGAACCTAGTATGTTTTCATGAATATACATGTGTTCTTGATCCGATCTTGCAAGTTGTAGACACCTATTACGAGTCCTAATCCGCATACCCCAAGGTGACTATAATTGGGATTCTTTCTGGTGATTGTCGTAGTTTGGGGAGTTCAAGTATTAACTAAGTGCTAATACTTTGTTCCGGTTCTCTATTAAAAGGAGGCCTTAATATCCCTTAGTTTCCATTAGGACCCCGCTGCCACGGGAGGGTAGGACAAAAGATGTCATGCATGTTCTTTTCCATAAGCACGTATGACTACATACAGAATACATGCCTGCATTACATTAATGAATTGGAGCTAGTTTTGTGTCACCCAAGGTCATAACTGCTACATGATGAATATCATCCAACACCTATCATTACCGATCCATTGCCCACGAGTTCGTTTCATATTGATCCTTGCATCGTTATTTTCGTTACTGCTGTTGTTGCAATTGCTACAAAACTACTACTATTACTTTTGCCACCGTTACCGTTACTTCCATATTGCTTTGCCACTAAATACTTTGCTGCAGATATTATGTCTTTCAGGTGTGGTTGAATTGACAACTCAACAACTGCTAATACTCATGAATATTCTTTGGCTCCCCTTGTGTCGAATCAATAAATTTGGGTTAAATACTCTACCCTCGAAAACCGTTGTGATCCCCTATATTTGTGGGTTATCACATCTCTCCCATAGTCTTCAACATCAGGTTGGTGTCTTCTCTTTTGCTCCAAAATTGTGTCATACATGCTAAGTCATGCAAAGTTAATCCGACGTTCCCTCTTGCATTATATTGATCTCATAAGCTCATGTGTTGTATCATAATTATAGGATTACCGATGCATACCATTATGATTATTTCGGTGTCATCACAGATCCCTTCTCTTTTTCATGAAGTGGTTGGGGGCTTTGGCCACATGACAACTTAAATTTGAAATATATAAGATATAAATCGGTGATGTTGATGTCAAACCACTAATCATTCGGCACTGTACTGGCAAGCTTTGAGATCTATATTGCCATCCCAACAGATGAAGACATGGATTACATATTAAAAGTTCATTAGTGTTCCGTCTCTTAAGATCATGTGTGGGTATATCATTGACAACCAATGATTTCTTTATGCTTGAAAAATACTTCATCGCTGCACTATGATTGTAATATATGTTTTGTTTTCTTCTAAGGAAACTTCATAGTTCCAACACGGTTTTATGTTTGCAGCATTGTAGAGTTCTTTTGAACATATGGGATTCCAAATCATTTCTGATTTTTCATTCACAGCGCTTTCTTCATTCCCATTATCGTGGCCTTCATGGTAATCATTGCCACCTAAGTCTAGCAAATAATCACCGGTTATGTATAGTTCAATATTTATGCATCACCAGTTGCAAAGGGTTCAGTATGTCAATTCATTGAACTTTGATGCTATATCCATATGTACACTTCTATCAAATGTGGGAATGACCCAATTTTTTGTTTGTAGTGTAGACTCATTGAATTATTCCATTTTTTGTCAATTTGATTGTGGGAATGACCCAAATTTTGCCAAAGGAGTAGTGAAGTGGGTGCTCAAATTTTCATTTTTCAGTTGCTTTAAAAATGATTTGGCATCTCCAAGTAATGTTCCCTTATTGTGAGTAACATGGGGCAAATCTTCATATTGTAGAGAACCACGACATTGAGGGCGTTCTCCTTGGCGAATAGGCCATTCGCAATCAAGGTGCCATCACTTTATGACCATATTTATTAGTCACACTTACAATTTTGTTGCCTTTCACTTGTGGTCTGGCAAGGGATCTTTTATGTACCGTCTCATGGCCGTATTTTTTTTCTAATTGTATAATTCATCTATGCTGAGAATAAATGCAAAAAAATAAAATAAAAAGTGGGCCGTGTTCTTGCCCCGTTGTACTACTTCATGCATCTTTCTTTTTCCTCCCATGTCATGACATCATGTGATCAATCTTTTTGTTTGGAACAATAATACATCTATTGCTATTTTGTATAACTACCAGCTTCCTTGTTGACATCTATTGTTACTAATCCAGCAGGGCTCCTGATTCGATGGCGTGCCTATTAAAAGTTCAGGGATCTTTAATTTCATTTCAATTTGCTTTGGAAATGTTCTGCCGGCACAAGTGCTCAAGTAAAGGAATATAGATGTATTTTCCTTGGATTTTTCATTTGCCTTGAAATGCTAATGGAGAAAAGGCAACCAAATTATTGGAGGGACAGAGATTGTTAAAGAATAGACAAACAACCTATTTTTCATGGAAATTACTATTCGGAGACCTGGTGCATTTGGAAAGTATTTAACGACCAAGTCTTTGATAATGTACTTCCAAACTTTGGTCGATGCATAATTCTTGTTGTTAGCACCTACACATAGAACTGTACTGGATAGTGTAAAGTAAATTGCTCTTTCCCCCTGAACTCATAACATTACTCCATGTGACTGAAAGCGTAATCTGATCATCAAAATTATCTTTTTACATAATCATCAATGTTTGTATTTTGACCATACATTCCCACAGCAACGCGCGGAGAATAATCTAGTTTGCATTAATAAGCAGCATCAAACAAGGCAAAAATCTAATCAGTTCTTCTTGCGAAGAGATAGTGGCCTTCTATACATGCAAATTGTATTTTTAATAGTGACCTTGTGTTTTAAATTGAAGTGAGTATTTCTTTTTTCTTGGACCGCGGGGGGGGGGGGGGG
>LR738715.1:595647955-595701420 GCA_902687465.1 Secale cereale | reverse complement strand
TGAGGTTTTGTAGGGTTAATTTAGGGGTTTCATATGTTGTGTTAGCTAGCTAATAGAGAGAAGTATCATCTCTTATCTCCGTGCTTGGTCGACGCTACGTACTATACGTATAGAGATGACTCGACACACTAGCTTAGCAAATGAAGGAAACCATTAAGTACACAAGATCGTCATGAACATATACAAAGAGAAGTGTGATCGATCTCTCTTTCTCCGAGAGATTGGTCGAACAACAAGTTTTCGTATATCTATCCAACGCTACTGGTTACATATATACAATATAAGATCTTTTACAATTCCCTAACATCTAATGTCAAATTCCACATGGTATTCTCCGGCTTTATTTATGACGTGGTCAAGAAAGAATCTCACCAATTCATCTTGAATTGCTCGTATGTGATCTTGTGGTAGGAGTTCATCCCGCATCTTGCACGTCTAATTTGAAGACTCAACACAGATGATGGTAAAAAAATAAAATTGTGAACATTATTGCTTACGCACTTCATAATCTTTTTTATAGTAGCCCCGCTTGGAGGTCGTCGCGTTGTGGATGTACTCGCAAACTTAGTATCCACAAAAATTATTCCCGATGTCCTGCCACAACCACTTTATGAGAAATAGAGGTCAATTAAACTGATAATCAAGCATTATAAATGATATTGCTAAAACTATCTAGAATTAATGGGAGATGTGCGGAACTAGCCAGTAGTACTTACTCTCGGGTGTGTAAATCACAGCTCCCTCGGCAGTCCCGGAGTTTCTGTGGTGAAAATTTTCCAAACCCTGCGAGACAAAGAAAAAATTTACTTGATATCAGGAAATGAACAAAGTTGCCAATATGGTGCGATAATGATCGATTGAACTTACTTCTGAAGCATTGCAGTCATGTCCGCATAGTCCTGGGGATCTTTTCGTCTCGAGTCTAAGACGGTTACTAGTCCCCGCTCAAGCTTAATATCTAGGAGAATATAGTGGAAGCTATGCACGCATGCATAACTCATCAATTACATTACTATAACCTCGAGTAATAAGGGAAACCGAATATGCACAAGACAGTAACACTCACTTGAAGTTGTAAGGAAATAGTATTGTATCTTTGTTTTGATTTTTTAGCAACGATTGTAGCAAGTTGTGCTCGGCTTCTTTGGGATTAAATTTAACCGTCCATTCATCTATGAGATTTGTGTTAATGAACACAATGTCCCAGATTTGTGCTTTTCTGCATTCGACGATCTTCAATCTGCATAATATAGTGAGGATAATTATATATACATGCAATGAAAGAGCTGAGCTATATATAGAGACTTAATTACAAAAGTAGTACTTACAGACAGTAGCGACTGACGATTATTTTATCGAGGGCCTTTTGATTGAAAAACTCGAAGAACTCCTCAAATGGAACAGACAACATATCAATTCCAACGAGGTCGTGCTCATCTTTAACTCTCGGCGTCAAAGTACCCTTGCCAGAATTTTTGCAGACTTCCATGTACCAGTCATGGAATTTACGCATCATCGCTGTTAGAGGAGGATGACCAGATTTGACGAGAGGCTTCCCATACCGGTATTTGTGTTCGTCCACCTCTAACATATCAAACACTACATCATCGCCCAGGTAATCTCCAAGATTGGTACCGGGCGCCATCCCCGGATGATTATCGACGATGTCGCTAGGCACCTTGAGCGGGGGGCACGATTGGTTCGCTTGTTCGCCGAGCTGGTGAATTTTTTTCCACTTCTTTGTTCTACTAACCTTCGATCACTGCAAGTACTTCTCGACCGCTCCGCTTCCAGATATGTCTTTTCAATAATGTGCTCATAGTTGGTTTGCGGCGGACACGGTGGTGGTCGCTTTAGCGCATCGAAATTGCGCTTCGATTTAACTGGATCTATCTTCTCCTCCGGAGGTGGATGTTTCTTAGCTCTTTGCGTTTCAAAGAAGTCCTTCACTTGGGCTTCACAGATCTTCTGGTTTTCCTCCTCGCTCATCTCGTAGGGTAACTTCTCTAGATGCTGGAGAGAAGGAGCCAATCTGTATTGCCTCCCGCCTCTGGCTGTACTGCTAGACGCCAGAGCGGCGGCACCTCTCTTCTCTTGCTACTGACGAGTAGTAGAAGGATCCAGAGTGCTCCGACGCGCCGGAGCAGCCGAAGTGGCGGCTCCTGTCTTTCGCCGTTGCTGACGAGGTGGAAGAGGAGGCGGGCTGCTCGGACACGCCAGAGTAGGCGGAGAAGGAGGCGGAGTGCCGCCCTCACGCTTCGGAGCAGCCAGAGAAGGAGGCAGAGTGCCCTAATCACTCACCGGAGGAGGAGAAGTCAGAGTGGCCTCACTCGCCGGAGGAGGAGGAGGAGGCGGAGGCATCCAGTTTGGAAGCTTGATGAGCTCCTTTCGCCATAGACATGGAGTCAACAGAGCAAGACCCAACTGAGTATACCCTTCACCTGTAGGGTGGTCAAGCTCGAGTTCCTCAAATCCCTCTGTTACTTCATCTGCCATCACAACAGCATAGCCTTGTGGAATCAGACGACGACAATGAAAAGTTGTCTCGGGTTGAGGAGGTGCAACAGAGCCGATAGCCGCCTTGACTTTGAATTGCTGCCATTGCATCATAAGCTGGCAATGTTGAGCCTCCGTGATAGCATCCACGGGGTAGCTAGGAGCCGTGAAGTCAGGCTGCTGAAGGAGCTCGGTGGAAGCTACGCTGCTTCTCCGCTGAGATGGCGGGGTAGCTCCAGCAGATCGCTGGCTGTTAGCTGCTTGTTCCTCTAGCTTTTTTACCCTTGCATGCAGCTTCTGCAGTTCGGTCTACTCCAGTTTCCTCTTCCTCTCCTTGGTTTTGTGACCGTCTACGTCGGGAAACCTAACCCTCCACGGAACGAAGCCTGGCGTGCCTTGTGTTCATCCAGGGTGCTCCGAATTCCCGAGGGCCTCGGTGAGCTCGTCATTCTCTCTGTTGGGAACGAACGTCCCTTCCTGCGCTGCAGCGATACACTTTGGAAGCTTACTGACGGGTATTTCAAATTGCTCTTGCGTCCAACGGCACCTGCCTGTTTGAGGGTCCAAGGTTCCCCCAACCCCGAAGAACCAAGTCCTTGAATGGTATGGCCAGTTCAATGTCTCTGGTTCGACCCCTTTTGCAACCAAGTCTTGCTCATCCTTGTCCCACAATGGCCGGGCTTTGATGTAGCCACCTGACCCCGTGCGATGGTGAAATTTCTTCTTCGCAACATTCTTCTTGTTTGTCTCTGACATCTTCTTAGTCCTGTCCGATTCCTTGTAGGGCACAAATATGGGCCAGTGATCTCTTATCTTCTCAAAGCGGCCGGTGAAGTCTGGAGTCTTCCCTTTGTTGACAAACTTTGCTTTCAACTCATTCTTCCACCTCCCGAATAGAGCTGCCATCTTCTTAAGAGCTTGAGGCTTGACAAATGGCTCTATAACTGGCTTCTCCGGATCCTCCTCTGGTGGTAGGGTGAAATTCGCCTTCAGCGCTGTCCAAAGATCAACTTTTTGTCTATCAGTGACATAAGGAACTTGAGGGTCTACGTTCTTAGGCTCATTCCATAGTTGGATGCTGATCGGGATCATGTCCCTAACAATAGCGCCGCACTGAGCAGAAAATGCTTCCTTGGTCCGGGTGGGTTCAATCGTGCCATCGCTCGCAATATGTGCGATCGTGAGCTTTTAATTCGGGCGCAGCCTTTTCTTCGGGCCTCGTCTCGTTACCGAAGTTTGGCTCGATCCGGAGTGCTATATAAGAAGAAAGAAGAGAGTTAATATATGTACATACCAAAAAAATTAATACATCAATTAGCTAGTCAGCACAGGCTTAATTAATATATATACCTCACCGGACTTTGCAACACCTACCTCCTCTGTTCCGTCACCGGAGCTGTCATCACGGATATCATGTCCTTCATCCTCCATTGTTCGATCACCGTGGCCTTCACCCTCTCCTTCCATACCATCGTTGTCGTTGAGAAACGACAAGAAATTACCTCCGCTGCAGATTATATCCCCCAACAACATTTATGTTTCCTCGTCTCGGTGCTCCATAGTTTATGCAAATATTACAACATGGCAATTAATATACAAACATGATAGATGGATATATTAGTGGCAAACATAGACCTAGCTAGTTAATCACAACAAGGAATATTAATTAGTGGCCTCGAAGACAACGCTTCTAGAGTTTGGGGTGGCCTCGACGACAACGCTAGCTCTTTTAACTTGGTAAATTTGGGTGGCCTCGGCAACACTTCCAGGGTTTAGGGTGGCCTCGACGACGCTTTTAGGGTTTGGGGTGGCCTCGACGCTTATAGGGTTTGGGGTGGCCTCGACGATGCTTCTAGGATTTGGGGTGGCCTCGATGCTTCTAGGGTTTGGGGTGGCCTCGGCAACGCTTCTTGGGTTTGGGCCGGATCGCCTCTCTCATGAAAGTCCGACGTGCCGACAAGGGATTTAGAAAATGGCGCCATTCTGGATGTGCAGAAAATGGTCCCTATTTTTCCTGATCTCATCTACCCTTCTATATGTCATGTTGTCTAGTGTCAAAGGATTCAAGAAAACCATGGCTTCATCATTAGTCGGAAGTAACAGGCACATGATGGTATGAAGCTCTCCAAAATTATTTCGGAACGGAGTCCTGATAGGATAATTCGCTTTTTTGTACAAAGTTCAGCAAGAGCTTTTCGAATATCGCTTTCTGGAAGGCCTTTGCTGAACTTCGTACCAAAAAGCGAATTATCCTATCAGGACTCCGTTCCAAAATAATTTTGGATAGCTTCATACCATCATGCGCCTATTACTTCCTCATAATTATGAAACCATAGATTTCTTCAATACTTCGACACAAGAGAACGTGCACATATAGAATGGTAGATGAGATCATGAAAAAATATGGATCAACTTAACTATGCACATCCATAGTGGGGGCATTCTTGACAAATATCTTATAAATCTCAAGAGAGTTTGTTGGGTAGGGGCGGGAGGGGGTAGGAGATCGACAACATTTTTTTCTAGGGTTTGGATGTCCTCGAGAGTTGGTCGAGCGAGAGGGGGTTGATCGACGTCCCCCTCTCGACCCCTCGGCGATCCTCGACCCTCGACCCTCGACCCCTCGATGACCCTCGACCCTCGACCCCTGGACGATCCTCGACCCTCGACCCCTCGACGACCCTCGACCCCTCGGCGACCCTCGACCCTCTACCCTAGTTCCCGACCATCGACCGCTCGGCGATCCTCGACACCCTCATTCCCGATAAGAAAGAAAAATAGGAGAAGAAGAAAGTAATAGAGGAGAAGAAGAAGAAAATAGAAGAACAAAAAAAGGAGGAGCCTCTATTCGTTCTTCTTCTCCTTTTTTTTATTATTCTATTTTTTCTTCTTCTCCTCTATTTCTTCTTATTCTATTTTTTCCGGACGGTTTGGGTGGACTCGAGAGTTTGGTCGGGCGAGAGGAGGGGGGGTTGATCGATGTCCCCCTCATGTCGAAGTGCTAACCCTGAATAGTACAACTAACGACAATGACTTCCGGAGCGCCTCTCTCATGAATATCCGACCCCTCGACGACCCTAACCCTAAACAGTACAATTAACGACAACGACTTCGCTTGCATACATATGAACAAATATGATCGATCATCTATGAACAATAGAAACACCATATTTTCCTTTTTCCTCTCCTTCTTTTTATTATTCTTCATTCTTCCTTTTTTCTTATTTTTCCTTTTTCCTCTCCACTAACCTAAAATGCACTAACAGTACAACTAATAACCTAAAATGCACTAAATCAACTAACCTTAAATGTAACTTTTGTAACACAATTTTTTTCTAAATATGCACATATATATGAACATATACATAAATTGACAAAAACAATTCTATGAAAAAAATCATACATCAATGCATCAATATATCCATGGATCATACATACATCTGCATTACATATACATACAACATCCATATATACATACATCAATGAACAAAAAAATGTATGAAAAAAACAGCAGAGCGCGGGCCGAGGTGGCGGCGGCGGTGCGTGGCAAGCAGAGTAGGTCAGGGCGACGGCGTGCGGCAAGCAGGGGCGGCGCGCGGCAAGTAGAGCAGGCAGGGGCGGCGGCGCGGGGGAAGGAGGGGCTCACTGGGCGGCGACGGCGAGGTTGGGGCAGAGGACGGCGACGGCGAGGTCGGGGCAGAGGGCGGCGACGGCGAGGTCGGGGCAGTGGGCGGGGTAGAGGGCATCGATGGCGTGGTTAGGGCAGAGGGCGTCGACGCGCGAGGTCGGGGTAGAGGGCGGCGACGGTGTCGAAGGCGAGCTCGATCGGGCAGCCTGGCTACGTCTTCGGGGGCAACTGAAGATGAAATCTGAAAACGCTAAGTGCTAGTTTATATAGCAAAGCCATTGGTCCCGGTCCGTGGCACTGCTACTAGGAAAAGGGCTATAGATGGTATGACCACTAATGGCGCACCAGACATGTGGTGCGCCATTAATATATATTAATGGCGCACCATGTGTCGGTGCGCCATTAGTGTCCAAATACTAATGGCGCACCACATCCACGATGCGCCATTAGTAACAATTTTTTTTCATTTTTTCTTCAAAACTACTAATAGCGCACCAGTGGATAGTGCGCCATTACTAGTTAAACTAGTAATAGCGCACCACATCCACGGTGCGCCACTAGTAAAAAAATTTCAATTTTTTTACATTTTTTTCAAAAAAAAAATTCAAAACTACTAATGGCGCACCAGCGGATAGTGCGCCATTACTAGTTCAACAAGTAATGGCGCACCACATCCACGGTGCGCCATTAGTATTTTTTTTCAAATTTTGTTTTAATAGCGCACCACATCCACGGAACCCCGTTAAACATTTTCAAAATCCCCAAAAATCAAACAGAAAAAAAGTTACGGGGCATTTAAGATCTAGAGGCAAAAAAAAATCAAACTTACTAGTGGCGCACCGTTTGCTAGGTGCGCCACTAGTAACAGAAAAAAATTGGTTTCGAAAAAAAAATATTTGAATTTTTTTTCAAAATATGATACGTAATATGACCGGAAAGTTTGAAATATATTTTCAAAATTTCATCATACTCATGAACATGAACAAACTCCTAGACACCAAGAAGGTCTAATAGGATTGATATGATAGATATATCAACAAGTGCCTGTGAAGTGAGGTGGAGTAGTGTGAGGATGGGTGACCATCCGGGAAGTTTGACCACAGAGTGCGATTTGACTTGAGATTACGCAAATTGACCCAAGATTAAGCCATAATGACCTGAGATTAAGAAAAAAAAGAAAAAAATTCTAAAAAAAAGTTGAAAAAAAAATCTAAAAAATAAATAAAAAAAGTTACTAATGGCTCACTTCTATGTGGTGCGCCATTAGTATACCAGATACTAATGACGCACCAGTGGTGCACCATTAGTAAAAAAATACTAGTGGCGTGGTACTAATGGCGCACCAGTAGTGCGCCATTACTAGGCAAAACTGGTGTGCCACTAGTAGGCCTTTTCCTAGTAGTGCACCAACCGGGACCAATGCCCCCCTTTAGTCGTAGTTGGTGCCACCAACCGGAACCAAAGGTCGGTTTTCAGCAGCCCAAAGGGCGGGAAACGGGGACCTTTGGTCCCGGTTGGTGGCACCAACCGGGACTAAAGGCGGGCATTGGTCCCGGTTGGTGGCACCAACTGGGACCAATGCCCCTGATGTCTACTACGCAACCTTCTTCTTGTAGACGTTGTTGGGCCTCTAAGTGCAGAGGTTTGTAGGACAGTAGCAAATTTCCCTCAAGTGGATGATCTCAGATTTATCAATCCATGGGAGGCGTAGGATGAAGATGATCTCTCTCAAACAACCCTGCAACCAAATAACAAAGAGTCTCTTGTGTCCCCAACACACCTATTACAATTGTAAATTGTATAGGTGCACTAGTTCGGCGAAGAGATGGTGATACAAGTGTAATATGGATGGTAGATATAGGTTCTTGTAATCTGAATAAATAAAAACAGCAAGGTAACTAATGATAAAAGTGAGCACAAATGGTATTGCAATGCTTCGAAACAAGGCCTAGGGTTCATACTTTCACTAGTGCAAGTTATCTCAACAATAATAACATAACTGGGTCATATAACTGTCCCTCAACATGCAACAAAGAGTCACTCAAAAGTCACTAATAGGGGAGAACAAAAGAAGAGATATTGTAGGGAACGAAACCACCTCAAAGTTATTCTTTCTGATCGATCTATTGAAGAGTCCGTAGTAAAATAGCACGAAGCTATTCTTTCCGTTCGATCTATCTTAGAGTTCGTACTAGAATAACACCTTAAGATACAAATCAACCAAAACCCTAATGTGACCAAGATACTCCATTGTCACCTCAAGTATCTGCGGGCATGATTATATGATATGCATCACACAATCTCAGATTCATCTATTCAACCAACACAAAGAACTTCAAAGAGTGCCCCGAATTTTCTACCGGAGAGTCAAGACGAAAACGTGTGCCAACCCCTATGCATAGATTCCCAAGGTCACGGAACCCGCAAGTTGATCACCAAAACATACATCAAGTAGATCACGTGATATCTCATTGTCACCACAGATAAGCACATGCAAGACATACATCAAGTGTTCTCAAATCCTTACAGACTCAATCCAATCAGATAACTTCAAAGGGAAAACTCAATTCATCACAAGAGAGTGAAGGGGGAGAAACAACATACGATCCAACTATAATAGCAAAGCTCGCAATACATCAAGATCATGCCATCTCAAGAACACGAGAGAGAGAGAGAGAGAGAGAGAGAGAGCAAACACACAGCTATTGATACATACCCTGATCCTCGAGGGTGAACTACCCCCCCCCCCCTCGTCATGGAGGGCGCCGGGATGATGAAGATGGCCACCGGACAGGGATCCCCCTCCGACAGGGTGCCGAAACAGGGTCTAGATTGGTTTTTGGTGGCAACAAAGGCTTTCGGCGGCGGAACTCCCGATCTAGGTTTCTTTTCGGGGGTTTCTGTATTTATAGGAATTTTTGGCGTTAGTCCCATGTCAGGGGGGTCACCGAGGCGTCCACGAGATAGGAGGGCGAGCCGGGGGGTAGGGCTCGCCCTCCATCCTCGTGGATGGCTCGGGACTCTTCTGGCCCAACTCTTTTACTCTGTGGGCTTCTTTTCGTCCATAAAAAATCATCAAAAATTGGCACGTCAATTGGACTCCGTTTGGTATTCCTTTTCTGTAAAACTCAAAAACAAGGAAAAACAGAAACTAGCACTGGGCTCTAGGTTAATAGGTTAGTCCCAAAAATCATATAAAATAGCAGATAAATGCATATAAAACATCCTAGCTGGATAATATAATAGCATGGAACAATAAAAAATTATAGATACGTTGGAGACGTATCAAGCATCCCCAAGCTTAATTCCTGCTCGTCCTCGAGTAGGTAAGTGATAAAAACTGAATTTTTGATGTGGGATGCTACCTAACATAATTCTCAATGCAATTTTCTTTATTGTGGCATGAATGTTCAGATCCGAAAGATTCAAGACAAAAGTTTAATATTGACATAAGAATAATAATACTTCAAGCATACTAACAAAGCAATTATGTCTTCTCAAAATAACATGGCCAAAGAAAGTTCATCCCTATAAAATCATATAGTTTGGCTATGCTCCATTTTCGTCACACAAAATATTCAAATCATGCACAAACCCGGTTTCAGCCAAGCAATTGTTTCATACTTTAATTGTTACAAAATATTCAAAATATTTGAATCATGCACAATCCACGCAATACATGAGCATGAGCCATGGATATAGCACTATAGGTGGAACAGAGTGGTGGTTGTGGAGAAGACAAAAGGAGGAAGATGGTCTCACATCAACTAGGTGTATCAATGGCTATGGAGATGCCCATCAATAGATATCGATGTGAGTGAGTAGGGATTGCCATGCAACGGATGCACTAGAGCTAAAAATGTATGAAAGCTCAACAAAAGAAACTAAGTGGGTGTGCATCCAACTTTCTTGCTCACGAAGACCTATGGCATTTGAGGAAGCCCATCATTGGAATATACAAGCCAAGTTCTATAATGAAAATTCCCACTAGCATATGAAAGTGACTAAACAAGAGACTCTCTATCATGAAGATCATGGTGCTACTTTGAAGCACAAGTGTGGAAAAAGATAGTACCATTGTCCCCTTTTTTTTCTTTTTTTCTTTTTTTGTGCCTTTCTTTTTTTTTCTTTTTTTAGGACAATGCTCTAATAATGATGATCATCACACTTCTATTTATTTACAACTCAAAGATTTCAACTCGATACTAGAACAAAATATGACTCTATATGAATGCCTCCGGCGGTGTACCGGGATGTGCAATGAATCAAGAGTGGCATGTATGAAAAATTATGCATGGTGGCCTTGCCACAAATATGATGTCAACTACATGATCATGCATGGCAATATGACAATGATGAAGTGTGTCATAATAAATGGAACGGTGGAAAGTTGCATGGAAATATATCTCGGAATGACTATGGAAATGCCATGATAGGTAGGTATGGTGGCTGTTTTGAGGAAGGTATATGGTGGGCGTATGGTACCGGCGAAAGATGCGCGGTACAAGAGAGCCTAGCAATGGCGGAAGGGTGAGAGTGTGTATAATCCATGGACTCAACATTTGTCATAAAGAACTCACATACTTATTGCAAAAATCTACAAGTCATCAAAACAAAGTACTACACACATGCTCCTAGGGGAAGGGTTGGTAGGAGTTAACCATCACGCGATCCCGGCCTCCACACAAAGGATGACAATCAAAGAAATACCTCATGCTTCAAATTTGTCACACAACGGTTACCATACGTGCATGCTACGGGATTTGAAAACCTCAACACAAGTATTTCTCAAATTCGCAACTACTCTACTAGCATGACTCTAATATCACCATCCTCATATCTCAAAACGATCAGCAAGCATCAAACTTCTCATAGTATTCAATGCACTTTATATGAAAGTTTTTATTATATCCCTCTTGGATGCCTATCATATTAGGACTAAATTCATTACCAAAGCAAATTACCATGCTGTTCTAAACGACTCCCAAAATAGTATAAGTGAAGCATGATAGTTCATCTATTTCTTCAAAATAAAACCACCATCGTGCTCTAAAAAGATATAAGTGAAGCACTAGAGCAATCAACAAACTACTCCAAAAGATATAAGTGAAGATCAATGAGTAGTTGAATAATTAGGTAACTATGTGAAGACTCTCTAACATTTAAGAATTTCAGATCTTGGGATATTATTCAGACATCAAGCAAAACAAAATAAAACAAAATGACACTCCAAGAAAAACACATATCATGTGGTGAATAAAATATAGCCTCAAGTAAAGTTATCGATAGACGAAGACGAAAGAGGGGATGCCTTCCCGGGGCATCCCCAAGCTTAGGCTTTTGGTTGTCCTTGAATTTTACCTTGGGGTTCCTTGGGAATCCCCAAGCTTAGGCTATTGCCACTCCTTATTCCATAGTCCATCGAATCTTTACCCAAAACTTGAAAACTTCACAACACAAAACTCAACAGAAAACTCGTAAGCTCTGTTAGTATAAGAAAATAAAACCACCACTTAGGTACTGTAGTGAACTCATCCTAAATTCATGTCGGTGTAATATCTACTGTATTCCAACTTCTCTATGGTTCATACCCTCTGATACTACTTATAGATTCATCAAAATAAGCAAACAACACACGAACAACAGAATCTGTCATAAATAGAACAGTCTATAGAAATCTATAACTTTCGAATACTTCTGTAACTCTAAAAATTCTCAAATAAATTGGTGGACATGAGGAATTTATCTATTAATCTTCTGCAAAAAGAATAAACTTAAAAGCACTCTCCTGTAAAAAAAATGGAAGCTAATCTCGTGAGCACAAAGTTTCTGTTTTATACAGCAAGATCACATTACCATTCACACAAGTCTTCCCAAAGGTTCTACTTGGCACATTATTGCAACAAAAGCTATAAAACATGATTACTACCAAAGCTTAATCATGTGAAAACAAAAAAAGTAGGGGTAAATATTGGGTTGTCTCCCAACAAGCGCTTTTCTTTAATGCCTTTTGGCTAGGCATTATGATTTCAATGATGCTCGCATAAAAGATAAGAATTGAAACATAAAGAGAGCATCATGAAGAATATGACTAGCACATTTAAGTCTAACCGACTTCCTATGCATAGGGATTTTGTGAGCAAACAACTTATGGGAACGATAATCAACTAGCATAGGAAGGGAAAACAAGCATAACTTCAAGATTTTAAGCACATAGAGAGGATACTTGATATTATTGCAATATGTAGAAGCATATGATCCTCTCCCATAATAATTTTCAGTAGCATCATGAATGAATTCAACCATATAACCAGCACATCAAGCATTCTTTTCATGATCTACTTGCATAGAAATTTTACTACTCTCCACATAAGCAAATTTATTCTCATCAATAGTAGTGGGAGCAAACTCGACAAAATAACTATCATGTGAAGCATAATCCAATTGAAAATTAAAATCATGATGACGAGTTTCATGGTTATCTTTATTCTTTATAGCATACGTGTCATCACAATAATCATCATAAATAGGAGGCACACTTTCATCATAATAAATTTTCTCATCAAAACTTGGGGGACAGAAAATATCATCTTCATCAAACATAGCATCCCCAAGCTTGTGGCTTTGTATATCATTAGCATCATGGGTATTCAAAGAATTCATACTAACAACATTGCAATATATTATGCCATGCATTCTATGTAATTCTTCTTCTAGTACTTGAGCACAATTTTCCTTCCCATCATTTTCACGAAAGATATTAAAAAGATGAAGCATATGAGGCAACCTCAATTCCATTTTTTGTAGTTTCATTTTATAAACTAAACGAGTGAGAAAACACGAAACTAAAAGATTCGATTGCAAGATCTAAAGATATACCTTCAAGCACTCACCTCCTCGGCAACAGCGCCAGAAAAGAGCTTGATGTCTACTATGCAACCTTCTTCTTGTAGACGTTGTTGGGCCTCCAAGTGCATAGGTTTGTAGGACAGTAGCAAATTTCCCTCAAGTGGATGACCTAAGGTTTATCAATTCGTGGGGGGCGTAGGATGAAGATGGTCTCTCTCAAACAACCCTGCAACCAAATAACAAAGAGTCTCTTGTGTCCCCAACACACCTAATAAAATTGTAAATTGTATAGGTGCACTAGTTCGGCGAAGAGATGGTGATACAAGTGTAATATGGATGGTAGATATAGGTTTTTGTAATCTGAATAAATAAAAACAGCAAGGAAACTAATGATAAAAGTGAGCACAAACGGTATTGCAATGCTTCGAAACAAGGCCTAGGGTTCATACTTTCACTAGTGCAAGTTCTCTCAACAATAATAACATAACTGAATCATATAACTATCCCTCAAGATGCAACAAAGAGTCACTCCATAGTCACTAATAGCGGAGAACAAACGAAGAGATTATTGTAGGGTACGAAACCACCTCAAACTTATTCTTTCTGATTGATCTATTGAAGAGTCCGTAGTAAAATAGCATGATGCTATTCTTTTCGTTCAATCTATCTTAGAGTTCGTACTAGAATAACACCTTAAGATACAAATCAACCAAAACCCTAATGTGACCAAGATACTCCATTGTCACCTCAAGTATCTGCGGGCATGATTATATGATATGCATCACACAATCCCAGATTCATCTATTCAACCAACACAAAGAACTTCAAAGAGTGCCCCAAATTTTCTACCGAAGAGTCAAGACGAAAACGTGTGCCAACCCCTATGCATAGATTCCCAAGGTCACGGAACCCGCAAGTTGATCACCAAAACATACATCAAGTAGATCACGTGATATCTCATTGTCACCACATATAAGCACATGCAAGACATACATCAAGTGTTCTCAAATCCTTAAAGACTCAATCCAATCAGATAACTTCAAAGGGAAAACTCAATTCATCACAAGAGAGTGGAGGGGGAGAAACAACATAAGATCCAACTATAATAGCAAAGCTCGCAATACATCAAGATCGTGCCATCTCAAGAACACGAGAGAGAGAGAGAGAGAGAGAGAGAGAGAGAGAGAGAGAGAGAGAGAGAGAGAGAGATCAAACACATAGCTACGGATACATACCCTCAGCGCCGAGTGTGAACTACTCCCCCCTCGTCATGGAGGGCACCGGGATGATGAAGATGGCCACCAGAGAGGGATCCCCCCTCTGGCAGGGTGCCGGAACAGGGTTTATATTGGTTTTTGGTGGCAATAGAGGCTTTTGGCGGCGGAACTCCTGATATAGGTTTCTTTTGGGGGTTTCTGTATTTATTGGAATTTTTGGCGTCGGCCCCATGTCAGGGGGGTTGCCGAGTCGTCCACGAGATAGGAGGGCATGCCCGAGAGGGTAGGGCGCGCCCTCCACCCTCGTGGATGGCTCGGGACTCTTATGGCCCAACTCTTTTACTCCGAGGGCTTCTTTTGGTCCATAAAAAATCATCAAAAATTGGCACGTCAATTGGACTCCGTTTGGTATTCCTTTTCTGTAAAACTCAAAACAAGGAAAAAACAGAAACTGGCACTGGGCTCTAGGTTAATAGGTTAGTCCCAGAAATCATATAAAATAGCATATAAATGCATATAAAACATCCTAGATGGATAATATAATAGCATGGAACAATCAAAAATTATAGATACGTTGGAGACGTATCAACCCCCTTTAGTCCTACCAATCGGGACCAAAGGCTTTGTGCTGCCCCGCGGCCAAAAACTTTAGTCCCACCTCGCTAGTTGAGAGGGGCTCGGAGTGGTTTATAAGCCCCACTGTCGCTGCCCTCTCGAACTCCTCTCAACTATAGGCTTTCGGGCCTAAAACCATCACTGTGTGCCTGTTGGCCTACTAGGCCTGTTGCGGGCCTGAATCCTGGCCCATGGTTGGGTTTCTAGTCGTATTCAGGCCGTGGTGGCCCAGCAGGTGGCACTTTTTTAAATTTTTTTGTTTTCTTTTTTGCTTTATTTATTTTCTTTTGTTTCTACTTACAACAAAATACTTACTAGTTTTTCAGTGATTCTTTTTGCTTTTAGGTAATAAAAATTAAAAACTTTCTGTTAGTGCCATTTGTTTTTCAATTTGAATAGTCTAAATTGATTTTTTTTGAAATTTGTGTGAATCACTAGTTTACTATAAAAATTGATGTTTGAGTGATTCTTTTTCCTGCTTTTTAATATTACTGTGTTTTATCATTATGTTCAACAAACAGATTTTGTTATTTTAGTTTCTAACAATTTTTTTATGATAATTCTTTTTGCTATTAAAGTTTCTAAGAAAAAAATTCTTTATGAAATTTCTTTTTTCTTTTAATGTTTTGAACAGAAAATACTTTGATAATTTTAGTTGCATAAATGTTATTTAATTTTAGTTTCAATAATACTAGAGGTTTATAAAGATTTTTAGTTTATTCCTTTTGCTATTGGAGTTTTATAAAAGCTTTTTAGTTGATTCTTTTTGCTATTGAAGAATATTATAGTTTTGTTTTAGTTGATCATAACAGAATATTTTAATTGATTATTTTTAGTTCATTCTTTTTGCTTTTAGTTCATTGTTTTTGCTATTAGTTCATTATTTCAGCTAAATGACCCTTAAATTGTAAGCACTACACATGAACTCTGAAAAGGTTGAAAGTTGGCATGGTATCATCATTTCACCCACATAGCATGTGCTATAAAGTTGAGAGGGTTACGACAAAAACTGGGTGCACTTCGTGTACAAAACAAATAATCTCTGTCGAATGATCAGGGTTTCAGACGGAAACTCATCTGTTACAAAAGGCATTTCGTGTCTTCACATGTAAGTGGAGTGATATTCTAGATCAAAGGCAGCATCATAATAGTTGTGGAGAGAAAGTCTTCACTTTTTCTTTGCTTGTGTCCTTTTCTTATTGCGCCGTAACCATGGATAATCTTCATCATTTAACAGGGTGCTTGGGTCAGCCTTAACTTTGAACGGAGGAATTTCAAGAAACTTTTCATAATCTTCAGACATGTCTGTCTTGCCATCCAATCCCACGATGTCTCTTTTTCCTGAAAGAACTATGTGGCGCTTAGGATCATTGTATGATGTATTCGCTTCCTTATCTTTTCTTTTTCTTGGTTTGGTAGACAAGTGCTTCACGTAGAAAACCTGCGCCACATCATTGGCTAGGACGAATGGTTCTTCTGTGTACCCAAGATTGTTCAGATCCACTATTGTCATTCCGTACTGTGGGTCTACCTGTACCCCGCCTCCTAACATATTGACCCATTTGCACTTAAACAAAGGGACCTTAAAATCATGTCCATAATCAAGTTCCCATATGTCCACTATGTAATCATAATATGTGTCATTTCCCCTCTTGGTTGATGCATCAAAGCGAACACCGCTGTTTTGGGTGGTGCTCTTTTGACCTTGGGCGATCGTGTAAAATGTATTCCCATTTATCCCGTACCCTTTGTAAGTCAATACAGTCGAAGATGGTCCCCTGGCCAACGAGTACAACTCATCAGAAACAATGTTGTCACCCCTGAGACATGTTTGCAACCAACTGCCGAAAGTCCTGATGTGTTCACATGTAATCCAGTCGTCACACTGCTCCAGGTGTTTGGAGCGCAGAATGTTCTTGTGTTCATCGACATACGGGGTCACCAAGGTAGAGTTCTGTAGAACTGTGTAGTGTGCCTGAGACCAAGAATGTCCGTCCCTACATATTATTGAGTTCCCTCCTAGCGTGCGTTTTCCAGTCAGTCTTCCCTCATACCGCGATTTTGGGAGACCAATCTTCTTAAGGTCGGGAATGAAGTCAACACAAAACCCAATGACATCCTCTATTTGATGGCCCATGGAGATGCTTCCTTCTGGCCTAGCGCGGTTACAAACAATGTTTTTAGGACTCCCATGAACCACTCAAAGGGGAACATATTGTGTAGAAATACGGGGCCTAGAACGACAATCTCGTCGACTAGATGAACTAGGACGCGCGTCATGATATTAAAAAGGATGGTGGGAACACCAGCTTGAAACTGACAAGACATTGTGCCACATCACTCCTTAGCCTTGCTATGATTTCTGGGTCGATCGCCTTCTGAGAGATTGCATTTAGGAATGCACATAGCTTCACAATGGCTAATCGAACATTTTCTGGTAGAAGCCCCCTCAATGCAACCGGAAGCAATTGCGTCATAATCACGTGGCAGTCATGAGACTTTAGGTTCTGAAACTTTTTCTTGGCCATATTTATTATTCCCTTTATATTCGACGAGAAGCCAGACAGGACCTTCATACTGAGCAGGCATTCAAAGAAGATTTCCTTCTCTTCTTTGGTAAGAGTGTAGCTGGCAGGACCTTTATACTGCTTTGGAGGCATGCCGTCTTTTTCGTGCAAACGTTGCAGGTCCTCCCGTGCCTCCGGTGTATCTTTTCTCTTCCCGTACACTCCCAAGAAGCCTAGTAGGTTCACGCAAAGGTTCTTCATCACGTGCATCACGTCGATTGAAGAGCGGACCTCTAGGTCTTTCCATTAGGGTAGGTCCCAAAATATAGATTTCTTCTTCCACATGGGTGCATGTCCCTTAGCGTCATTCGGAACAGATAGTCCGTCGGGACCCTTTCCAAAGATTACATGTAAATCATTGACCATAGAAAGTATGTGATGACCAGTACGCATTGCAGGCTTCTTCCGGTGATCTCACTCGCCTTTGAAATGCTTGCCTTTCTTTTGACATTGATGGTTGGTTGGAAGAAATTGACGATGCCCCAGGTACACATTCTTCCTGCATTTGTCCAGGTATATACTTTTGGTTTCATCTAAACAGTGCGTGCATGCGTGGTATCCCTTGTTTGTTTGTCTTGAAAGGTTACTGAGAGCAGGCCAATCATTGATGGTTACAAACAGCAACGCATGTAGGTCAAATTCCTCCTGGTTGTCCTCATCCCACACACGTACACCTTGTCCATTCCACAGCTGTAAAAGTTCTTCAACTAATGGCTTTAGGTACACATCAATGTCGTTGCCGGGTTGCTTAGGGCCTTGGATGAGTACTGGCATCATAATGAACTTCCGCTTCATGCACAGCCAAGGGGGGAGGTTATAGATACATAGAGTCACGGGCCAGGTGCTGTGATTACTGCTCTGCTCCCCAAAAGGATTAATGCCATCCGGGCTTAAACCAAACCATACGTTCCTTGCGTCACCTGCAAACTCCTCCCAGTACGTTCTCTCAATTTTTCTCCACTGCGACCCATCAGCGGGTGCTCTCAACTTCTCGTCTTTCTTACGGTCCTATTTGTGCCATCACATCAACTTGGCATGCTCTTTGTTTTTGAACGGATGTTTCAACCGTGGTATTATAGGAGCATACCACATCACCTTGGCAGGAACCCTCTTCCTGGGGTGCTTGCCGTCAACATCACCAGGGTCATCTCATCTGATCTTATACCGCAATGCACCGCATACCCGGCAGAGGATGCAGTCATTAGGGCATGCATGTATCTTCTGCACTCCAATCCTAGAGGGCATACGACCTTCTTTGCTGCGTACATACTATCAGGCAATTCGTTATCATTTGGAAGCTTCTTCTTCAATATTTTCAGTAGCTTCTCAAACCTTTGTCTGGCACACCATTCTCTGCCTTCCACTGCAGCAATTCCAGTACAGTACCAAGCTTTGTGTTGCCATCTTTGCAATTGGGGTACAATCCTTTTTTGTGATCCTCTAACATGCGATCGAACTTCAGCTTCTCCTTCTCACTTTCGCACTGTCTCTTTGCATCAACAATGACCCGGAGGAGATCATCATCGGGCACATCGTCTGGTTCCTCTTAATCTTCAGCTTCCCCCGTTGCATCATCACCATATTCAGGGGGCACGTAGTTGTCATCATCCTCTTCTTCTTCGCCGTCTTCCATCACCCTATTTCTCCGTGCTTGGTCCAAACATTGTAGTGTGGCATGAAACCCTTATAAAGCAAGTGGGTGTGAAGGGCTTTCGAGTCAGAGTAAGACCTCGTATTGCCACAGCTAGGGCATGGGCAACACATAAAACCATTTTGCTTGTTTGCCTCGGCCACTTCGAGAAAATTATGCGTGCCCTTAATAAACTCGGAGGTGCGTCTATCACCGTACATCCATTGTTAGTTCATCTGCGTGCATTATATATAATTAAGTGTGTCAAAAACCATTACAGAACATCATGAATAGATATGTGTGACCAAATTAATAGAGGTTCATTATTACATTAAAACCAAAGTATACATACATAGTTCTCCAGAGCATCTAATTAAACCATACATTGAAACTATGTAAAACATTTCAATGCAACAACAAATGCGATCATAATCGTAACCAAGGTAACAATTGATCCAACGGCATAATGATACCAAGCCTCGGTATGAATGGCATGTTTTCTAATCTGTCTAATCTTCAAGCGCATGGCATCCATCTTGATCTTGTGATCATCGACGACATCCGCAACATGCAACTCCAATATCATATACTCCTCCTCAATTTTTTTATTTTTCCCTTCAAGTAATCGTTTTCTTCTTCAACTAAATTTAACCTCTTGACAATAGGGTCCATCTTGATCTAGTGATCATCGACGACTTCCACAACATGCAACTCCAATTCCATCTTCTCCTCCTTAGTTTTTTCCAAAAAAAATTCAATTAAATGTTTTCCTTTTCAACTAAATTTATCCTCTCCACAAGAGGGTCGGTTGGAATTTCCAGTTCACATACCTCCTAGATAAAAACATCTATGTCATGTTGGTTGGCATAATTGTCATAAACACTAAAACAAATAGTTATAAATTATAGATAATATACCACATCCGAATCATAGACAGGACGAGGGCCGACGTGGGCGGATACCAAAACCATCGCAATATATAATAACAAACAATAATAAATAAAAGTAAGAAAATTATACAAATATCTTTCTAAATCATACAAGTAATTTTTTTTCTTTTAGAAAGAAGATAAGAACAGGAGGCTCACCACGGTGGTGCGGGCGAAGAGTTCGGCGCGGGCGAATAACGGCGGTGAGGACAGGGACGGGACTGGAGGGACCGGCAATCCTAGACAAATCTTGAGAAAAATGGAGCTTGGACAAGGAGCTTCGAGAGTAGAAAGCTTAAGTAGTTTGGCTAGGGCATTTCATCGAACACTTCATGTGCATAGGAGGTGAGCTAGAGCACCACAAAGCTCTCCCCTCGCCGGCCAGAAAAAACAGAGCAGTGGAGTGGTGTGCTAGCGGGTGAGGGGTATATATAGGCACCTCATTGGTCCCGTTTGTGGCTGAAACCGGGACTAAAAGCCCCCCTTTGGTCCCGGTTCCAAACACAAACTGGGACCAATAGTTGTGGGCCAGGAGCAAGGCCCATTGGTCCCGCTTCGTGTCTGGAACCGGGACCAATGAGGGCAGATGAACCGGGAACAATGCCCCACGAGGCCCGGCCGGTCCTCTGGGCTCAAGAACCGGGACCAATGCCACCATGGGTCCCGGTTCATGACAGAGCCGGGACTAATGGGCTGGGTAGGCCTGGACCAAAGCCATATTTTCTACTAGTGGGGTGCGATGGCCCGCCTCGGATCATTGGCCTCAGACAGTGCTTCGGCGTGTCCGGTGGTTGTTGTGTCATACTCCCTCCATACGTTGAAGAGTGTACTTTCAACTTTATTGGAAAGTCAAACATTTTTATATTTGACCATATTTATACAATAATACATCAACATTTATGCCATAAAATTAGTACCATTAGGTTCATAATAAAATATATTTTCATCATATACCTATTTGGTTTCACAAACATTGATAAATTTTTGCACAAGCTCGGTCTAACTTTAAGATAGTTTGACCCTCCAACAAAGTTGGAAGTACACTCTCTAAAGGACAGAGGGAGTATGACGTCCATCATCCAGGAGGTTAGTTGTTGTTGTGTGCTGCTCCAACGCGACACATCGCGGGTGGTGGATCCAAGTGGATGTGGCCTCGAGCTTGCTCCGATGACTGGCCAGTGCTCAACCAAATCTACCTCGGGTCTGGCTAATTCATGGTGCAGGGGCTTGTAGGTTGATGGGGGTGATGGTTGGAGCTAGCGATGACGATGTTATTGGCCGTTGATCCCTTGTTGATGGCATCATTGAGGTGATGCTCTTCGTCTTTTACGATTGCAGCTTCTAGGAACCCCAGATCCGTATTATGGGACGATGGTGACAATTTTGCTTTGTCTACCTCCTTGGGGGCATTGATATTGGAGCTGGGCATTGACAAGACGGGCATATGGAAGACGACAATGGCGGTGCCGATTCCTTTGACTAGAGGTTGTTGGTGAGATTGGCGCTGCATGCGCTGCCACCCCGTCTCTATGTTGATGTTATGATGTTTTTATTTTTCTTGAAACTATGTTGATGTTATGGTGCTGGTCACATCGACCTTCCATCCATGATGAAAATTATTGCCCTTGCCATCTCAAACTGGAGGTGACGACAACCGTGCAAGTGCATTCTCTCTTCTTCAGTGGTTTTCCATATCTTGTGATGGTTTTGTCATTGTCATTATGTTTGCATGACTTTGGTCTAGCTAGTTTCATCGCCTTTAATAATACTAGATGATACCCCATGTGTTGCTGCGGAAAGAGGTTGCAATAGATTTTGATGAAATTTAAATGAAAACTAAAATAGATATAATATATTGTATTTGATTTTTATGTAGTTGCAAACATATAAGTAGCATTTCTCATGCATGTTGAGAGAAATATAATTAGTTTGATTGGTGAGGTGGCATGTGTGGAGAGTTGGGATGTGTGCATCTTAAGAGAGAATATAAATAGCATTTGATATGCAAAAGATAAATGATTACTAGGATAATGAGGTGGCCTGCGTGGTGAGGTGGTATGTGTGCCTATTGAGATAATTGAGATAGCGGGGATCAATTATTTAAATATATAGGATTATGATTGGGTGCATTTATGGATGCAGAGACTCCGAGGTTTAACCTTCATTTTCAACTAAGAAACCTTGTAGCAATAATAATTGTACTCCGGCCGCGTGATCCATATTTTCTACATTGTGTGATGTGTTTTTTACTTTCAATGCAATTTCATTGAAATTTGAGAAATTTCACTAATTTTGGTACATACTAAAATATTTTACTTTCGGTCAAAATATTTCAGCGATTACGATAGCACACTCAAATTCAAAGAATTTTTATTTTCTTCAGTTTTTGAAATATCTAGTTGTATCTCGTTCAATTGAAAATGGAAATTTTGACCCTTTGTGACAAGTGAAAGTCAAAATAACTGAATTTCTATGAAAATCAGTGATTTCAGCTATGGCTGGAATATTTCTAGAACTGGAATTTAAAACCATGTGTGGAACTCACACCTCTTATTGGTTATACAGTTGCAAAAAAAACCTCTCACGGTAACTCATGCACCCTTGGGCGCACATAACGCCGTGAAATAAAACACAATAAAATCAATTTATTGGTTGGATAATTTAATAAAGTTTATATATTAATATCAAGCCTATATCAAGTAAATCTAGATTATGCAACAACACGATATCAATATTTAGTCAAGACATTAAGCATGAACATAACTGAATTATAACAAAAGAAAAAGGGTCAGCGGATGTCAACACAAGGCGGACGACTCGAGGCAACAAAATATCAACACCTACCACCACCTATGTCAACACCGAGACCATGATTAAGGTTTCCCAATGACAACCCTCAATGAAGGGAATGGTGTACGTGCTTCGTCTTCGTCTATCCAACCATACATCCAAGAGGTGAGAATCCTTAAAGAGTGCAACATCCACATTAACGGCCACTGCATCGGAGATTGCTTGCTGGCTTGCCGCGAGCATGTTGAAGAGGTTACCGCCCCAGAATTAGCTGAAGCACTGGCGCTACGGCGTGCGGTGGCTCTCACCCGTGAGAAACGATTTTCAAGGGTCGTTTTCCAGTCAGACTGTTTGTCAATTATCCAGAGAACCAATGCTTTGACGGTTGATCGTTCGTCGGTGGGGCTTATCACTACTGATATCAAGGAGTTGGCATCGGTCTTCTCGTCTGTTCACTTTAGTCATGTAAATCGTTTGTCAAATGTCGCGGCACAAATTCTAGCTAGATCTTGTGAGTCCTCTAGTGACTATTTTTCATGTAACCCCGGATTATATCCGGAAGGCACTCTCTCTTGATTACACTTGATCAATAAAATGCGATATTCCTTAAAAAAAGAGGTGAGAAAGTCCAAGCAATCACAAGACAATGCCTTTAATAAGGTAGTGTAGACTGCCATTTCAGAAGAAAAAAAAGAGAGAAGGGAGTGTAGGCCATCGTTGAGAGGTACAACCAATGAAGATAGATATAGCATTTTTAGCCGAGAACTTAATACACATTACTCAAAGGGCACCAACAAAAACAAAGCCTCATGAGTTGCCGCCATTCCCATGAAGAGGTATGGTTGCAATGATCCGATAAGTAGAAAGGACAGCCACACTTGATGAACCTCCATCCTAGAAATACCATCTCTATGCATGGGGTATGCGGGCACGCACCCCCTACCCCTATAAGCATATCTGAGAGATTGGGCTGGCAGATCATGAGAATCTGCTAGAGATGCACTTATTAGTTGCCCCTCGTATGTGTCCCTCTAGGTCTTCACTTATGTGCCTTGGCCTTCTCTATATTAAGCAGGAGGATATATAGAAAAAAAGACTTTCACCCCGCTTTATAAATAAAGCAACGATCATCAATACGGTGGTACAAACGCACACCACTACACACGCACACACCCAAGGCATTGAGCGCAGCAACACCACCCCTATCTACGAAGAGATGAAGCCACATACGACAAACCGTGGACTCCAAGGCGGCGCCTTCAGGAAGGATACGAGGGAGTAACACAATGGGCAATGAGAACCGCAACGACGCCTTCAAGAAGGGAACGAGCTTCGCCGTCGTCGGTCCATCCGGGGATAGAACAGGTTTTCACCCCGGCCAATTTGCTGGAATTTTAGCCTATTTATGGCCCAGCCCAATATTAATTTCAGAAATTCCTAATAAATCCTAAAGGCCCACTTACCCATTCGTGCAAGGCAAGGGGCACTACTAAAGTTTAGTCCCACATTGCTAGTTTACAAGGTGTTGGACCTCTTTATAAGGGAGGCTCTTTCTCCACTTGTACGAGCATGAGAACAAGAGGGACATCCACGCGCGCTCCTCTCCGCCGCCGGCCTCTCCACGCCACGTCTCGTCACGATGCGCCGCGGGTTGCGGGAATGAGCCGAGCTGATGTCTAATTTTTTGCCACGCAGGACGGGTATGCGAACGGTCGCACGGGAGCTGGAACATTTGACTGTAGTGGAGATTCAATACGAACGGCGGCCCACCTCTTCACATGCCGCCTGTTCGCTTCATCTCCCTCTATTGCTTCACCTACCATCGCAGCCTGTTCGTCTCTCTCTCATGTGCCTATATAAGAGAGGTCTCTCCTCTCCAGAGAGACATCAGAGAGATCATCTCCCTCTCACCACCAAGTTCCTGAGCACTGCGCTGCTGGTACGTTCTTCCCCATCCCGGCTTGCAGCGTGCTCCGTAGGTCGGGACAGTAGGCCTCCGAAACCGCACCTCTTTGAGTCCTGTACGGGAGAAGGGTGATAAGGTTTTTGGGGAGTGCTCCACGCGACTACTGACCTCTTCATCACGGACGTCCAGGACTCCGACGACTACTTCCCCGACGACGACTTCTTCCCCAACGTCGACAACCTCCTCGGCGACATGGCTGGCGAGGATGTCGACCCCAAGTCCAGTGCTGCTGCTGTCCCGTACATGTTCTTTCTTATTCTGTTAGAGGCCCTCACACAGTTCCTTATTCTAGTGTTTGTCCTACATATGTTAGCTTCTACTTCATATATGCAACTTTCTGTTCTACATATGTTTAGCTACAGTTCATATATGAAGATGCTGTTTACCTTCTCCTTGTTAAATCGCACGATTTGTTTTATCACTGCCATAATAGTCATGGTTTATCTAATATTTTTGTTCATAAAATCGTATGGTAAATTGTTCATATTTCCAACAATCCAGAAACCTTATTATAGGCAATTTACCCCAAGTGTTTTTGCTGCTTCCATGAGACCTCCTGTGTTGGAGGGTATCCACTATAAGAGGTGGCGCGTGAGAGCAGTCTTATGGTTTCAAATCATGAGTTGCTATGACTCCACTCTTGGCAAACCTGAAGGAGATTATGATGCTCAGTAGGAACAAGCTTTTCTGAAAATGGATACCCTGTTACGGGCTGCTCTCTTGAGTGTTCTTGGTGAGAACATTGTTGATGCTTGTGCGTCAATGATAATGGAAAAGATATGTGGGACGCACTCGAGGCCAAGTTTGGGGTCTCGGATGTCGGCACTGAGTTGTACATCATGGAGCAATTCTATGATTACAGGATGACTGAAGAGCGCTCTGTGGTTGAGCAGGCTCATGAGATGCAGTCGTTTGCTAGAGAACTTGAGCACTTCAACTGCATGCTACCGGACAAGTTTGTTGCCGGGGGTATCATCACTAAACTTCCTCCTTCGTGGAGGAACTTTCTACCTTACTGAAGCATAAGAGACAGGAGTTTTCCGTTTCGGATCTCATTGGTACTCTTGATGTGGAAGAAAAGGCGAGAACAAAGGACACACGTGCTCGAGCTATTGAGGGAGGACCTAGTGCCAATTTGGTACAGAAGAAAAACTTCTAGTCCCACAAGTTCAAGGAGAAGGGCAAGTTTGATGGTAAAGCAAAGTTTGATGGGAAGAACAAGGTTGTGCAGCACACCAACTTCAAGAAGAAGAATGACAAGAAGAAAGGTGTCTGTCATGTGTGTGGAGATCCTGATCATTGGGCTCCTAGTTTCCCTAATCGCTATGACAAGCGTCATCTTGGGAAAGGTGGCAAGACCGTCAATGTTGTCATTGGAGACACTAATATGAAGGATGATGAGTATGGTATATTTCCCACCATTCTTTCAGTATGTCATTCTCCTGATTGGTTGATTGACACGGGTCCTAATGTGCATGTATGCGGTGATATTTCCATGTTTTCGTCTTATCAGACCACAGGGACTTCAACCGTGTTGATGGGCAACGGTTCAAGTGCTTCTGTTCGTGGTGTTGGCACGGTCGATCTGAAGTTTACTTCGGGGAAGATCGTGCGGCTGAAGAACGTGCATTATGTCCCCTCCATCAATAAGAATCTTGTTAGCGGATCTCTGTTATGTAGAGATGGCTACAAGCTTGTCTTTGAGTCGAATAAATTTGTAATATCCAAGTATGGAATGTTTGTTGGCAAAGGCTATGAGTCAGGAGGCCTGTTTCGTTTATCCTTGTTAGATGTTTGCAATAAAGTTTTTAATCATGTTTGCAAAAATAGTAAATCAAATGTGTGGCATTCACGTCTATGTCATGTTAACTTTAGTTGCATGTCGCGACTATCCAAATTAAACTTAATCCCTAGTTTCACCATCGTCAAGGGATCTAAGTGTCAAGTTTGTGTGCAAGCTAAGCAACCTCGTAAGTCTTACACGACTGCAGAAACGAGAAATCTTGCACCACTAGAGCTCATACATTCAGATCTATGTGAAATGAATGGTGTTTTGACAAAAGGTGGAAAGAAATATTTCATGACGTTAATTGATGATTCCACTAGATACTGTCATGTGTATCTTCTGAAATCTAAGAATGAGGCCTTGAACTTTTTCAAGATCTATAAAGCTGAAGTGGAAAACCAACTTGATCTTAAGATCAAGAGGCTTAGGTCCGACCGTGGTGGAGAGTATTTTTCCAATGAATTTGATGCTTTTTTGTGCAGAACATGGTATAATCCATGAGAGGACGCCTCCCTATTAACCTCAGTCAAATGGGGTGGCCGAAAGAAAGAACCGTACTCTAACTGATTTGGTTAACGCCATGTTAGATACATCGGGTCTATCCAAGGTATGGTGGGGGGAGGCGATATTGACTGCATGTCATGTCCTAAACCGAGTTCCCACAAAGAACAAAGAAATAACTCCATTCGAGGAACGGGAGAAGAAAAGGTTAAAACTCTCTTATATACGAACCTGGGGTTGTTTGGTGAAAGTCAATGTGCCAATCTCAAAGAAGCGCAAACTTGGACCAAAGACTGTGGATTGTGTTTTCCTGGGATATACTTTTCGAAGCATTGGATATAGATTCTTGGTTGTAAAATCCGAAGTATCTGACATGCATGTCGGTACAATCATGGAGTCAAATGATGCGACCTTCTTTGAAGATATCTTTCCCATGAAGGATATGGCTACATCATCTACTCAGGAGATGCCTAGTTCATCGAATCAAGAATCAGTTGCAATTACTGAACCTACCATTTTGATGGAATACTTTGACAAACCCGTGGAGGAAAACAATGAAGCTCCTACTAGGAGCAAGAGACAGAGGACTGCAAAGTCCTTTGGTGATGATTTTCTTGTCTATCCAATAGATGACACTCCCAGTTCTATTTCAGAGGCTTATGCGTCAGAAGATGCTGACTACTGGAAGGAAGCGGTTCGTAGTGAGATGGATTCCATCTTAGCGAATGAAACTTGGGAGATAACCGATCGTCCTTATGGGTGCAAACCTATAGGGTGCAAATGGGTATTCAAGAAGAAGCTTAGGCCCGATGGTACTATCGAAAAGTACAAGGCACGGCTCGTGGCTAATGGTTATACCCAAAAGGAAGGTTAAGACTTCTTTGATACTTACTCACCTGTGGCGCGATTAACCACTATTCGAGTTCTACTTTCTTTAGCCGCCTCACATGGTCTTCTCGTTCATCAAATGGATGTTAAGACTGCTTTCCTAAATGGAGAGTTGGATGAGGAAATTTATATGGAACAACCAGATGGGTTTGTAATAGATGGTCAGGAAGGAAAAGTGTGCAAGTTGCTGAAGTCTTTGTATGGACTCAAGCAAGCACCAAAGCAGTGGCATGAGAAGTTCGAAAGAACTTTAACAGCTGCAGACTTTGTTGTGAACGAAGCTGGCAAATGTGTGTACTATCGCCATGGTGGGGGCGAGGGAGTTATCCTTTGCTTGTATGTTGATGACATACTGATTTTCGGAACAAATTTGAATGTTATTAAGGAGGTCAAGGATTTCCTATCTCGTTGTTTTGAGATGAAGGATTTAGGAGTGGCTGATGTCATTCTGAACATCAAGTTGTTGAGAGATGATGATGGCGGGATTACTTTGCTTCAATCTCACTATGTGGAAAAGATCTTGAATCGCTTTGGCTATAGTGACTGCAAGCCCTCTCCAACACCATATGATGCCAGCGTGCTACTTCGAAAGAATCGAAGAATTGCTAGAGATCAATTGAAATATTCTCAGATTATTGGCTCGCTTATGTACTTAGAAAGTGCTACAAGACCTGACATCTCTTTTGCTGTTAGCAAACTGAGTCAGTTTGTCACAAAACCAGGAGATGTGCATTGGAAAGCTCTAGAAAGAGTTTTGCGTTATTTGAAAGGCACTGCAAATTATGGAATTCACTACATCGGGCACCCAAAGGTGCTTGAAGGGTATAGTGACTCAAACTGGATCTCAGATGCTGATGAGATAAAGGCCACGAGCGGATATGTATTCACTCATGGAGGTGGCGCTATTTCTTGGAAGTCTTGCAAGCGGACCATCTTAACGAGGTCAACTATGGAAGCAGAGCTCACAGCACTAGATACAGCTACGGTCGAAGCGAATTGGCTTCGTCGGCTCTTGAATGACTTGGCGGTAGTTGAGAAACTTGTACCGGGTGTCCTTATGAACTGCGGCAATCAAACTGTGATCACGAAAGTGAGCAACTCAAAGGATAACATGAAGTCATTAAGACACATTCAGAGAAGGTTAAATCTGTCAGGAAAATGAAAAACTCCGGAGTAATTGCATTGGATTATATGCAAACGTCTAAAAATCTGGCAGATCCATTTACTAAGGATCTATCACGAAATATGATAGATAATGCATCGAGGGAGATGGGTATGAGACCCACAATATGAGTTGTTCACAGTGGTAACCTAATCTATGTGATCGGAGATCCCGTGAATTAGATGTGAAAGACAAGCTGTTGGTCAACTGAGAGGAGAGTATCCTTACTATTATCAATACCACCCCATGAAGATGCAATACTCTCCTAAATCTGCATGGCAGGTTGATGTATATCTTAATGTGTTCTAAGTGGCTCATGTAAGCAGAGATGTTGTCATGCAGAACATTTTTTGAAGAACACACCTATATGAGTCTGATTGTCAAACGTCGCAATCTATGAGAGTAGGGTTCTCTCTAGTAAACTCATGACAGGTCACAGAGAATGACGCATAAGCTCCACCCGCGGGGAAGACCCATGGTAGCCAAGTATCGGTCAAGGCTTTGTGTGAAGCTAGATTCGCAGAAAACTTGCAGTTCAAGGCATAGTTCACTATTCAAGTTGCTTACTAGTGTAACACAGCGTTCTAGGTGGAAGTTCAACTTAACAGTCTCCACTACAGTACCGGTATATAAAACAGTGTTTTGGAACCAAAGGCAAATTTTGTGTGCCTCTCGGATCTGGTGGGGGATTGCTGGAATTTTAGTCTATTTATGGCCCAGCCCAATATTAATTTCAGAAATTCCTAATAAATCCTAGAGGCCCACTTAGCCCATTCGTGCAAGGCAAGGGGCACTACTAAAGTTTAGTCCCACATTGCTAGTTTACAAGGAGTTGGACCTCTTTATAAGGGAGGCTCTTTCTCCACTTGTACGAGTATGAGAACAAGAGGGACATCCGCGCGCGCTCCTCCTCTGCCGCCCGCCTCGCCTCGTCACGACGCGCCGCGGGTTGCGGGAATGAGCCGATGTCTAAATTTTTGCCATGCACGACGGGTATGCGAACGGTCGCACGGGAGCTGAAACGTTTGACTGTAGTGGACATTCAATACAAACGGCGGCGCACCTCTTCACCTGCCGCCTGTTCGCTTCATCTCCCTCTGTTGCTTCACCTCCCGTCGCAGCCTGTTCGTCTCTCTCGCATGTGCCTATATAAGAGAGGTCGCTCCTCTCCAGAGAGACATCAGAAAGATCATCTCCCTCTCGCCGCCAAGTTCCTGAGCACTGCGATGCTGGTACGTTCGTCCCCATCCCGGCTTGCGGCATGCACCGCAGGTCGGGACAGTAGGCCTCCGAAACCGCACCTCTTTGAGTCCTGTACGGAAGAAGGGTGATAAGGTTTTTGGGGAGCGCTCCGCGCGACTACTGACCTCTTCATCACGGACGTCCCGGACTCCGATGACTACTTCCCCGACGATGACTGCTTCCCCAACGTCGACAACCTCCTCGACGACATGGCTGGCGAGGATGTCGACCCCAAGTCCAGTGCTGCTGATGCCCCGTACGTGTTCTTTCTTGTTCTGTTAGAGGCCCTCACACAGTTCCTTATTCTAGTGTTTGTCCTACATATGTTAGCTTCTACTTCATATATGCAACTTTCTATTCTACATATGTTTAGTTACAGTTCACATATGAAGATGTTGTTTACCTTCTTCTTGTTAAATCGCATGATTTGTTTTATCACTGCCATAATAGTCATGGTTTATCTAATATTTCTGTTCATAAAATCGTTTGGTAAATTGCTCATATTTCCAACAATACACACCGTCACCGAACACCACACCCCAGCCACCATGCCGCCCACACGGCCTTGGCAGCCGGGCAGCACCCAGCCATGGGCTCTGCCCATGAGCACCGGGCTACCACCACCAGGGCCGCAGCCCCGGCATCTAAGACCAAGACGCCACCTCAGCTGAGACCCGCCGCTACACTAACCAAAGAGACAAGCGCAAAGGCTCGGCCTTTCGCACCCCTGAGCGCCCCCAGCGCCGAGACGCAATAGGCCGGCCAAAACTGGCCACCATCGCCCCGTCCTGCAGCACCGGGCACGAACGAGCTCGATCCTGCCGCCGGGCGTGAGACGAGCTCGGTCCTGCTGCCGGGCGCTAGACGAGCTTGGTCCCGCGGCACCGGGCGCGAGACGTGCGATGGACCGCAGCTGGGAGCGGTCCAGCCCTTCGAGGCAAGTAGAGCCCGGACGACGAGGAGATGAAGCAAGGTCGAAACAGCCCGACCGCAGACGGGCCGACGCCGGAGAAGCCGGCCGCCTCCGCGGGCAAAGCCGCCAGCCATCGTGTAGCCGCCGCGCCACCGGAAGGCCACCACCAGGACCTCCCCGCGCCATTGCCCACGGCCGGAGCACCAGCCACGCCCGGTCGCTGCCCAAACCCGCGCCGCCTGCCGAAAAAGTCGTGCCAAATACGGCCGGCACGCCCCCACCTCCACCAGCTCCAGCCCATCTCCGGCCCCGACCGAGAGGAGAGGGAGACCGTGCCGGAGCCCATAGAGAAGGGGTCCACCAGAACCGCCCGTTGCAGCCTGTGACCAGATCAGATCCACCACCGCCACCACGGGCATGCCGCCGCCGCCGTCGCCCACCACGCCGCCACTCGCACGACGTCGCCGCACCACCGGGCCCTGCACACGTCTGACGCCACCGGCTGAGAAGGCCGCCCCGCACCGGCACCCCTGAGCGGCGGAGAGAGAGGGGCTCCGCCGCCAGCCACCGCGAGGGGCTTTGCCCCGGCGGCGAGGGCGGGGGAGGGTGGGGAGGAGGGGGGGGGAGCCGCGTCGCCGCCCGAGTCGCCCGACGCGGGGGCTAGGGTGCATGAGGATATATAAGAGGCACTAATGCCTAGTGTAAATGTGTCGACACTTGAAACGCATGGATGATGACATACGTGAAACCCAATCGGTCAAACACGTCAAAATGCCATGTGAGTCTGATAACATGCAGAAGTAGATTAAGGTTTGCAATGCGCGATGACTTGAAAAAGGATGTTGCTGACTGTGTGTTATATCGGATGAAATGAAAGGAACATGCATGTGGATTAGGCTCGATTCCTGGATGTGTATATCCTTGTCTCCTTGATTATATGTTGAGTTGACTTATACCGCATCAATTATAAGTTCCAATTACGACAAACTCCATCTTGAAGTTAACATCTAAAACATGCTAAATGCGAATACATAATATCATATCATGCCAAAACACCCGGAAACACACTTCAAAGGAAAGATGGATACGTACGTAAGGTAAAGGATGAGATGGAGCCATGGATGGTGAGTGTGAGATGACGTTCGTGTTGGAAAACCCTAGGTTTAAACTACCTAACTGGTGCCGAAGCTCACGTACGTTGGCTAGACGCATATATTTTTGCAATGTCTCTAAACAAATGACTGGCCAAATCAGTGGCAGCTGATCCACTACATGCATATACAATTCAGCCTGGGCAGAAAAAACTTGCACGCTTGGCTTATAAATGCACGTACAAGCTGTAGGCTGCAGCTCATCATCACTGCAGATTACACAGTATCAAGCAGCTCGACCGCTCCTCGCAGCGAGCTAAGTGAGCAAAGCAAGACAGAGCTGTATTAGCCATGAAGCTAGTGATGTGCTTGTGCGTCTTCATCGTTCTTGTCATCACCTCGTCGCCGATCCCGGTCTCCGGCGATCGTCCGCTGATGCTGGGCCGGCGGTGGCTGCAAGACGCCGTGGTCATCGGCGGCAGCCCGACCCTTACAGCGGCGAGCACCACAGGGACGTTGCCGCATGACGCGGAGCCGGACATATCGGTTGATAGGTCGAAGAGGCTCAGCCCCGGGGGATCTAACCCGCAGCATCACTGATCTCAGCATCGAGATCAGCTGCATGCATGCCTATCTTATGCTGTCATTTGCCAACATTTCTCTACTCGACTTCCCAAACTAGATTCCTAACAACGGCGAATACTGGTCCGGAGATTAATTCTCTCTGTCTCTCTCCCTATTTTTGTTTCCTAATAAATTGATGTTCTGCGTGTGTGCCGAGTGTCTTAGCCACTATACAGCTACGCGATGTGATCAAGTTTTCTCCAATGTGAAAGTGGATTTGAGGTTATGTCCCTGGTCAATAATGCAAGTTTTTCGTCTGCAATTTTCTTTTATGTATTGCCGTGCTCTATATCTTGTAAACGACACACATACCATAATGAGTGAGTGTATTGAAAAGAGGAGAGAAGAGTTCCCTTGAATTTATCTCCAATTCTACATGTCTTGAGTTCCTAATTTAGGCTTTGTTATTATTTATTTGCAATCTCCTATGGGTACGATCTTAGCGAGACTTTCTTCGTTCTAAAATACATGGCATTTTATAGCATTCAACATGCAACGTAATTTGACATTTACATTTTATAAGATTACGTACAAAAAAGACTCCAAAGTTACATCATGAAGCACTTTTCATGAAAAATATACTAATAATATGTGCTAGTTTTGTTTAACCAGTATCAACTACTTCCTCCGTCCCATAATGGAAGACGTTTTCTGACACTAATGTAGTGTCAAAAAACGTCTTACATTATGAGATGGAGGGAGTAACTTTTAGATATTATTTGCCAAGTTGGAGAAGCATGTCTGCGCGCTTTCTGTGCCATCATCTAATTTGACAGTATATAACAAGAAAGTCGAATGAATATTGGACCACTAAAGATGCATATCTTGATGAAGTCAAAGTATATTGTGTTAACGAAAAAGGACCGTTTAATTAATTTAAGGTGTCGGAAAGGAGCAGAAGGCCAAAATGCAACTACACATACACTAATTAAGAAACATGTTGCCCTATTAACAAGAAGTCGTTACAAGATGTCAGCTTCGAGCAGATTGCGGCTATCCAGGCCCGCGAGATCCTTGACGGGAAACTCGCCGAGACTCGGGCCCGCCTCCTGCGCACCCCGGCACCCCAGCCCACTGGGACGCCGGTCGAGGAGATTCGTGGCCGCACTCGCTCCCGCACTGCCGCTCTTCGAGCCCACAGTGCTTCCACCGTCCTGGGGTCAAGCAGCCCCTCAATGGCGGTTCAGATGCGCGTTCTTTTCTGGAACATTCGCGGCTTCAGCCATGATGGCCGCCGCCGCCAGCTAGCTGAGTACATCTGGGACGAGCACATCGCCATCATCGCCATCCAAGAAACCATGCGCACGGAATTCTGTCTCCCCGAGCTTGACAGCCTTAGCTCCCACATGTTCGCCTGGCATTGGCTCCCTTCTAGTGGGAACAATGGCCACTCGGGTGGCATCCTCTTAGGTGTTAAGGATGCCACCTGTGAGGTGGGAGGTATGGATCGGGGTGAGTTCTTCGTTAGTATGGAGATCTTCGAGCGTGCGCTCAACTTCAAATGGGAGGTCATCATCGTCTACGGACCGGCGGATTACAGCCGCTCCCCGACCTTCCTCGCCGAGCTGCAGCAGAAGATCTTTGCTTCCCCCATACCTGTTGTGGTGGGTGGTGACTTTAACCTCATCCGCTCCCCGGATGAGAAGAACAATGGCCGGGTTAATCGCCCCCGGATGCAGATGTTTAACGACTGCATCGCGGAGCTTGGCCTCCGTGAGCTCAAGCGCACGGGGGCCCGGTTCACCTGGACTAACCACCGGGCGAACCCGACGCAGTCTGTCCTGGACCACATCTTAGTTTCCCCGGAATGGGAACTCAGATGCCCCCTGGCCTCGGTTCAGGCTATTACCAGGATCGGCTCTGATCATGTCCCTCTCCTCCTCTCCTCTGCTGATGAACGCCCCCCCCCGCGGTTTCGGTTCGAGCTCTTCTGGCTCAACCAAGCCGGGTTCCGCGAGGATGTTACGGCTAAGTGGACCGCCGCGCGCGACTCCCCCCACCGCGCCATGTCCGCGGTCGACTCCTGGCAGTTTTGCGCCAAGCTAGCCCGCCAGTTTATGAAGGGCTGGGGCGCGAATCTCGGCCATGATATCCGTGACCGCAAGAAGGCCCTCTTGAGCGCCATCCAGGCCCTGGACGCCCGTGCTGACTCGTCCAGGATCTCCCCGGATGAGTGGATGTTGATATATGATCTCGAGGACCAGCTTTCGGTCATTTACGCCGACGAGGAGGCCTACTGGCGGTTGCACGGCACCCAACGGTGGGTGCTCCATGGCGACGCCAACACGGCCTACTTCCAGGCGATTTCCAACGGCCGGCGTCGTCGCAACTCCATTCACTCCCTGTGGGCGGGTGATACTCAGCTTGTTCGACCCTCGGACATCCGCGCCCACGTTGATGGCTTCTATAAAGCCAGTTTCACCCCCACCCCTTGGGGTGGGGCTGCGCTGACCCCCGATACCTGGTCGGGTGCCCAACTTGTTTCCGCCGAGGCCAATGCCGCTTTAGTGGCGCCTTTCTCGGAGGAGGAGGTCCTTGCGGCAATCAAAGGAATGAACCCCTCCTCGGCTCCAGGCCCGGATGGATTGCCAGTATTGTTCTTTAAAACATTCTAGCAAACCATCAAACCGGAGGTCATGGCCCTCTTCGACGAGTTCTTCTCTGGGACCATGGATCTTGGGCACCTGAACTATGGGATCATTACCCTCATGCCAAAGGTTCCTGGGGCCTCGGACATCTGCCAGTTCCGCCCGATCACCGTGATTAACGTGATCTTCAGGATACTGGCCAAAGGGTACGCCAATAGGGTGACTCTTCTTGCGGACTCTGTCACCCACCCCAACCAATCCGCCTTCATCCAAGGCCGATTTATTCTGGATGGGGTGTTGGTCTTTCACGAAGTCCTCCACGAAGTTCGATCCAAGCACCACCACGCAGTGTTCCTTAAGCTCGACTTTCATAAGGCCTACGACACGGTCTACTGGCCCTTCCTTCGGAAAGTATTGCTTCGGAAAGGCTTCGATGACCGCTGGGTGACACGGGTCATGCAACTCGTCACCTGCGGCCGGACGGCGGTCAACATTAACAGCGAGATCGGGCCCTACTTCACCACCTTCTGTGGGGTTCGCCAGGGTGACCCGTTCTCCCCGTTCCTCTTTAGCATGGTTGTCGATGCCCTTGCGGTCATCCTGGATAAGGCCAAAGTCTGCGGCCATATCCGGGGCGTCGTCCCCCACCTTGTGGACGGAGGAGGGGTCTCCCTCCTCCAATATGCGGCCATATCCAGAGCATCTAATTAAACCATACATTGACTTAGGGCGTCTCGCCTTTCGGCGCCCCTTTGGCCCCCTTGAGGTGGCCGCCTGGGATTCCCTCCTCCAAGACATCGCACTTTTACCGATGGACGTGGCAGAGGACCGGGATGTTCTGTCCTGGCGCCTCGAGCCCTCTGACGTTTCTCCATGAAGTCCCTGTACGGCGCCATTGCGCCCTCGACGGCCCCGGAGCCATTTAGCCTAATCTGGGACATCCGCCTCCCGCTGAAGATCAGGATCTTCCTATGGCAATGGATCCGTGGACGCCTCCCCTCTGGGGTTGAGGTCCTCAAGCGTAATGGCCCGGGTGATGGGATGTGCCCCATCTATGGCACGATTGAGGATGCTAACCACATCTTTTTCCCGTGCCACTCTGCCCAGTTCCTTTGGGCCTGCTTCCGCGAAACGGTTGGCAAACAGTGGTGTAATACCAACTTCCCTGACCTGCTTGCCGAGCTTAACGCCTGCCCTGCTCGCTACCGCCATATTAGATAGCTGTGCGTTGGGGTTCTCGCCTGGACGCTTTGGAACATTCGAAATAAGCTTGTTATTCAGAAGATGCCCCTCCGTCGTGCGAGTGACGCAATCTTCAAATTGTGTGGTTACCTGCAGTTTTGGCGACCGCTTAGCCGCCCCCAGGACCGGGACGTCATCACCGCCCTCCTCTCCGATCTCCGCTCGATGGCGCTCCGCGTGGCTCCCCCGCTCCGCCTCCTCCACCTGAGCCTTACTAGACCGCCTGGCGGTTTTGTGGTTTGTGGCGTGTGTGTTTTGGTGTTAGGGCTTGTTGTGCTGTGCCCTCAGCATTGACCCTTTCTTGTACTATTTGTCCCTGTGGACCTCCGCGTGTGTGTGCGTGTTTGTATGTTGGACCTTGTTGGATGCTTGTTGTGCAGTTGGCTTTATAATATAAAGCGGGGCGAAAGCCTTTTTTGATAAGATGTCAGCTTAATTATTGCCCTGACTTGATTACACTTCCTTTTGTTTTGTAAAAGGATCTTTACGGAATCAATTCCATAACTCAACAGAGATCTTTGCAAAATGTCAAACTGCATGGAAGAACAAGTTTCAATTTCTCATGTACTATTTTTCTTCGAAAGGAGGTTAAACCCTCAGCCTCTGCATCAATCGATGCATGTAGCCATCTTTATTATTTATTTTATAAAGGTCTAACAAGAGCATACATCAATCCACCCGAAGCCACTACTCACACCTACAAACTCGATAATGTGGAGTGCTCTCCCACCCCATATCTAAAAACCGGTGTCGTCGCCGATCCATCCATGGGACCAACAACCGATACAGCCTACCTAAAGCGCACACCACATGCACATGTTTTAGAAGCTGCCATCATCATCGAACCACTGACCCATCTTCACGAGAGAGATCTGCATCATCCCTGTCAAGTCGGACATCCGTTGACGCCACCACGGCGCCCAATAGCGTCACCGCCCGGCGCTCATCCGCCCAGCGCTCGTCCGCCCAGACGTGAAGAAACAGGAAGATCTGTCGTGCGTAGCACCTGGCAACCAGGCATGACTCAGCGTAGCACCTGTCGGCTAGGCATGACTTGACAGCTCCACCGAAGCTCCGTACAAGAGGAAGCCGCTCCACCTCCTGCCTCTGTCTTCCAGCGCTGCTCCATAAACGATGCTCCCAAGAGAGAAACGTCACCGTAGTACCACCATCGTCTGATCTGGAAGACCAAATCCTAGGGTTTCCCCCGAAGCAGCACGAGTGGGTCGACAGAAGTTACACGACGATGCCTTTATCAAGGTAACGATGCATAACTCCGCCATCGGCTTGGTTTTCACTGGCAACTCTGTTTCCCCAACTCGCAGCACAGACTAGATGACGGATCTAGAGATCCAACCACCCAGCCTTAGGTCGACCATCTCCAGCGAAGGAGGTGGCCACCACCGCCACGCCTAGGGCCGGAGCCCTCGACGTCCTCGAGTTGCGGGTCGATCCCAGGGGCAGCAAGCCATTGACGGGACGGTACACGAGATCAGCAAGTGCAGCCCACCAAAGCCCATCTGGGCCCAGATCGAGAAGCCGTCGCCGCTGGACCTGTCCTCATCCGCCGCCACCTACCTAGCCGCCGCCGCCGCACCCACTGTCGCCGACCATCGCGGTCACCGCCGTCCAGACTAAAACGTTGGCCGAGGAGAAACGCCGCCACCGCCGCTGCGGCACACATGCTTTGCATGCAACGCCCTCGGTGGGGAGGAGATGCGCTGGAGTGAAATGGGAAGCATATCGACAAGAAGGATAAACCTCCGGCCTCTGCATCATCGTGAGGCACACCTCCCCGCACTGCTGCTCAGTGGCCCGGCTCCCTCTAGCCCTTCCCTACCGATTTCCCTCCACCACTGGCCATCTCGGCCACCATGGCGATCTCCTCCGCCTGCTCATGTGGGACTCAATCCAGTCGGCTCAGTTCGCTCGCCCCGACCCATGGCTAGCACCTGCTCCAAGGATTGTGTGGAGATGCCCTAGGTTGAGTGTCTAGCGCTCATTTTCTCTTTTGCAGACCGAGCTCCACCGTGGTCGATTCACTGCCGTGGGTGCGCCCCCACTTCTCTCCTCGCTTCTTCGAGCTCCTTGGAGTACTCCCCGAGCCACAGGTTACCTTCTCATCGACGACCATGACCTCAATTCCTAGGTCCTCATGCCCCCGAGCTCCGCAATGGCCGTCGTCGACGAAGACCATGCTCTGGTGATCTCCCCAGCCCCTCAAACCTCGCCATCAAGCTCCTAAAGCACATGGCATGTTTTTCCTCTCAATCCATGCACACTGCCATGGAGATGCTCGTTGTCGTCAACCCTGACCACCGCTCGGCCTCTGTTGCACCACAGGTGCAGGCAAGGCCAGACTACGCCAGGAGGGCTCAAGCGCCAGGTCGTTCGATGTATCTGCATCATGCTCCTACATCTTCGTTGATTGCAAGGAGTAATTAGCGAGCAACTCCGGATTCAGTTGATGCAGTGGGCCCTTGTTCACACCCCCATAGGTGGTGCGTTGATGTAGGTTGAAAGGATCGATATGGTCAACTAGAGGGGGGGAGGGATGAATAGGCAACTAACAATTTTTTGTTTCTTTTGATAATTTAATCTTAACAACAAAATAGGTTGTCTAGATATGCAATTAGGTGGACAACCTATATGATGAGCTCAACAACAACAACACAAGCAAGCATAAGATAAAAACACAGTATAAGCTTCCACAAAGTGAAGGTTAGAATTAAACACAATTGATGGAGATGGGGATGTGTTACCAAAGTTCCCTCCCTTTAGGGGGAGGTACGTCTTCGTTGGAGTGGTGTCGAGGCACAATGCTCCCCAAGAAGCCACTAGGGCCACGGGCCACCATATTCGCCTCACGCCCTCACACAGTCACTGGTGCAGCGACCTGCTAACGCGGCACATGAATCAGATGCCCTTCGACCAAACGTTGTGCGATGCATGAATCGCAAATGATGTCCTAATAAAACTGTCACCAATAAGACGAACTGTGTGCGATGACGTAGACATCAAGCATGATTTAGATTAAAGTTGCGTGTGCTATACATGGCATACAGTTGATTCGTATGAACTATTTGCGATGACCAAAACAACGGAAACGGTCAGTCAGATCATGGTGTGTGTGATATACGGCATATAGTTCACTCGGATGAATTATTTTCGATCAGGCAACACAACAGAAACGGCCGGCCAGATAAAGGTGTGTTCGATAGACGGCATACAATTCACTCAGATAAACTGTTTGCAATGAGTGAAACTACAGAAACGGTTCAATTGTATTTAGGTTTCCGATCAATACAATTCTAGCATGAATAATAAACCTTTATCATGATTAAGGAAATATAATAAGAATCATTTTATTATTGCCTCTAGGGCATATTTCCATCAGGTGGAGCATTGGGTTGTACATCAACGACACCTAATAGCTGACGAAGGACGGCCATGGAGATGCTAGATCACTAGATTCATCGCAGGGATCCCATAACCATCCAATGATGACCAAGAGGATGAGGTTGATGGGGACAAGGTGCGCCAACGACAAGAGGAGAGCATCATCATGGAGGTTAGGGTAGACGACCAAAGGAACGTGCGAGGCCAGCGCCCGACCAAATTCTACCGAGAGTAGATCCGAGAGGGTTGCCTCGGGACCGTCGTCCTTGGTGGCCATGCGAGCTTGGCTGGAGCGATCTCAAGTGATGGGATGGCTGGGTGGGGTAGGTTGTGGCGGTTAGGCTGATCATAGTGGGTAGTAACTTAGACTAGTGTCATGCGTATGACACTAGTCTAAGTTACTAGTTTCATAGTGTAAAGTAACATAGTGGTAGTGTTATATATGGTTTCATTTATTAGCTTGTAGACTCATCCTATCTTGGGAAGCGCTATGTTACAGTAACATATTATGTTATTATCTCTCATTAACTACTTGCTACATAAGTAAAAATTTCTTGAAGTGCGCTATGTTACCTGCTAAGTTACTCCCACTATGACTAGCCTTAGGTCGAGGATGGAGGTGGGGAGGTTCTGGTGGCTTGTCCCACTTCACCACACCAACTGTTGTGCACACCACACTCCAAGGTTAACCATGTATGGCTCTTGCCAAGTTCAGCAGAAAGAAAATATATTCCTGAGTGAAGCACTAGAGTACACGTAGCTCTCATCTGAGTGAAGCACCGATTTGACATTGGTGTTCCTTCAAATCCAGTGAACTATCGATTTGACCGTCATGAAAGATTTGTAGAGGACAACCAGCACAGGCATGGAAATCATCACCATCCTTATTCGAGTTAATTTTTTCGAACATGTCATCATTTCAGTTTTCTGTCCACCATGGACCTAGAATCCTCCTATTTGTGTTGCTCTACATGTGATTTTATCCCAGAACCAATAAAGTCCTTTTATTGTTCTTTCTAGCCAACAACAAAGTAAGATTCCCTAAAGTACAAAGTAAGAATAGTGAACACTCACCCCAAATGTTATATACATCTTGTTGGATATAGTCTGAGGAATCACCCACACACATGTGTCTATGCATGAATCGGGCTCAATAGCATGTGGATGGAGTTGTGTTTTTTTTTCCTATTTGGTGGATTTTTTTCCCGAGAGCAACTAACTGAGGGGTACCCTTGAGGGAGCCTCTCAAGGGTGTTTTTTGGTGGACTGAGAGCACACCGCTTGGCACGCTCTCAGCCGCCGCCACATGTCGCATCCTAGCTGCTTCACTGGGATTTTTTTTATTTTTCTCTACGCGTTTTCGGGTTTTAGATAATTTTCCCATGGGTTTTTTAGGCTTTTATATTTTTACCCCGTGTTCCCTGGGTTCAGATGAAAAGATTGCAAAAAAATTGCGCAAAAAACGAGTTTCTTTCTTTCATGAGAGGCATATATTTGTTTCTCGTGGAGGCACGGGTTTGCTTCTGTGAGAGGCAAATCTATGCCTCTTGGGATGGAAAATGTGTTTTTTTCGCCAGAGGCATTGGTTTGCTTATCGTGGAGGCACAAGTTTGCTTCTGCGAGAGGCACATATTTGCTTTTCGTGACGACACAAATTTCTTCCGCGGGAAATATGGTTGTGCCTCTTGAAAAGGGAAAAATGTGTTTTTTCTTCTCTGAGAGGCACAAATATGCCTCATGAAAAAAAAGGTGATCTTTTTCCTTTCGCTAAAGGCATAGATTTTCTTTGCGTGGAGACACAGATTTGCATCCGCAACTTGCCTGGTGTTCCCTAGGTCTTGGATGAAAAAAATCAAAATAAGAATTGTGCGAAAAATGAGTTTCTTTCTTCTGCGAGAGGCACATATTTACTTCTCGTAGAGGCATGGGCTTGCTTGAGAGGCAAAGCTATGCCTCTTGGGAAGGAAAAAATGTGCTTTTTTGTGAGTGGCACAGATTTTCTTGTGTGGAGGCACGGGCTTGCTTTTGCGGGAGTCACATATTTGCTTCTCACGGCAGCACAAGTTTCTTCCGTGAGAGACACAGTTGTGAGAAACGTGTTTTTTCTTCCACGAGAGGTACAACTGTGCCTCTCGAAAAGAGAAAAAATATGTGGAAAATCGTGCTTACTGCTCGTTTTTATCTTCTAATTATTTTTAGAAAAAGTTCATCTAAACCTATTAACATAGGATCTACTTTCGAAAATCTCGATGCGAAAAATCCTACGCTGAAAACGGTTCACAATTGGGACTCACGCTTTAAGAGATAAAACATTTTGAATAACTAATCTATATGCAGTGCGCCACTTGTCGCCACGTGGGAAGGTGAGACTAGCATTTGCAAGAGGTACCCCTTAATTAGTAATTTTGGAAAGAAAAATCGCTTGTAAGCTTTTCATGTGATATGGTGTGGGGCCTTTTCAGGATGAAGAGGGCATTTTGCAAGTTTTGATTCTTTTATTTTGGTTTTTCCTTGTTATTTTCTCGGTTACTTTTTTTTTCATCTTCCAATTCACTTTCCCTTTTCTATTTATATTTTATGTCCTACCATTTCCTTTTTAGTCTTTTAAATATGTGAACACTATTTAAACTTAACAAAGATTCTTTGAAAGGTGTATTTTTATAGAAATTATAATTATTTTTAATTAATAAGCAGTACTTTTTAAATGAATAGTCTAAATATAATATGAGCACATAACTAACATGGACATTTTAAAAAGGTCCGAAGAATTTATAAAATCTACACGCATGTTTTCATATTGGGCGGACACATTTTAAATTGAAAGAACATTTTGAAATACAAAAACATTTCTAAAAAGGTACTACCTCCATTCATAGATATAAATGTGTTAGATATTTTAATATGGACTATATACAGACGGAAATGGGTGAGCTGACACGCTAAAACGTGCCTATATACATCTGAATCTGGAAAAGTTAGAACATATTATATTTGTGAACAAAGGGAATACATGAACATTTCATAATTACTTTAATATTTATATAAATATGTGAATAATTTTTTGTAAAATATAAAAAAAATCTTATCAGTAAACACGTCATATAAATAAGGGGAATATTTTTTTTTTGCAAAAAGAGGAATAAAAAGCTACTCCAAGAGAAAAGGAAAAAAATTGTGATCAACATGAGTATCTTGTCCACATTCCCACCAAAAAAACTTGTGAACATCGGCATTCATAGACAGGATGGACCCAACTTCGGTGCTGGTGGGTGGCACCAACTTATTTCACTCTTTCTAATAAAACATGTTTCACAAAAAAGATCACGAAACCACTAATTAAGGGTTATCCTTGTAAAAGTCACTTGCCACTTGTGGCAACCTGAGAGTATTCGTTTTTTGTTTATTCGTTTGTTCAAGATGTTTTATCTCTTCAGGCACGGTTCCAAATTCCGAATGTTTTCCCCGTTGGATATCTCGCATCAAGGTCTTTGAAATTAGATCCAAGGTTCATAGTTTTCGACGAACATTTTTTTATAAAAACATGAGGAAAATGGATGAAAAACCGTTGCTCGGATCTCGTTGTTGTTCGTCTACGTTCGTGTGTCTTCGGATTGGATCTTTCTGATCTACGTTATTCTTCATCTGCGGCGGTTGCTGTTCAAGTGCGCTGGTCCTACGGGACCTTAGCACGACGACTTCCCGACTGTCTACTACAACAAGTTGTGCCCGACTCCGGCGATGGAGGGGCGATGACGGCGGCGCGCCCTCGGCTCGCTTCAGTGCTGGTAGTCGTCGCTAGGTGGTCTACGGATCTGGATGTAATTTCTATGATTTCTGGTATTCGTTGTACTACCATGATTGAAGATGAATAGATCAAAATTTTATCACAAAAAAAAAAGAGAAGCATAGTTGTGTTTTTTGCTAGATTTGCTTTCTGTGAAGGCACAACTTTTTCCCTTTGTGCTTCTTGTGGAAGCAAATCTTTGTCTCCACGAGATGCAAATATATGCTTCTAATGGAAGCATACTTTTTTTCCTTCCAAGCGATTCTCGTGAAAGCAAATATGTGTGTTTTGTAAAAGCACCAAAAAAGATTGCGTAAAAAAATCATGCTTTTTTCCCTTCGAAACTTAAGGAACACGGTGAAAAATCAAAAGGCCCAATAGCCAACTGGCGGCGCCACGCACAGGAGATGGCGCAACTGGGACGGCTCGTCAAGCTGTACCACGGGAACAAAAAAAAAATGATAGCAAAAAGGGTGATACGAGGATTCGAGCTGGAGACCGGCACAGCACTAGACAAGATTTTTGGATTATATTGCAGCGCCCAACTTAAAGAACTAACGCTAACGTAAAACTGGGTTGCTCTAAAGTACCAAATTTTAATCAGTTATGTAGCGAACTAGAATTAGTTACGGCAGCGTTAGTTTATTTTGAGAAAAGTGTACATTTTCTAAAGTATATATTTTTAAAATGTGAAAACATTTTTTAATATCCGAAAATAATTACGGCAGTAGGAACATTTTTTGGATATGTGAATAAATTATGAAAATCGGAACATATTTTGGAACCGCAAACATTTATTGAATATGTAAACAAATATTTTAAAATGAAACATTTTTATAATTTGTGAACAATAATTGAAAATATAACTTTTCATCAAATTCTGATCAAAAAATGGAACCGCAAACATTTTTAAAATATGTGATTTTTTTTTAAATCGTTAACAACTTTTTTGAATTGGGAACAAATTTTAAAAGAACAGAAACTTTATGAAAATCTGTTAACAAAATTTAGAAAACGGTAACATTTTCTGACTTCCTGTACACTTTCTGAATTTGTGCAGAATTTTTTTAAAAACAGAAACATTTTGTGAAATTGTTGTCCTTTTTTTGAAATTCGAACATTTTTTAATATGTGAAAAAAATTGATAAGATGATTTTTTAAAAGTTCAAATAAAAAGTTGATTTTTTGGTAAAAATAAAGAATAAATTAACATTGAAAGGGGCGAATAGGAAAAAATAAACAGAAAATAAAAAACGTCAACAGGAAAGAGAAAAAACGAAAAATGAAAGAAAAGTAAAAAGTAAAACGAAAAATTAAGAGGAAATTAAAATAAAATAACAGGTACAGGAATTTTTTCGAAGGTTTCCAAAACCAGAATAACCTGCTGGAAACTTGTAGAACGTTCCCACAACCGATAGGAAACCGCCCGAAATAACTGACCTGAATAATGGAGCCGGCCCACCGAGCGCTTGGGCTCGCTCGCCACTGCAAAGTTCCACCAATTTGACGCAGAATGCGTGAAATGTGGAATTACCTGTTTTCCAGATAAAAAATATTTTGAATTCATATTTTCCAGATAAAAAGTATTTTTAAAATTTATTACTTGGAATAATATGGTCGCTAAGTTAAAAAATAACTTAATTGAAATAAAATGTGTATATCACACAAAAAATGTTTGTGACATCTTTAAATGTCCAAGCGTTTCAATATAATGTATGTGATATTATAAAAATGTTAAACATGTAATTATTATTTTTAAAGTGTAAAAACTTCTCTTGATTTATGGAAAAATATACATTTTTTATAAAACAAAAATGTAGACTTCAAAAACATGTAACAGAAATGTTAATCTTGTATTTAGAAATAATAAACATGTATTAAAACATATTCCCTATGTATTTAAAAGAATGTTGACACGTCTAAATAAAAAATCTATGCGAGGTTACAAAAAGATGTTAACCAAGTATTTGAAATATGTTAAACGTGCCTTTAAATCTGTTATGGATTTATACCAAAAAGTATAATAGTGTGTATGAAAAAGTATACATCAAAAACATATATATGAAAATGATTAAAGTTAATAATGTATTTTAAAAAAATTACCTGTACAAAAATGTTCATTGTGTATATAAAAATGTACATGACAAAAGTAGATATTAAAGCATATATTCAGCTCCAAGGATAAAACATATATGCATCATGTACTTGAAAAATGTAAATATGTATAAAAATGTTCCTGATGTGTGTAAAAATATAAAACATGTGTTGAAATTAAAGGAAAAAATGGACAAACAAAGAAAACCAATGAAAATCAGGGAAAACCATAAAAGGGAGCAAAAAAGAAAAAAAAGAAACATGGAAATAAGAAAAAGCACTGAAAAAACCCTGAAAAAAAGCCAACACAAACAGTGAAAAACGGGCCCAAAGAGTGAAAAGCCGAACAAGAAAACCCACAGATAAAAGAACCTCACAAAAGAACTACAGTGCTCTGCTGATCTGGTCGCTTCTCAGTTGAGGCGAGGGCAACAAATTTTTTTTTTTTGAAACGAGGCAAAAGACTTGCCATTTTCATTAATTAAGAAGAGAGAATTGCCCGGTTAATTGACGGAAAACCGGGCTAAAACCGATACACTTCAACCCACATAAAATGGGTACCACCGGCCAACCTGGCCACCGACATGGGATCAGAGAGCTACAAAGGGGAAAAGACATCCGCCGAACAGTCGCAAGCGTCATCGTCATCACCGGCTACCTCCGAACGGGCGACTCCGACTTCACCGTAGACCTTCATCGTCAAAGTCAACCCGCAAACAGCTGCACAGGAACCATGACGGCACATGCCAACAGAAGGCCACACGCGCAAGCAACCGACAGCTTCGACTCTGACGACGATCATCACAAGGAGATATGCAGGACTTGCGCCGACCGTGCCCTAAAGAGCACCTCGGAGACGCCGGAAAGATCCGACTACCGAAGCCCGAGCCGCGACCAGAGTTCCTCTCGACGCCATCATCGTTGCCAACCAGAACTCAGCGCCCCCGAAAAGGCCGCCTCAGCAAGCCACGCGGCGAAGATGCCGCAACCCACTCGGCCAAGATGCCGCCATCCACCGGTCTCCCAGTCGTTGCCGGCTCCGAGACGATGCCCCCAAGGAGGAGAAAGACGCGAAGACGCCTCCATCGCCCGATCAAGCGGATCTGAGGTTTCCCTCCGGAGCCAAAGCCGTGGGTAGAAGTAGTAGCACCTCCACGATGACACTTCCAAGAAAGATCGCGGCACCCACGGGCGCCGCCGTCACCGGCTCCAATGAAGACCGGAGCAAAGATTTCTCCCGGAGATGACCACCTACAGCCACCGACCGCCGCCCATCAAACCACCACCTGCCGAGGGCAACATAAATTACGCTATAAGCTAGATATACAAATCACTAATTAAGAGTACTCGTTTCAAAGATCACTCCCACCTTCTCAGGATGCGACAAGCGGCACACTGTATGCGTCCAAATCTCGAACCGTTTTCATCATTGGATTTCTCGCGTCGAGATATTCAAATCTAGATCCCATGTTGTTAGGTTTTGATGAACTTTTTTCACTAAAAGATATGGACAAAAAAACTGAATTGGGAGCATGTTTATTTTCCATTTCCGAAAGAGACACCACCGTGCCTCGCGAAAGCACAATCATGCCTCTCGTGGAAGCAAAACGGTGTCTCTCGCGAATGGGAAAAAACATAGAATACGATTTTTTTTGTTTCCTCGCGAAAGCACAACCATGCCTTTTGTGGAAAAAAAATAGAAAACGCGGTCTTGCGAAAGCACAACCGTGCCTCTCGTGAAAGCAAAAGCGTGCCTCTCGTGAAAGAAAAGAAAACATAAAACACGTTTCTTCCTTTTTCGAGCCTCTCGCGGAAGTAAAACTGTGTGTCTCGCGAAAGGATGTTCGTTTTCGAGAGACACGACCATGCCTCGCGGAAGAAAAAAAATGTGTTTTTCGCGAGAATTGTTTTTTGGTCCAAAAGCTAAGGAAAACCCATGAAAAAACAAAAAGGAAAAAAAAGGGAAACCCGTTTAAGAAGCCGAAAAGACGTGTGAAAAAGAAAACAAAATCTGAAGGGAGCACCGAGAGCGCGACACCTGGTGGTGGTTGAGAGTGCACCAAGTGGTGCGCTCTCAGCCTACCCTAAGTGATCGTTGGAAGGCTCTCGACGGAGCGCTCGCCAACTAGTTGCTCTCGCTAGATATAACCATATTCTCAAAACATAAAACTAGATATAGGCCCGGCGTCGAATAGAGGCCTTTTATCATATCCTACCTCCTTCGCGGTCCAAAATTGCATATCGGCCCGTTTCTCTTATCATCAGTTTGGGAATCGTCTGGAAGGTTCCGTCTATTTATTAGACTGTTTTCTATGGTTTTTGTTTTACACAGGTTTTCTAGTATTTTTTGCTTTTTAATTTTAAGTTCCATGTATCTTTTTCCCAATTCCTTTTACTTTGTCACCGACGATTTTTATTGTGAACTTCTCTAAAACTATTCATGAATATTTTAAAATCCTAAACCTTTTTAAAATATAGATTTTTTTTAAATTCTCGAAAAGGTTTTTTGAAATATTGTGACAATTTCGTGATATATCAAATCAGTGAATGTTTTTCAAATTCAAAAACATATTGGAATTCATGAAGTTTTTCAAATTCATGAACAATTTTGACAATTCGTGAAATTTTCAAATCACAAACTTTATTCAAACTTGTAAACCTTTTGAAATTCGGGACTATTTTTTCACATTCATGAACTTTGTCGAAATTTGTATTTTGTTTTTGAACTTTAGAAACTTTTTCAATTTCTAGAATTTTCTCTAAAGTCAATGGTGGACTGTTTAGCCCATCGAACGAAGGGAGTGCAGCGGTTGAGCAAGGGCCGCGATTCCGTTGGCAATCACGTGAGTTGGCCCTGCGGAGAGTCCCTGTATGATGCCCGTGTGCGTCCAGGGGCTGTTGCTTCCCACAGGGGGATACGAATGGGCTGGCCCATTTGCAGTTTAACTAAGAAAAAGGCATGCAGGAACGCAGTAGCATTTTGGTACAGTAGTAAAACGATACTGCACCTTCTAGTTCATTGTAGCAGCCCTTTTTTCTGCGTTTTTAATTGGAACTTTTTATGAAGATTTGAATATATAGGCGTGTTTCGAATACACATTGAACATTTTTTTAATTGAGAGTACATATAATTTTTTTATAATATACAATGAACAATTTAAAAAACAGTGAACTTTTTCGTAAAAATTACTGAAGAAATTTTAAATACACAATGAACATTTTGCAGTATACATTGAACAATTCTTAATGTACGATGAACAAATTTCAAATACACAGTAATTGTTTTGATAAATATACTTTGAACAATTTTTAATATACGATTAACATTTTTTAACACAATATATGAACATTTTTCTAATGCGCGGTGAACTTTTCATTAATATACGATGAACATATTTGTAATACATGGTGAACTTATTTATAATATGAAAAAAGATAAGCAAAATGAAAAAGAAGCGAAAACAAAAACTGCAAAAAAAATTATATACGAAGGGAAAAAAGAAACCAAAACATAAGAAATGAACTAAAATCCGACAAACGAGTGGAAAACCGGAAACAAAAAACATCAGAAGAAAACGAAAGAAAAAACCCACAGGAAACAGCGTGGAAAACACCAGCGAACTAACAACAGCACACATAATGCGTATGTGGGCCGGCCCATGCTGAGGCTCCCTTCAGCGAGGCCTTGACCTTTTACCGCCTGCGGGCGGCAAATAGGATTTGCCGGCCCTGCGGGAGTCGATTAGGAGGTCTCGCCCTCTACTATACACCGAGGGCTCGCCCATGCACATCTGAATTGAGTCGGCCTAGTAACGCTTTGTTGATGTGATTTCTTAGTTTTTTATCCTATGAATTAAAATACATGAATATTTCTTTAGAGACAACCGAATACCTTTTTTTCAACATGTGAGCATTCATTTTCAAAGAATAAATATATATTCCATGTATATGAATATTCATCTTCATATACAATATATTGTACATATATGACAAATACACTATTTTAAAATGTCAGAAGATTATAATATGTTAAATATTCAGATTATTATTGTTAATGTACCTGGTTGATTAGAAAATATTAATAAATTCGAAATTTTAAGTTAAAATTATGGTAATATTTTAATATCAAAATTTACATTATTATTTTTTGATGATCTTTAGGGTTGGCGAGCAAGACCTCAAGGTGTGCATAGAGGTATAGAATTCCTACTCAATACTCACCATATTCACAGTGAAGTAATTAAGTTTGTTTACCTAGATGTCTTTACTCAAATTTATATGTGATATTTTCTTATTATCTTCCAAAGTAGTTCTAGCCGAAGGGGACATTTTTCTACGTCTACAGGGTTCTGATGATTCTCATGATTCTCGTAACACTGTTGAAAATCAAGTTATATGAAGACAAGTTACGCTGTATTAAACATTTATGCGAAATCATTGCTTCTGGATTGTAGGACACGAGTCACATCATTCATTTCTTTAGCGAAGAGAGGGCCGAGATAATGTGCCTTGGGTCATGCTTGTTAGTAACAAATATTATGATGATACCCCTCCACATGAAAGACCAAAGTGCGGCTCTTTCTGGTTGCACAATATCTTCTCTCTGATGAACATATACAAAGGAATCGCCACATGCTTTCCCGGAGATGGGGACACCATTCTTATTTGGAAAGATATGTGGGACACTAACGATTTGTGACAAGAAAATTATCGCCGTCTCTTCTCGTTTGCAAAGGAAGAAGATCTATTGATGACCTACTTTGTAAGCGATCCAGCCCCTGGACAAAATTTCCATTTTCCTCTATCAATACAAGCCCTAAGAGGAACTAGACCTGGTGACACAAAATTTGAATCAATCTACTCTTGATCCTTTTGAAGCTGACGATTGGATACAGTGCTGGGGTGATGCAAAATTCGACCAAACAAACTCTACACGTTCTTCTTCAGAGATCTAAACCCCCTTAAACACATAACTGATATTTGGAAAACACAATGCATGATAAAGCATAAGGTGTTTGCTTGGTTGATGTTCATGGACCATGTGAACGCAAGGCATATCCTTTGTCAAAGACACTCTGATATAGGAGATGACCATTCATGTCTGTTACGCGCACATGGGACTCTTGAAACTTATACTCACTTGTTCTTCGGTTTTTAAATTGCGCACTACTTGTTTGGGGGATTTAGACATACAATGGGTGGGATTTAGACATACAATGGGACACTTCCCTAGACATTCAACAGATGGTGGCAGAGTCAGGGAGATCTTAGCATCAAACAAAGTTCAAAGAAGTTGTTATACTAGCTTCCTATAATTTATGGAAGCAAAAAAAAAAAAAACAGATGTTGTGTTGGTTTAACAAAGAGGTGCCCATTGTGTACAGGTGAAAAAAAAGGGTTGGTTGTTGACTAGATATCCTCAAGTATAGGATAAAACCTGAATACATAAACACACTTGAGGTCCGATCAGCTCTCTAGACACCCAACCCATTCCCGTGTAACTTAATCTTTGTTGACCCCTTTTTGTTTCATTCTCCTTTTGCTTTTCTGGCCCCTCCTTAGACCCACCCTCCCCTTGGTAGGGACAAAGAAAATAACTTTGTAATGTCTTTCCTAATTTAATATAGCAATGGGAGCCTCTCGTGTTGTTTTGATTGCTAAAAAAGCATGCCAAGAGTTTTATCTAGGACTTGGTCCCATTCTTAGTACTTTTGAGAACAATCCTCATATTGGGGTACCTGTCCATGCATAAATCAATTATAGCATGCTTAAAGTTTTTCATACTCAATCAACGTGCAAATAAAAGGTGGTATAGCGTACCAAAATTATAGAATGATAATGCAAATACTTAGACATTGTTCAGAACAAATTTCTACTCAAGTTATCGACTTTAATTTACTGTGTGCTCCCATTAAATTAACATCCCTCATAGTTGATTACTAGTAATTCAGGTCCCACGTCTCAATTATTATGCTACCGATATGATATCACCGATGAGATAATAATTATATTAGCAGGACACCTTGCAAATCATATATCCACGTGACTTTATTCATCTTTCAATGGGTGTGTTCCGAAATCAGGAAGATCTTGTCTGCTCTTCAAGACAACCAAGTGCTCTTTCTACGCGTACCGTTCGCACCCACCTCACACACGACAACTTTATCACACCCATGTGACACGGCGCACCTCGAAATGACATGTATTCCAAACAATGCTACACTCAGGAGAACAATAACTACTTGATATTTCTGTGAGGGGTCACCCTACAAAATATGTCTACTGCGCATAAAATAAGGTGCATTAAAGGTTTTAACATCACATGCAGTTAATACTCCCTCAAGTCCTTTTTAGTATGCATATAAGTTTTGTCCAAAGTCAAAGTATCTCTACTTTGATCAAACTTATAGGAAAAAGTATCAACATTCATAATGATGAATCAACATTGTTAGATTCATTATGAAATGTAGTTTCATAGTATATATATTTGATATTGTTGATCTTGATATTTATAAATATAAATTTGGTCAAATGTTGCAAAGTTTGACTTGACACAAATCTAATATGCAGAGTAGGACCGGAGGGAGTATATGTGACGTGGCATAGCCCCTTCACGCCGAAGAAAATTCCGAACATCGTGTCCCTTTCTTCAGCATCTTTTGACAGAGACCATCTTCTTCGCATACACCGTATTGTTGAGGTACATTTAAGCATGATTATCATCTTCATGTCATCACAATTAAAACTACACTATCTCTATAGATATTAAAAAAAATCATTACATGAAGTTTGACACGCATGTTAAATAAATAACAATCATATGGCTCCCGTCATCATGTCACGTCATGACTCGCAGGTCATGCAAAAAATATATATTACAACATATAGCATCTCATACATCTCATTGCTTTGATGAAGACTATACCACATCACATGCATACCCTCCAAAAATAAGTTAGACACTGCTAAGCGTTATTGCTAATTATTGTGGCAACTATGATTAAGTATTCAAATGTTTTTTTGACTATGAACGACAGTGGGAGAGGCTCCCACTGACTCTTTGTATTACTCTGATAACAATTTACATCATTATATTTGTTGGGTTTACGCCCCCCCCCCCGGCCAAGGTCAAGTAAGAGAAGAACTAATGATCACAAGCTTTGTAAGTAGGTAACTAAGAAGGGACGAAGCTCTTCTTTACAATTGTGCACAAGAAGACTCAAATGATCTTTGAATCTCACCAGCCAGGAAGTGAGCGAGTGAGGTATCCCCCTGAAGTGCTCATTGTTTCTCTCCTTCCATATGCTCCATGCAGCCATCATAAATATGTCCATGAACAGGGGTTGCCGCCATCGTTCTTTGCCACAATGCAGTCGGGCAATCCTATTGCCTGAAGAAGGTTAGCGGACCTCAACTTTGTTCCAGCAACGTCGACTAAACGGGCAGGCAAAGAAAAGATGCACA
>LR738715.1:595630477-595642710 GCA_902687465.1 Secale cereale | reverse complement strand
CGAAGTATCAGGGTTTCGGACGAAAACTCATCTGTTACAAAAGGCATTTTTTTTTGGAACTTATATGAAGTCTAGACTTTTTGTGTGTTCAAAATGCATCATTCAAATCCACATCATCAATTATCAACCCTTTCTGAGTTCATTTGGTTTTTTTCATGCATTTACTCAAAAAAAATTAGAGTTAAATGACTCTGAAATTGAAAAACACTTCAAAAGAACTCTGAAAAGGTTGAAACTTGGCATGGTATCATCGTTTCACCCACATAGCATGTGCAAAAAATTAGAGAGGGTTACGACAAAAACTGGATGCACTTCGTGTACAAAATGGACAATCTCTTTCGAAGTATTAGGGTTTCGGACGAAAACTCATCTGTTACAAATGCATTTCATTTTTGAACTTATTTGAAGTCCAAACTTTTTGTTTGTTTAAAATGCACCATTCAAATGCACATCATCAATTATCAACCCTTTCTGAGTTCATTTGACATTTTTCATGCATTTATTGAATTTTTTTAGAGCTAAATGCCCCTGAAATTGAAAAACACTTCAAATGAACTCTTAAAAGGTCAAAAGTTGGCATGGTATCATCATTTCACCCACATAGCAAGTAGAGAGGGTTACTTTAAAAACTGGATGCACTTCGTGTACAAAATGGACAATCTCTTTCGAAGTATTAGGGATTCGGACGAAAACTCGTCTGTTACAAAGGCATTACATTTTTTGAACTTATTTGAAGTCCAGACTTTTTGTGTGTTCAAAATGCACCATTCAAATCCACATCATCAATTACCAACCCTTTCTGAGTTCATTTGGTATTTTTCATTCATTTACTGATTTTTTAGAGCTAAATGACCCTGAAATTGAAAAACTCTGTTGACTCCGCTCCATGATAGCATGCGAAGTTTCGTGTATTTAAGATGACTTTTGGATTTACTAGAATTTAAAACCCAGGCATCTCAATGTTTTGCCAGCAATCAATAGTTCCTTGATGTTTGAATTTCATCCCCATCTCTAGCTCACTAGCTCACTCCCCAAAAACTCCCGCCTATGCATCCCTCACAATCTCGAAAATATCTACCGCCTGGAAGGTTTTAATGTTTGATAGCGCATGATTAGTATGTGCAGACCGTGTGCGATGTCTGTTTCTCTCACTCTGCTTCAGTCCCTTGATTCAAATTTTTAGTAGCCCCGACATTGTACTCCCGCCTCTGCATCATTCGCAGTCTCAAAAATATCTGCTCGCCCTTGATCCAAATTTTTAGTAGCCCCGCCTTGTTACTCCCGCCTAGTAAAATTTTGATTTGCCGCAGTATTTCCTCAAATACAACCCTACCCCCCCTCCACACACACGCCAAAACCTCCGCTCAAACAGACACACACAACCCTCGAAACCATTGGTAGGTCGCCATCGTCGGCGCCTCCATCCTGAACCTCTGCCTGTGTGCCGGGGAGCTCGAGGAGCCAATGGCCAAAAAGAGGTTTATCGCGACCTTTTCGCCCGACGCCGGCGAGGTGGGCGCCGAGGTGTCCCCGTTGTCCTCTGCGGGCCCGATCCACAGTCGCCGGTCCCCCGATCCGCCCACCATCGCGCCCCTACACCGGTTCGAGGACTTTGCCGTCCTCCCTCGGACCTGGCAGCTGATGAAGTCCTACCTTGGGGTCCGGCACCGGCGGTGGGGGACGCGGGTTGCTGATATTACAGATCGAGAGACCCACACCCGGCGGTGGCTCGGTAGCTTCCACACGGCCGAGCTTGCGGCCATGGAGTATGACCGCTGGCAGGTCTGCTACCATGGCGCGGCGGCTAGGCTACATTTCCCCTTCGTCACACGTCCAGTCCAACTCGTTCCGCCGATGCCAGGGGTGGTGAGCTCGACTATGACGCGGGAGGACCACGAGGCGTGGGAGCGCCTCGAGGCCGAGGCCGTCGATGAGGCCTACATGCCAGAGCTCGGCCGCCAGCACCCGGAGCTCGTGGAGGCGGACGGGCGATCTTTGCCAGTGCAGAGGGCGACGAGGTTGTCACGCTCTCCTCCGATAACGAGGTCGAAGGCGGCGAGGATGGCGGCGCGGAGGGCGGCTAGGTTATCGTGCTCTCCTCTGATGACGAGGTCGAAGGTGGCGGCGACGGCGGCACGGAGGGCGTCGAGGTGGGCCCCGAGGACGAGGAGATCGACATCGACGAGTGGAGGAGTGCCTTCCCCAACGACCCCGACGACGGTACTGGCCCGGACCCGGCTTGTGGCACACCGTACATGACGAGGAAGGATTGGCTCGACCTCTACTTCGACCGAAAGTTGTCTAGCCTAGTTTAAATTTATGTTTTATATTCGATTATGCAAAACTATCTATGTTTATGTTTGAATGCATGCTACTTTCGGTTGAACCTACTTTGAACTTGATTAAATTGAAGTTTACAACCTTAAGTTTAGGGGATCGACTAGAAAAGGCCAAAAATTGCTGGAGTATATATATATATCCACTAAGGGTTTTAGTCCTTTAACTTTTTAAGGATCGCCTTGAGATGTCCTTATGACTTATTTATTTTAGTTCTTCACAATGTGATGCTCTATATGTGCATCTATTTGCTGTGAAGTTCAATTTCATCAATAACAGTTTCAACAATACCACTATGAATTACAATATTTGGTTGATGTTAAGGATATTGCAGTTAACATGCCTTTTGTTTTTCAATTGTTGTTTAGCAATATGCATTGTACCGAATGACTAAATATGCAATCCCAGGCAACATAGCAACAAGGAAAAGTGTTACCTTAATGTTCTGATGATGTCTAGATATACATGTAATAAAATCTTATATAATGGGATGGATGGAGTGTTGTACTACATCATTTTTCAATTGTTGTTTAGCTTCTAATATTAACTTGGTGCTTTTAGGTACGTATATCATTTCCAAAGATCCACAATTCGACCCTTTCTGCGTATGGGGCAATGAGATATTTATGAACCATCATCAAGTGAGGAAACTGATAAATATTGTTACTAAAATGGGTCAAAAGATGTCAATCGAACTATTTGTTTACACTTTATCCAAGACAACAGTGAACTGCAGGATGGTAAGTAAGAACCCGGTAGCCTTCTTTTTACTGCCCGTAATGAGTTGTGTTAGATGACAATATCCGAGTCTTTTTTCTTTTGCAGTAGATCCTGAAGCAGTTTACTCAAGATTACTTCTTAAACTACATGATTGGCGGCCGGCCATCACAAGGGGTTGGACTGGAGTCCTGCATGCCTTCTGCATCTAGGAGAGCACAATAGGGCCATTCCGCTTCACCTTGTTTAGCAACTGGAATGTCTGTCGCCTCTTTCTTTACCATCTGTAATAGTACAATTATAGAACCCTGATACATCATTCTTACTTGGTGCTTCTGTAATTCTTTAAACATATGTACTTGTGAATCGAATAATGCATTGGTTGTTTGAACCTGATGGATATGAATAAAGTATAGCCTACTTTCCAGTTTAAATTAGGTACAATTTTAAATAGCAACAATTAAATTAGAGTGAAATTACGTGGTGCAGGTCATTACGGCACACACGATTGGTAAAACATAAATGTTTGCGATATACACCATAATCCGAGATGGTCCACAGAGAGGAAACGTGTGCAAGCATGCACACAGTTTCCGTTCGCAAAGCGTGTGTGATGTCAGACACTATCACATACGGTGCGGGAAAACTAAATGTGCGTGATTGTCTACCTATCGTACACGGTTTGTAATCATGAACTGTTTGTGATGTGCCAGGCATCGTAAATCTCCCGTGCCTGGAATCTGCCTAGAATCTACCTGGAAGGCTTCCGTGCCTAGAATCTGCCTGGTTTTAGGCAGAACCACAAAACTCCGACTGCGATGGCAATGCGAGCACAAACGAGTAGCAAGGATGAAGCGTTTGGTATATTCGAGATATCGAAAACGGTTATATAGGGACAACTGTATGCATCAAGGCTCCCTATCCTCGACGGTTCTGGGTCATGTGGGAAGGACCCCCCCTATCGCCCACACTCACTTGGCGACGGTTCCAAATGCCGTCGCGGAAAGGGGTTGAAAACCATTTGTTTAGGACCGACGCGGACCAGTGTGTCTGCATCGTAGCACATTTCTCGTGTTCAGGTGGTCCACCATTATGAGCCAGCAAAACATTTTGAATTTGATCAGGCTCTTGGCTTTCCAAAGTCACCCGAAAGCCTCGTCAACCACCATCTCCCTGAAACAATGGTTATAGAACTTCTTGGAGGAAAACTTACCCCCAAGAGTGCACATCCAGGTGTTGTTGCAGTTCGCCTCCAGGGTCACGTGCGCCGAGCCTTCTTGGATCTCTCTGACCTCCTCTCTCGCTTGAGATGACAGGGGCAAATGAAACAACAATGCTTGGTCCGTGGCCCCGAGCACACTGCGCACGGTCTCGTCCTCAGTTGTGCAAAAAGAGAAGGCTCTGGGAAAGATTTCCATCGGCGGGGTGTCCCGATCATCACCAACCAGACATATTTCCATAACAGGGAAGATGAACCATTCCCAATCGTGACCTTGGTGATCCCATGGAACACGTCACTAAGTTTCATGACATTACACCACCAGAAAGAGCACACTGAATCAATTGCATGCGGCACCTTGTTCGTGTAGTAGCCATCCTAGATCAAGGTTATCCAAGGGGTATCTTCCCGATTATAGAATTTGAAGAGATGTTTGAGGAGCAAGGCCATGTTCTGGGTTTTGACGTCGATCACACCAAGTCCACCCTTGGACTTGGGTCCACAGATCAGCTCCCAAGCCGCAAGCGAGTTGTTTTTGACCCCATCATCAGTGTTTTTGGCCCACAAACAATATCCGCACAACTTGTCCAAATGCTAGGCCACTTTTGGATGAAGCTTGATCGTGCACATGGCATAAACCAGCATCGAAGTGATGGTCGAGTTGACCAACGTGAGTTTGGCCCCGGACGACATCAAGGATAGGGTAGTGGACAATTTTCTCTCAACCCCATGAACCATTAGCATGAGTTCCAGCAGAGATGGCCTCGTGGTGCCCATGGGAAGTCCGAGGTAGGCGAAAGGAAGGGATCCAACAGTGCAACCGAAGATGTGCGCTAACTCTTCCGCTCGCTGCGGGGCCAGGTTGATGGGTATCAAGGTGGACTTGTGAAAATTGATCCGCAGCCCCACTGAGGTAGCGTAATCCACCAGGATGGACTTCATTCGAGCAGCTTGGTTAGAACAAGCAAACATCACCAGGATCGTGTCATCCGCGTATTGAACCATCGGATAATCACATCTCCGATTATAAGGGAAGGGCAGACTGAGCAGTTGCTGAGCAAATGCATCATTGATCGCAACTTGGAGCAAATCTGCGGCGAGGACAAAGATCAGTGGTGACAAGGGATTGCCTTGCCTCACACCACACTTGCATTGGAACTTTCTACCCAGTAATCCATTTAAAAGGACCGAAGAAACACCAGAGGTAAAGATAGATTCCATCCAGCGAAACCATCTTTCATCAAAGCCCATGTTCCTCATGATCTCCAACATTGGTTCTTGCTCGATTGTATCGAAAGCCTTGGCAAAATCAAGTTTGAGGAGAACGACCTCACACGAGGATGTTTGACATTGATGGATGTATTCAAATGTCCACGCTAGGCAATCTTCAATAGTTCTCCCTTTAATAAAACCATATTTGTTCCTGTGTATGCTTTTTAGAATTACTTTCTGCAGACGGTTGGCTAGGATTTTCATGATGATTTCCAGGCAGCAATTCAATAATGTGTTGGGCATGTAGTCATTGGCCATCTTCGGAGAAGCAGTTTTCGGTATCAAAGTGACATACCCTTCACTAGTACTAGCGATATCTAACCGACCATCATAAAAATCATGACACATTTTATAGAAATCATCTTTGATAATCTGCCAGCAGCTCTTAAGAAAGCAGCCATTAAACCGTCAGGTCCAGGAGCCCGGTCAGCTGGCATTTCCTTGACTGCGGCATCAATCTATTCCTTAGAAAAAGGGGCCGATAGCTCTTCCAAACCTTCAACACGATGGATGATCCTGCGAAGATCAAATCGCATGTTGGTAGGCTTAGAGGACCCCAATCTCTCTTTGTATGTCATGTAAAGAACACCTTCTTTGCCAGCATGATCACTCACCACCACGTCCCCCTCTTGCAGATTAGCAATGGAGTTGTGTGTGAACCTTTCAATCGCAAGAGGCTGAAAAAGCTTGGTATTTTCATCTGCAAAGCTGAAGTACTTGACATTACATCTTTTCCTCCAATACTCATTCTGATATTTGAGGAGTTGGTTTAGGTGTGACTTTAGGATTCGTCTGAAGTTTACTTCCTGAATGAAAAGGCCTCTCTTGTCCTCCAGATCATCTAACCTGGCCAGCGCCTCGTTGCTATTTTGGATCATGATTTTTAAGTTGGAGATACCAAGACTCCAATGTTTGAGATCATATCTAAGCGTCTTGAGCTTTTTGCAAATGAGTGCTGCTGAATTAGGGGCAGGACAAGGTCTAGACCAGGAGCGTGCTACCATGTCCGTGAAGCCAACATGATTGACCCAAAAGTTTTCAAAACGAAGCAGTTTGGATTTTGGGATTTTGGACTCGAACGTGACCACACATGGGATCTGATCAGAAACTGGTTTTCCCAAGGGCATGACCATCGTGTTCGGGAACGTCGTGGTCCAGTGAGATGAAGAGAAAAACCAATCCAGCTGTTCAAGCAACGGGTCATCCTGCATATTGCTCCAAGTAAAGGACCTGCCCTAGACGAGAATTTCCATTAGAGACTGCAAACATATAATCTCATTGAACTTGAGCTTGTCCACAGCGTTACCACCCGGTTTGTTTCTATTTGCCGTTGTTCGTATGAAGTTAAAATCCCCTAGAACGAGCCAGTTTTCATCATCAGGAATGTGTAGATCAAATAACCAGGAAGTAAAGTCTGATCGCCTTTGGCTAGTGCAAGGTTTGTAAACATTTATCAAATTCCACGACTTGTTCGATTGTGTGGCCACAAATGAAACACCCACCGCAAACGAAACAACATGCCATGGTGTGCCAACGAAAATAGAGCTGTTCCAAATAGTGATGATACCACCAGAGGCACCCTCCGAAGGAGCAAATATAAATTTGTCGAAGTGCTTCAGACATAAGGTTTTAAGAAAAGATAAATCAAAAGCCTCCCGATACAAATCACTGAACACCCGCTAGTATCAATAATGTTCCTAAGGGTCAAAAGCTTATATTCAGAGTTTATGCCTCTGATATTCCACGAGAGTACGTTCCAAGATTTATTCATCCCCATCACAGTGCTCAAATCTCACCGCTAGAAGTAGCCTGATGGTCATCCAACAGCTTTTGTTCAGATATTTCTTTAGGAGGAATCCTGCATCGGCTGCTCACCTGTTGGATCTCCTCGATAGAAGTAGGAGGTGGAGGCATCTCAAAAGTAGCCTACACTGGAGCAGCAGCCATGGAGATAGCTCTGGCAAACAACACCAGTCTAGCCTTAACCCTCGATCGAGTGTGCTTAGCCATCGAGTGTTGTCAGGCAGAGCAGGAACAGTAGATGGCTGGAGGTCCAAAGCATCCGGCACGGCAGGTGCAGCTTGTGTAGTCATAACAGTCATCATTGGAGATAGAGCATCAGAATTTTGAACATCATGAGCATCATCAATCAGATGAAGGGGAATGATGCTTGCACCTATCTGAAAGTGGGAACTGAACACAACAGACACATAGTGAGGTTCTGGTGAAACATGTCGAAGCCACACATTGCAAAATCCCCCAATTATCTCCGAAAGAGCCTGAAGGGGTTCAGTCGAAACATGACACCCTTCGACGGTGCCTCCGTGAGAGCTAGTGTGTATATTCACTTGAGCATTCCCCCATCCAGAGAAGCAGATCATAGTCCAGAGCAATAGCAATAGTGGCTGACGTCCCTCCAGCTCTCACAAATGCAGCACGGGCAGTGGGGTTGCCATTGACATAGTTGTCAGCCAGAGCTTCGACAACATCAATCTATGCCTCAGAGGACCAGACATCAGACAAATTATCATGCACATTATGTTCTGGATCCATACCATCCATCAGAGATGGTCCATCGTACTGAAAAAATGATATGAAGCTAAAACCAGTATATGGAGGAGGAATAACTGGCCAAACTCTCCAGTCATTATCCTGAATCTGTTCAGGAGCAGGGGCATGCATGTTCGAAGCCTCCTCATTCAGAGCATCTTGAGCTGCCATCTCATCAATCCTAGCCTGCTGCATAACAGTGTAGTAAGGAAGCTCATAAGGATGTGGCGAGGCATTGAGCAATGGGGGCGGGATGTAACGCCCCGGACACACCCGCCGGTGGTCGTTACACCTGGAGGGATCTAGACTGGACCCACATATCAATACTAGTCTTTTCTGCGCACTTTGTCGTCACTCGTGCGCACCCGGGAGCAACTTCCCGGTCGGTCACCCATCCTGAAACTACTCCAAGCTGAGCACGCTTAACTTTGGAGTTCTATCTGAATGGGCTCCCGGAAAAGAAGGAATTCCTTATATATGAGTAGTCTATAATCCCTAATAAGCCAGGCTATCACATACACCCCCACTCAGAGGAACCGACGTCCTCGTCGGGCCACAGGAACGTTCCCTCTTGGCACAAACGTTTGTGCTTCCAGGACATCACATGTGCCATGCCGTGTGCCACGACGGGTCACAAACGTCATATGCATAACATGACTACAAACTGTCCGCAAACATCCATGTAACCGTGAGGGTCGGCTCTGATACCATGTAATGCCCCGGACACACCCGCCGGTGGTTGTTACTCCTGGCGAGATCTAGACTGGCCCCACATATCAATACTAGTCTTTTCTGCGCACTTTGTCCTCACTCGTGCGCACCCGGGAGCAACTTCCCGGTCGGTCACCCATCCTGAAACTACTCCAAGCTAAGCATGCTTAACTTTAGAGTTCTATCTGAATGGGCTCCCGGAAAAGAAGGAATTCCTTATATATGAGTAGTCTATAATCCCTAATAAGCCAGGCTATCACACGGGGCCTCCTCAGTGCCGTTCAGGCCAGGGATTGTGTTTCTACCATTAAGAACATAAACAGGAACAAACCAAGATCGTCCTAGACCAGGCAGTAAATCAACCCTAGTCACCAAGAGACTATGGGAGACTTCAACAATATCCTTAATGTGCCACTTGACCAAAACATGAGCTTTGTTGTGACCCGGGTGCGGCCATACAAGTAATTGTCGGGGTGTATGTAACATGAGACTTAATTAGAAAATCTGGAGCCTTGTACAAAAATCATTAAATGTGTGACCCCGTGTAGATCTAATATACAAGCCCTTTTCCCCCGCAAAACTTATTTTTCTCAACCAAAGCGAAACCCAAAGATTCTGAAGCATGACTTTGGTTAGTCAGCCACTGATACGTCTCCAATGTATCTATAAGGTTTGATTGTTCCATGCTATTATAGTATCAATCTTGGATATTAATTATGCATTTATATGTCATTATATATCATTTTCTGGGACTAACCTATTAACTTAGTGCCTAGTGCCAATTGCTGCTTTTGCCTGTTTTCGGTTTTCTAGAATATCAGTACCAAACGAAGTCCAAATGCCATGAAACTTTTTGGAGATTTTTTCTGGACTTAAGAGACACTAGAAGCTTCGGGAGAGGACCAGAAGACGAAGAAGGTGGCCACGAGCCACTAGGGCGCGCCCAGGGGGTAGGCGCCCTGGTGCCTCGTGGGCCCACCTTTGCTCCGATTGGCCTAATTCAGCCTCTATAAATTCTCTAAAATTGGGAAACCAGTAGAGAGACACACACTATACTTTTTTCCACCGCCGCAAGCTTCTGTTCTCGAGAGATCCCATCTAGATACCTTTTCTGGTAATCTGCCGAAGTGGGGACCAACCACGGAGGGCTCTATATCAACCTTGCTCCTTTCGATGATGTGTGAGTAGTTTACCATAGACCTACGGGTCCATAGCTAGCAGCTAGATGGCTTCTTATCTCTCTTGATCTTCAATACAATGTTCTTTTTGATGTTGTTGGAGTTCTTTTGGATGTAATCACTTTTTGCGGTGTGTTTGTTGGGATCTGATGAATTGTGAGTTTATGATCAGATTATCTATGAATATTATTTGAGTTTTGGCTGGACTATTTTATGCATGATTATGATAGCTATGTATTTATCTCCGATCTACTAACTTGGTTTGGCCAACTAGATTGATTTTTCTTGCAATGGGAGAGGTGCTTTGTAATGGGTTCAATCTTGTGGCGATCTATATCCCAGTGACAGAAGGGGACAAGACACGTATTTGTATTGTTTCCATTAAGGATAAAAAGATGGGGTTTATTCATGTGTGAGTTTACTTTGTCTACATCATGTCATCTTGCTTAAGGCGTTACTCCGTTCTGTATGAACTTAATACTCTAGATGCATGCTAGATAGCTGTCGATGTGTGGGGTAATAGTAGTAGATGCATAATCGTTTTGGTCTACTTGTCTCGGACGTGATTCCTATATGTGTGATCATTGCCTTGGATATCTTCATGATTATTCGCTTTTCTATCAATTGCCCAACAGTAATTTGTTTACCCACCGTATGCTATTTTCAAGAGAGAAGCCTCTAGTGAAAACTATGGCCCCGAGTCTACTCTTATCATATATAAAAATCCAAAAACACCTTCCTGCAATTTTATTTACTTTATTTTTTGTGTGTTTTTGTTCAGTCTATTTATCACTACAAGATTTGATCCTTGCAATTAATCGCCGAGGGATTGACGACCCCTTGTTCGCGTTGGGTGCACGTATTTGTTATTTTGTGTGTAGGTATTGTTAACGAGGTGTTTCCTGGTTCTCCTACTAGATTGATAACATTGGTTCTTAACTAAGGGAAATACTTATCTCTACTGTACTGCATCATCCTTTCCTCTTCAAGGAAATCCCAACGCAGCTCACAAGTAGCAAGAAGAATTTCTGGCGCTGTTGCAGGGGAGACATCATCAACATTTATCAAGTACCATCACATTAACTCTCATCTCCTTAAATTTACATTATTTTTCATTTGCCTCTCGTTTTCATCTCCCCCACTTCTAAAATGTCTTCACAAAAACAAAAAAAATATTTTCCATTAGCCTTTTTCGTGTTTGCCTCTTTGTTTGCTTGTTGTCTTGTTTGCCTAGTCCCAATGTCCCAAGAAAATACAAAATTTTGTGACTTTTCTCATATTAATAATAATGATTTTATTAGTACTCCCATTGCTTGTCCCGCCACTAGTGCAGAGTCTTGTGATATTATTGCCGCTTTGTTGAATCTAGTTATGAAAGAACAATTTTCCGGTAGTCCTAATGAAGATGTCGCATCCCATCTAATCACTTTCGTTGAATTGTGTGACATGCAAAAGAAAAAGGATGTGCATAATGACATTATCAATTTAAAAATATTTCCATTCCCACTACGAGATCATGCTAAAACTTTGTTTTTATCTTTGCCATGAAATAGTATTGATTCTTGGGATAGATGTATAGATGCTTTTATTACCAAGTATTTTCCTACCGCAAAAATTATTTCTCTTCGAAATAAAATTATGAATTTTAAGCAACTTGATCATGAACATGTTTCACAATCTTGGGAGAGGATCAAATTAATGATAATAAATTGCCCTACTCATGGTTTAAGTTTGTGGATGATCATACAATTTTTTTTATGCGGGATTGTATTTTGTCTCCAGAAATCTTTTATATTCCGACGCGGGGGTACCTTTATGGAAATCACATTAGGAGAAGCTGCTAAATTGCTAGATAATATTATGGCAAATTTGTTGGGGAACGTAGCAAGATTCAAAAAATTTCCTACGCTTCACCAAGATCAATCTAAGGAGTCATCTAGCAACGAGCATAAAGGAGTGCATCTACATACCCTTTGTAGATCGCGTGCGGAAGCGTTCGAAGGAACGTGGATGATGGAGTCGCACTCTTCGTGATCCTCGTCACCGATGATCCCAGCGCTGAACGGACGGCACCTCCGCGTTCAACACACGTACGGTACAGCGACATCTCCTCCTTCTTGATCCAACAAGGGTGGAGGAGAGGTTGACGGAGATCCAGCAGCACGACGGCATGGTGGTGGATGCAATGGAAAAAGTTGCAGGGCTTCGCCGATGCCCTGCGGGAGGAGTTGGAGGTGTGACGGGGGGGG
>LR738715.1:595551008-595625774 GCA_902687465.1 Secale cereale | reverse complement strand
GGGGGGGTACAAACCATGGTGAAGTTAGAATACAATAGGTATAATGTAATACTAAAATATGAACGGGCTTGCAACGGTACTTAAAGTAAGGATTTACTATGTCATACTAACGGATCTCATGAGTTTTCTGTTGAGGTTTGTATGCTCAAATTTTCAAGTTTTGGCTGAGATTGCGATGGATGAAGGAATAAGGAGCAGCTAGAGCCTAAGCTTCGGGATGCCCGGGGCACCCCAAGGTAATATTCAAGGCCTGCCAAGCATCTAATCTTGGGGATGCCTCGAAAGACATCCCCTCTTTCTTCTACCAACCATCGGTAATTTTACTTTGAGCTATATTTTTATTCATCACATGCTATGAGTTTTACTTGGAGTGTTGTGTATTATATGAGTCTTTGATTTGTTTAGTTTTTCACAATCATATTTTCTGGACACACCTTTTTGAGAGGGACACACATTATTCGTGATTTGTTATAATACTCTATGTGCTTCGCTTATAACTTTTGAGCTAGGCAGTTGCTCTAGTACTTCACTTATATATTTTAGAGCACGGCGGTGGTTATATTTCAAAGAAATAGTTGCACTCTCATGCTTCACTTATATCTTTTTGAGAGTTGATAATAGTAGTGGCAATTAGCACAAGCTATGAATTTGGTCCTAATATGATAGGTATTCAAGAGGGACATAATAAAATTTCATGTAGATCACTGAATATGATAAGTTTGATTCCTTGAAATAGTTTTTGTGACTTGAAGGTGGTAATGTGTGGGTTGTGCTAGTGATTAGTTGAGGTTTAGTAAGAATATTTATATTAAAATTTGTAATTCTCGAAGCATGGACGTATAGTCTCTCGTTATGCTAAGAAGTTGGAGCATGATTTATTATTGAGTGTCTTCCTTTGCGTGAAGGCCCGGGGCACGCGATGGTTAACTCCTACCAACGCCTCCCCTAGGAACATGCATGGTAGTACTTTGCTTTGAGGGCTAATAGACTTTTTCAATAAGTATGTGAGTTTGACTAATGTGAGTCCATGGATTATACACACTCTCACCTTTCAGCAATTTGGTAGCCTCTTCGGTACTGTGCATTGCCCTTTCTCTCACCTTGAGATGTGGTGCAAACTTCACCGGTGCATCCAAAACCCATGATATGATATGCTCTATCACACATAAACCTCCTTATATCTTCCTCAAAACAGCCACCATACCTACCTATTATGGCATTTCTGTAGCCATTCCGAGATATATTGCCATGCAACTTCACCGTTCCATTTTTATGACACACATCATTATTGTCATATAGCTTTGCATGATCATATAGCTGATATAGTATTTGTGGCTTAGCCACCATTCATCATTTTTTACACATATTATTCTTGATCATTGCGCATCCTGGTACACCGCGAGAGGCATTCATATAGAGTCATATTTTGTTCTAGTATCTATTTGTAATTTTGAGTTGTAAGTAAATAGAAGTGTGATGATCATCATATTCATTATTAGAGCATTTTCCCATGTGAGGAAATAAAAAAGAGGCCAAAAAGCACCCATAAAAAATAGCCCAAAAAATGAGAGAAAAAGAGAGAAGGGGCAATGTTACTATCCTTTCCACACTTGTGCTTCAAAGTAGCACCATGTTTTTCATATGGTGAGTCTCATATGCTTTCTTTTTCATATAACTAGTGGGAATTTTTCATTATAGAACTTCACTTGTATATTCTGATGATGGGCTAGCTCAGATGCCCGAGGTCTTCTAGAGCAAGCAAGTTGGATGCACACCCACTTAGTTTTATTTTTTGAGCTTGCATACACTTATAGCTCTTAGTGCATCTGTTGCATGCAATCCCTACTCTTTGCATTGACATCAATTGATGGGCATCTCCATAGCTCATTGATTAGCCTCGTCGATGTGAGACTTTCTCCTTTTTTGTCTTGTGCATATCATTTCTACCACCACACTCTATTGCACCCATAGTGCTATGTCCATGGCTTGCGCTCATGTATTACCCGAGAGATGAAAATGCAAAAGGGCGTTAAAAAGTATGGACCAATTGATTGGCTAACACCGGGGTAGTGCATTATTTATACTTTGTGTTAAGAAGATAGAGCCTAATGAGGCTATATGATTTTGTAGGGATAAGGTTCTTTAGCATTGATATTTTGAAAGACATGATTACTTGTTCGTATGCCTTATTATTATTGTATTTATGTCAAAGTATAGACTATTGCTTTGAATCATTGACGTTTGAATATTCATGCCACGAAAGAAAGATTACATTGATGAACATCTTAGGTAGCATTCCACATAAAAAATTCCGTTTTTATCATTTACCTACTTGTGGACGAGCAGGAATTAAGCTTGGGGATGCTTCACACGTACGTCTCTAACGTATCTCTAATTTTTGATTGTTCCATGCTATTATAGTATCGATCCTGGATGTTTATTATGCATTTATATGTCATTATATCATTTTTGGGGACTAAGCTATTAACTTAGTGCCCAGTGCCAGTTGTTGTTTGTTGTCTGTTTTTGTTTTCCAGAATATCAGTACCATACGAATTCCAAATGCCATGAAACTTTTTGAAGATTTTTTTCTGGACATAAGAGATACTAGATGCTTCAGGAGAGAGCCATAAGACGAAGGAGGTGGTCACGAGCCACTAGAGTGCGCACTGGTGCCTCGTGGGCCCACCTTTGCTCCGGTTGACCTAATTCCGCCTCTATAAATTCTCTAAAATCAGGAAACCAACAGAGAGCCACACTAAATAGTTTTTCTGCCGCTGCAAGGTTCTGTCCTCGAGAGATCCCATCTAGAGACAATTTCTTGCACTATGCTAGAGGGGGGATCAACCACGGAGGGGCTCTACATCAACTTTGCCGCCCTTCCGATGATGTGTGAGTAGTTTACCACAGACCTACATGCTACATGTCCATACCTACTAACCCATCTCACGAAGTCCATTAAGTTACGTATGATTGAAGTTTTCAAGTTTCGGGTAAGATATCGATATGAGCATGAGAAGTGGCAAAACCCTAAGCTTTGGGATGCCCAAGGCACCCCAAGGTAATATTCAAGGAATACCCAAGCAGCTAAGCTTGGGGATGCCCCGAAAGACATCCCCTCTTTCGTATCGGTAACCTCACTTGGAGCTATATTTCTATTCATCACATGATATGAGTTTTGCTTGGAGCATCATTTTATTTAGTGGATATTTGCTTGCTTATATTTAGAGTAATGTTTTACAACTTTTACTTCAATAAAAATGTCAAGTATAGCCTTTACCATGCTTATTTTGCAAGTCTATATGTTGTTTGAAAACATACAGTTTTCTATCATAGTCTCAATTCTTATGGATAGTCAGAACATGATAAAACCTTGAAATGTTTACACAGTGAGTATTAATAAGTTCTGTGTAACGTCGTAATTTTTCAGAATTTTTTGAGCTAGGGAAGTATGAGTAAAATTGCACTCTTTACAAATTGTCCCGTTTAGACAAATTGCTGTTATGTTTGCATATGTCTGTATATTTAATGATTCTATTTGAGGATGGGAGTATTAAATATGTAGGGGAATTTAGTATGCAATGTTAAATTATAATTTTAGTAATTTTCTACAGTAGAGAATGATAAGGTTATGCATTCATTTGTACTAACTAATCTCACGAGTTTTTGTTGAGTTTTGTGTGGATGAAGTTTTTAAAATTTAGGGAAACCATTATATAAAAGGAATTAAGGAGATTCAAAAGCTCAATCTTGGGGATGCATAAGGCATCCCAAGATGATATTTCAAGAAGTCTCAAGCATCTAAGCTTGGGGATGCCCCGGTAGGCATCCCACCTTTTTGATCAACAATTATTGGTTAGTATCGGTTGAGCCTAAGTTTTTGCATCTTCACATGAGGTGTGCTATTCTTGGAATGTCATTTTATTTTGTTTTGTGTACTGTTTTAATAAGATACTTAGATCTAAATGTTTTTAAATAAAAGAGAGTCTTCAGTTAGCTACCCATTTACATAACTACTCACTTGATCTTAACATATATCTTTTTGGAGTAGTTCATCAATTACTCTTGTGCTTCACTTATATCCTATGAGTAAACTGTTGAAGAAATTGAATATCATGAAGGTGGAAATTATATGTTGATATTATGCCTAGTAGTATCTTCACATTGGGTTTAGAAAGTGAATTTTTTTTGAAGCTTGACAATCACAATATTGGTCATACAAGCAACTCATGAATGATTAGTATAAGGAAGAGAACTTTCACATGCAAATATAGTATCTTGGACATCTTCTCTGATTGTGAATACCCGTTAATATTTCGAACTTGAGAAAATTAGTTGAAGTTGGACAAGGAAGGCAACGTAATGAGTTACGGTTGTGTATATTTGCATAGAAGTTATATTGTCATGGATCCTCCAACATGTGGTGTTTGCATATGATCTTTTGCTAGACAAAAATTCGTACTAAGTAGAGATACTACTTGTGCATCCAAAAACATGTAAACCCAGTTTCTTGACATGAGTGTCCACCATACTTACCTATGGATTGAATAAGATCCTTCAAGTAAGTCACTAGTATGCGCCGGTGCTATACAAACATTTTTTAAACCTTTCCACAATGGCATTTGGAACCATCGCCAAGTGAGTGTGGGTGATATGGAGGTCCTTCCCACACGACCCAGAAACCATCGGGGATAAGGTGCCTTGATGCATACAGTTGTCCCTATATAATTGTTTTCGATATCTCGAATATCCCATATGCTTAATCCATGCTGCTCGTTTGTGCTCACATTGCCATCGCAGTCAGAGTTTTGTGGTTTTACCTAAAACCAGGCAGATTTCAGGCACGAGAGTTTTCCAGGCATGTACCAAACTGGCCCTACGTTTACGATGCCTAGCACATCACAAACAGTTCATGATTATAAACTGTGTACGATAGGTAGACAATCACACACATTTAGTTTTCCCGCACCGTATGTGATAGTGTCTGACATCACACACGCTTTGTAAACGGCAACCATGTGCATTGTTACACACGTTTCCTCTCCATGAACCATGTCGGATTATGATGTATATCGCACACGCCGTGCTTTATTAACCATGTGCACCGTAATGACATGCACACCATAATTTCGCCCTAATTTAATTGCCGCTATTTAAAATTGTACCTAATTTAAACTTGAAAGTAGGCTATAGGTTTATTGATATCCATCAGGTTGAAACGAGCAATGCATTATTCGATTCACATGTACATTTGTTTAAGAATTACATAAGCACAAAATAAAGAATGATGAACCAGGGTTCTATACATGTACTATTACATATGAAAAAGAAAGATGCGACATACATTCTGGTTGCTAAACAAGGTGAAGCGGAATGGCCCTATTGTGTTCTCCTAGATGCAGAAGGCACGCAAGACTCTAGTCTAACCCTTTGTGATGGCCGGCCGCCAATCATGTAGGTTGAGAGGTAATCTTGAGTAAACTGCTTCAGGATCCACTTCAAAGGAAAAAATATCCAGACATTGTCATCTAACACAACTCATTACGGGCAGTAAAAAGAAGGCTACAGGGTTCTTACTTACCATCCTGCAGTTCGCTGTTGTTTTGCATAAAGTGTAAACAAATAGTTCGATTGACATCTTTTGACCCATTTTAATAACAATCATTATCAGTTTCCTCACTTGATGCTGGTTCATGAATATCTCATTGCCCCAGACGCAGAAAGGGTCGACGTGTGGATCTTTGGCAATGACATATGTACCTAAAAGCACCAAGTTAATATTAGAAGCTAAACAACAATTGCAAAATGATGTAGTACAACACTCCCTCCATCCCATTATATAAGATTTTATTACATGTATATCTATAAATCATCAAAGCATTAAGGTAACACTCTTCCTTGTTGCTATGTAGCCTGGGATTGCATATTTAGTCATTCAGTGCAATGCATGTTGCTATGTAGCTTCAGTGTGCAGGCTTAAGGACGCTAGTTAAGCAAAACAAGAAGTGGAAAGGTGTGTTAACTATATCAGGCATAACATTTTAAAAAAGTAAATAGTCATTCAAACTGGTATTGTTAAGGTCTAAAGTACACTAGTTATTGTTAAAAAACAAAAAGGCATGTTCACTGCAATATCCTTAACAGCAACAAAATATCGTAATTCATAGTGGTATTGTTGAAACTGTTATTGATGAAATTGAACTGCATGGCAAATAGTTGCACATATAGAGCATCACATTGTGAAAACCGAAATAAACATGTCATAAGGACATCTCTAGCCGACCCTTTAAAAGTTAAAGGACTAAAACCCTTAGTGGATATATATACTCCATCAATTTTTGGCCTTTTCTAGTCGATTCCCTAAACTTAACATTGTAAACTTCAATTTGATCAAGTTCAAAGCAGGTTCAACCGAAAGTAGCATGCATTCAAACATAAACATATATAGTTTTGCATAACTGAACATAAAACATAAATTTAAACTAAGCTAAACTACTTTCGGTCGAAGTAGAGGTCAAGCCAATCCTTCCTCGTCATGTACGGTGTGCCGCGAGCTGGGTCCGGGCCGGTGCCGTCGTCGGGGTCGTTGGGGAAGGCACTCCTCCACTTGTTGACGTCGATCTCCTCGTCCTCCAGGCCCACCTCAAAGCCCTCCGCGCCGCCGTCCTCGCCGCCTTCGACCTCGTCATCGGATGAGAGCGCGATAACCTCGCCGCCCTCCGCGCCACCTTTGACCTCGTCATCGAAGGAGAGCACGATAACCTAGCCACCCTCCACGCCGAGAAAGATCACCCGCTCTGCCTCCACGAGCTCCAGGTGCCGCCGATGGAGCTCTTGCATGTAGGCCTCATCGGCGACCTCGGCCTCGAGGCGCTCCCACGCCTTGCGGTCCTCCCGCGCCATAGCCGAGCTCACCACCCATGGCTCTGGCGGAACGAGGTCGACCAGACGTGAGCCGAAGGGGAAATTGAGCCTAGTCGCCGCCCCATGGTATCGGACCTGCTAGCGGTCGTACTCCATGGCCGCGAGCTCGGCCGTGTGGAAGCTACCGAGCCACCGACGGATGTGGGTCTCCCGATCTATAATCTCGGTGACCCCCATCCCTCATCACCGCTGCCGGACCCAAGGTAGGACCTCGTCGGCTGCCGGGTCCGAGCGAGGACAGGGAAGTCCTAGAACCGGGGTAGGGGCGTGATGGTGGGCTGATCGGGGGACCGGCGACGGTGGATCGAGCCCGCGGAGGACGAAGGGGACACCTCGGCGGCCACATCGGCCGCGACAAACCTCCTTTTGGCCATTGGCTCCTCGAGCTCCCCGGCACACAGGCAAAGGTTGAGGATGGAGGTGGCGTTAACCGGCGTAGGGGTGTTGTGTTAAGTTTTTGAATTTTTTGGGGTTCATTTGGACATTTTTATACATTAACTGGGGTTTCTAGGCATTTTATGTGAATAATACAAATTTGAACTACATGCACATGATCCAGTGCATATAAATTGGTTGAAAAACTAAACCTGTGTCCTTGGGTGCATGCTTAGGTCCCATGCAAGAAACGAGAATGAATTGCAAACACCAAGGCACTGTTGATTGCCGGCAAAACATTGAGATACATGGGTTTTAAATTCTAGTAAATCCAAAACTCGTCTGAAATTCATGAAACTTGGCATGCTATCATCGAGCGGCATCAACATGCCGTGGTAAATTTTTTGTCCCATTTGGGGCAGGTTTGGGTATAAGCTTCTCACAAACCAGAGCTTCTCACAACAAGCCTGATGGTTTCGGTAGGGAACGTGCCACCTTTGGGAACAAAACGATATCCGTTATGTCTTATTGCTTTCAAAAAAATTCTAGTGTCAACATAGCACAATAGGAGTGCTGTGTTAATTTTTCTAATTTTTCGGGGTTCGTTTGGACATTTTTATACATTAATCGGGGTTTCTAGGCATTTTATGTGCATAATTCAAATTTGAACTACATGCACATGCTCCAGTGCATATAAATTGGTTGAAAAATCAAATATGTGTCCTTGGGTGCATGTTTAGGTCCCATGCAAGAAATGTGAATGAATTTCAAACACCAGGGCACTGTTGATCGCCGGCAAGACATTGAGATACCTGGTTTATAAATTCCAGTAAATCCAAAACTCGTCTGAAATTCATGAAACTTGGCATGCTTTCATGGAGCGGCATCAACATGCCGTGGTAATTTTTTTGTCCCATTTGGGGTAGGTTTAGGTATAAGCTTCTCACAAACCAGAGCTTCTCCCAACAAGCCTGATGGTTTTGGTAGGGAACGTGCCACCTTTGGGTACGAAACGATATCCGTTGCCTCTTATTGATTTCAAAAAAATTATAGTGTCAATATAGAACAAGAAGAGTGTTGTGTTAAGTTTTGGATTTTTTTTGGGTTCGTTTGGACATTTTTATACATTAACTGGGTTTTCTAGGCATTTTATGTGCATAATTCAAATTTGAACTACATGCACATGCTCCAGTGCATATAAATTGGTTGAAAAATCAAATATGTGTCCTTGGGTGCATGCTTAGGTCCCATGCAAGAATGCGAATGAATTTCAAACACCAGGGCACTGTTGATTGCCGGCAAAATGTTAAGATACATGGTTTTAAATTCTAGTAAATCTAAAAATCGTCTAAAATTCATGAAACTTGGCATGCTATCTTGGAGCGGCATCAACATGCCGTGGTAATTATTTTGTCCCATTTGGGGTAGGTTTGGGTATAAGTTTCTCACAAACCATCACTTCTCACAACAAGCCTGATGGTTTCAGTAGGGAACGTGCCACCTTTGGGGACGAAACGATATTCGTTGCCTCTTATTGCTTTCAAAAAATTTCTAGTGTCAACATAGAACAACATGAGTGTTGTGTTAAGTTTTGGAATTTTTCGGGGTTCGTCTGGACATTGTTATACATTAACCGGGGTTTCTAGGCATTTTATGTGCATAATTCAAATTTGAACGACATGCACATGCTCCAGTGCATATAAATTGGTTGAAAAAGCAAGTCTGTGTCCTTGGGTTCATGCTTAGGTCCCATGCAAGAAAAGGAAATGAATTTCAAACACCAGGGCATTGTTGATTGCCGGCAAAACGTTGAGATACCTTGTTTTGAAATTCTAGTAAATCCAAAACTCGTCTGAAATTGATGAAACTTGGCATGCTATCATGGAATGGCACCAGACATGCTGTGGTATTTTCCGTGTCCATTTTTGCAACTAAAATTCAGTAATTAAGCATAGATTTCATTCATAGATTAATCGGTCATTGTCACCGAGAAGCGAGACAGCCTTTGACCGCCGCCCGCCTTGCTCCCACTGGTCTGTATTAACGGCGTGCCCGAGTGTCCGCACCCCTCCCATCCTCGCCACACACACAATCCTCTCTCTCCGCCCTCATCCTCGACGCCGCTCTCAGTCCTCAAAGCCGCCAGTGTATGAGGATGCCGACGAGGCGCCCCATCAGAGGTAGTGTCGACGCCGGGGCTGCTGAAGCACCGGAGCACGGCATGAATATGGAAACAGAGGTTTCCATCACTGCCGATGAGGTGGAGAACGAGGCTGTCAACAAGCGGAGGCGGGTCAAGCAAAAACCGTAATCGACTCCAGCAGGCCTAGACTTCATCAGCAACCTCCTCGATGATATGTTGACAGTCATCATGTCCACCCTCCAAATCAAATATGGGGCGAGGACAACCGCCCTTTCCTTGCAGTGGCGCCCCCTATGGCTTCTCACCCCTGTCGACCTCCTCGGCACCCACGAGCTCTGCCATGGCTATCGCAAAAGCTTGGATGTGTTCTCCTAGATCCTTGGCAGTCACCATGGCCCAATCAGAGGCCTTATCACGGGCAAGTTCCGTTCCAATGGCAAGGACCGAGCCAAGCTTGACGAGTAGTTCCGATCACCCGCCATAGATCAGCTCAAGGAGCCCAGTTTTATTGATGGGCATATGCGCTCGCTGCCAACGTCCGCACTCCGCTTCGCGCCCACGCTGCCTCTCGCCAAGTTCATGAACTGCCATTTCTCCCCACTTAATGACACACCCACTCTTTTTCTACCATGACTGAAGCACCTGGAGCTCGTCTCCATCTGCATCCCAAAGGATGACATGGAGTGCCTGCTCCACGGCTGTACGACACTCGAGTTCCGTCGTCTTCAGGCGATGAATTGATCGAGTACCTTCCACATCACCTCCAGGACTCTCCGGACTATTTATATGTGTTGCTGGTGCTGCAATGAGAGATCACAAAAGGTGGACCACAATATGGTCATTGAGGACACACCTTCACTAGAGAGATTACTTGTAGTCGATCAACAAGGTCCAACAAGTATCAATGTCATTTCCGCGCCGAAATTGATAGCGGTGGGATACTCGTCTGTCACATACTACTACTTTCAGGTACAACAGTCGCCTTATACCTCTCCTTGTTGATGTCAACATTATTTCTAGTTTTGAAGATGTATGTTTGTCTTCATCCAGCAAAGCTTCACCCAAATTCTGGGCACAGTGAAGGTCTTGGCACTAGAATCTGTTAGCCCCAACCTGGACCAAGTTGTCAGTTGCCTGAGATGCTTTCCGTGCCTGAAGAAGTTGTATATCGAGGTGACGTTCCTTTCCTGTTAAATGTTAACCATAAGGGAGTTCAATTTTTTTTGCACCATTTCCCTAGTTTACAATGACAATGTACTACGATTCTTGAAGGAATTTTGGAGGATTTCAGGACATACACCCCCATCCCATATTGGTTATTTGATTCATATGGTTACAATCCATAAGCATTTCACCTTTGGATTCATATGTACTAGTTTTCTTAGGGAATTTTTCATCCAATCCAACCTCTTGTGAAGAAGGCTACATTTTTCTAGATTGTAATCAAATGCCCATGTTAATCATGTTAGATCAAAGATGGCACGTTGGTGGATTTTACAAATCTTGCAAACCAAATAGGCGTGTAGTACTGTTCAAAACAGCATGTAGGCACTAACACATTTTCTTCTTTTGCAGATAATAATAGACCTGGAGGTGGATAATGTTTATAACGACAATCACATCGAATGCCTGGATTTGGTTCTCTCAAATATTACTTTGAACTCCTACCATGGGACCTTATAGGAGATTACACTCGCCAGGTTCTTTCTTGCCAGAGCAAGGGTGCTGAGGGTACTAAGGTTGAACACGCATTTAAGTAGGTAAGATGAATGGTATGTTGATCAGAGCCGGCAGGTACTGCAGAATGGAACACGCTCCAAAAAAGCTAAACTTCATATTGGAAGAGCATATGACCGAGTAATTGGAAGTCATTGTGTCAAACCCATACATGACTTGTCAGTGGCTGATCCCTTTGCAGAAATGACGAGGTTTGCAATGATTGAATTTGGGCATTGTAACCTTTGAAGTTGAACCTTGAAATATTTATGGTTTTTTTATATAACATAATTGGATGTTTAATTTGGTATTGCAATCATGTCATGTTACAAGTATATATATGTTGTTCTTTTGTACACAGAGCATAAATGTTCTGCAGACAGAGCATATAACATCGCACACGGACCGCACTAGGTAACCCGTCATCGATGAGTTCATGAATCGCACATGGTTATATACCAGCAAGCGTTTTCCCAAAACAACACACACAACTTATTCCATCACAAATAGCTCGCACACGCAACTCTAATCTGATACGTGTTTGATGTCTGCGACATTGCTCGCACAGTTCGTCTTATTTGGCACATATCACTGTGCTGGCCTCTGCTCGTGTCCCTCGGCAAGCTCTGCTCACCATTAGGCACCGCAGCGTGCTGTGCTCGCCGTGAGGCACCGCGGCACGCTCTGCTCGCGTCCGTCGGTGTGCTCGGCTTGTGGACAACTTTTCCTTGCGTTTTCAACTTCTATATGCATATATATGGTTGCTCGCCGTTGAGGCGACCGCGGAGCGCTCTTCTCGTGTCCCTCCGCACATGCTCTACCAACGGTTGGGCCTACGCACGATCATGTCGGGGGCCCCATATGCATGCGGTTGCGCCATGCGGGTTGCCACGCAATGCAGTTACGTGCGGCATGATGGAGTTACGTGCTGCAAATTAGAACTGCCATCAGGGCGTGCCGATATTCCAAGCCGTCTGGCTTCCCCTTTAATTCCCGCGGCCATTATAACCTTAGTCTCTTCAACCTTTTGATCGCGCCCCACAACACAACAAGCACATCCACGATGACACATAGAGAGGGGATTTCTAGCGGCGTGATACGTCTCCAACGTATCTATAATTTTTTATTGTTCCATGCTATTATATATTCTGTTTTGGATGTTTAATGGGCTTTATTATACACTTTTATATTATTTTTGGGACTAACCTACTAACCCAAGGCCCAGTGCAAATTGCTGTTTTATTACCTATTTCAGGGTTTCACAGAAAAGGAATATCAAATGGAGTCCAAACGGAATGAAACCTTCGGGCGAGTTATTTTTGGAACCGTATCTACCCAGAAGACTTGGAGTAGACGTGAGGGAACGAAGGAGGTGGCCACGAGGGTCCAGGGCGCGCCCCCTCCCCCGGGGTGCGCCCCCACCCTCGTGGGCCCCCTCTGGCTCCCCCGATGCCCTCCTTCCTCCTATATATATCCATGTACCCTGAAAACATCAAGGCAACAGAGAAAACCCTAATTCCACCACCGCAACCTTCTGTTCCCGTGAGATCCCATCTTGGGGCCTGTTCCGGAGCTCCGACGGAGGAGGGATCTACCAAGGAGTGCTTCTACATCAACACCATAGCCTCACCAATGAGTTGTGAGTAGTTTACCACAGACCTTCGGGTCCATAGTTATTAGCTAGATGGCTGCTTCTCTCTTTTTGGATCTCAATACAAAGTTCTCCTCGATCTTCGAGGAGATCTATTCGATGTAATCTTTTTGCGGCGTGTTTGTCCAGATCCGATGGATTGTGGGTTTATGATCAAGATTATCTACGAGAAATATTTGATTCTTTTCTGAAATCTTTTATGTATGATTATACTATCCTTGCAAGTCTCTTCGAATTATCGGTTTGGTTTGGCCTACTAGATCTATAGTTCTTGCAATGGGAGAAGTGCTTGGCTTTGGGTTCAATCTTGCGGTGTCCTTTCCCAGTGACAACAGGGGCAGCAAGGCATGTATTGTATTGTTGCCATCGAGGATAAAAATATGGGGTTTATATCATATTGCTTGAGTTTATTCCTCTACATCATGTCATCTTGCTTAAAGTTTATCCCTCTACATCATGTCATCTTGCTTAAAGCATTACTCTGTTCTTGTGAACTTAATACTCTAGATGCATGCTGGATAGCGGTCGATGTGTGGAGTAATAGTTGTAGATGCAGAATCGTTTCGGTCTACTTATCACGGACATGATTCCTATATATGATGATCATGCCTAGATATTCTCATAACTATGCGCTTTTCTATCAATTGCTCGATAGTATTTTGTTTACCCACCGTAGAATTCTGCTATCATGAGAGAAGCCACTAGTGAAACCTATAGCCCTCGGGTCTATTCTCAACATATTAATCTTTTATCTACTTTACTTTGCTTTATTTACTTTCTGATCTTATATCCAAAAATACCAAAAATATTATACTATCCTATCTATCAGATCTCACTTACGTAAGTGACCGTAAAGGGATTGACAACACCTTATCGCGTTGGCTGCGAAGTTCTTATTTGTTTGTGCAGGTGCGAGGGACTCGCGCGTGGTCTCCTACTGGATTGATACCTTGGTTCTCAAAAACTAAGGGAAATACTTACGCTACTGTGCTGCATCACCCTTTCCTCTTCGAGGGAATACAATGCAAACTCGAGAAGTAGCAAGAAGAATTTCTGGCGCCGTTGCCGGGGAGGCTTGCGCAAAAGTCATATACCAAGTACCTATCACAAACCCTTATCCTTCGCATTACATTTATTTGCCTCTCGTTTTCCTCTCCCCTACTTCACCCTTGCCGTTTTATTCGCCCTCTTTTTGCTCCGTTTGTTTTCCCTTTCGCTTGCCTCTTGTTTGTTTGTGTTGCTATGTGCCCTCTATCAGCTTGCATCTTCGCTTGCTAAATTATGGATCCTCATCCACTTGCTAATCTTTTTAAAAGATCCAATTATGTTGAACCTACTGCTAGTGAGTTGAGTGCACTATATTATCTTTATGGGGTTTTACTTGAAATTCATGAATATGAAAATTGTGAGGAATTGTTAAAATAAAAAGTGATTCACGATAGCTCCCTAAATAAATAGCATGATTGCAATGATGTTATTATTCATTCTATTAATGTCAATTGTGTTAATGATATGCAAAACCCTAAGCTTGGGGATGCTAGTATTGTTATGCCCACAACTTGTTGCAATGATCATGATTGGGGTGATTCTTCTTATGAAATTTTTGATAAAAGTGGGTTTGCAGAGGTCATGACTTTAGTTAATGTTGCTCCCACTATTTTGGAAGAGTATCAACTTTGTATGCATGTGGATCGTGTTGAGAATATGTTTTGTGATAGCTATATTGTTGAATTTTCTTATGATCCTACATGCAATTATTAAGAGAGAGGAAAATATGGTCGTAGAAATTTTCATGATACTAAATTACCTCTCGTTATGTTGAGATTGCTATTGTTTCTTTCTTCTTCCTTGCATATGCTAGAACTTTCTTGTCTTGCTAATTTTTTTCCTATAAAATGCCTATGCGTAGGAAGTATGTTAGACTTAGATGTGATTTTCACATGCTATATGATGCTCTCTTTGTGCTTCAATTCTCATCTTTCGTGTGAGCATCATTGAATTCTCAAGCCCATCTTTATGGCTATAAAGAAAGAGCTTGTTGGGCGGAAACCCACTTTTATTTTATTTGTTTTTGCTTCTATTTAGTAATAAATATTGCATCTAGATTATGTTTAGATGTGATTTTGTGTTTTAATTAGTGTTTGTGCCAAATAGAACCTTTGGGAAGACTTGTGTGAAATTTATATGATCATGCTGTGAAAAACAGAAACTTTAGCGCTCACGAGATTAGCCACCAGATTTTACTGGAGAGTGCTATTTAGTTGATTCTTTTTGCAGATGATTAATAGAAAAATTCCTCATGTCTAATAATTTATTTCAATTTTTTTGGAGTTACAGAAGTATTCGAAAGTTACAGATTACTACATATTGTTCTGTTTTTGACAGATTATGTTTTTCGTGTGTTGTTTGCTTATTTAGATGAATCTGTGAGTAGTATTGGAGGATATGAACCATAGATAAGTTGGAATACATTACGTTTTACACCCATATAACCAAAGAATGAGTTCATTACAGTACCTTTGAGTGGTGGTTTGTTTTCTTATACTAAGGGAGCTCATGAGATTTTTTGCTAAGTTTTGTGTTGTGAAGTTTTCAAGTTTTGAGTATGGCTTTGATGGACTATAGAACAAAGAGTGGCAAGAGCCTAAGCTTGGGGATGCCCAAGGCACCCTGAGGTAAAATTCAAGGACAACCAAAAGCCTAAGCTTGGGGATGCCCCAGGAAGGCATCCCCTCTTTCGTCTTCATCTATCGGTAACTACACTCGGGACTATATTTTTATTCACCACATGATATGTGTTTTTCTTGGAGCGTCATGTATGATTTGAGTGTTTGCTTTTTAGTTTGCCACAATCATCCTTGCTGGATACACCTTTTGAGAGAGATAAATAGGATTTAAAATTTGTTAGAATACTCTATGTGCTTCACTTATATCTTTTGAGCTAGATAGTTTTGCTCTAGTGCTTCACTTATATCTTTTAGAGCACGATGGTGGATTTATTTTGTAGAAATTGTTGATCTCTCATGCTTCACTTATATCTTTTTGAGAGTCTTTTAGAACAACATGGTAATGTGCTTTGGTTATAAAACTAGTCCTAATATGACAGGTATCCAAGATGAATATAGTAAAAACTTTCATATAAAGTGCATTGAATATGATGAGAAGTTTGATACTTGATGATTTTTTGAGATATGAGGATGGTGATATTAGAGTCATGATAGTGGAGTAATTATGAATTTGAGAAATACTTGTGTTAAAGTTTTTGATTCCCGTAGCATGCACGTATGGTGAACCGCTATGTGACGAAGTTGGAGCATGAGGTACTTATTGAGTGTCATCCTTTGTGTGGACGTTAGGATCGCGCGATGGTTAACTCCTACCAACCCTTCCCCTAGGAGCGTGCGTTGATTACTTTGTTTTGATGACTTGTAAATTTTTGCAATAAGTATATGAGTTCTTTATGAATAATGTTGAGTCCATGGATTATACGCACTCTCACACTTCCACCATTGCTAGCCTCTCTTGTACCACGCAACTCTCGCCGGTACCATACACCCACCATATACCTTCCTCAAAACAGCCACCATACCTACCTATCATGGCAGTTCCATAGCCATTCCGAGATATATTGCCATGCAACTTTCCACCGCCCCGTTCATATGACATGCTTCATCATCAGTCACACAGAGTCATATTTTGTTCTAGCTTCGAGTTGTAAGTCAATATAGGTGTGATGATCTTCATTATTAGAGCATTGTCCCATGTGAGGAAAGTCCAAATAAAAAAAGAGATGGCCCCAAAAAAATAGAGAGGGGCTAAATAAAAAAGAGAGAGAAAGCCCCTCCCCAAAAAATGAGAGAAAAGAGAGAAGGGACAATGCTACTATCCTTTTCCACACTTGTGCTTCAAAGTAGCACCATGATCTTATTGATAGAGAGTCTCTTGTTTTGTCACTTTCATATACTAGTGGAAATTTTCTTTATAGAACTTGGCTTGTATATTCCAACGACGGGCTTCCTCAAATGCCCTAGGTCTTCATGAGCAAGAAAGTTGGATGCACACCCACTTAGTTTCTTTTGATGAGCTTTCATACACTTATAACTCTAGTGCATCCGTTGCATGGCAATCCCTACTCACTCACATTGATATCTATTGATGGGCATCTCCATAGCCTATTGATACGCCTACCCGATGTGAGACTATCTTCCTCCTTTTTTGTCTTCTCCACAACCACCACTCTATTCCACCTATAGTGTTCTATCCATGGCTCACGCTCATGTATTGCGTGAAAGTCGAAAGGTTTGAAAAAAATTTGAGTATGAAAACAATTGCTTGGCTGAAACCGGGGTTGTGCATGATATGAATATTTTGTGTGATGAAGAGGGAGCATAGCCAGACTATATGATTTTGTAGGGATAACTTTCTTTGGCCATGTTATTTTGAGAAGACATAATTGCTTTGTTAGTATGCTTGAAGTATTATTATTCTTATGTCAATATAGACTTTTGTCTTGAATCTTTTGGATCTGAACATTCATGCCACAATAAAGAAATTACATTGAATATTATGTTGGTTAGCATTCCACATCAAAAATTCTGTTTTTAACATTTACCTACTCGAGGACGAGCAGGAATTAAGCTTGGGGATGCTTGATACGTCTCCAATGTATCTATAATTTTTGGTTGTTCCATGCTATTATATATTTTGTTTTGGATGTTTAATGGGCTTTATTATACACTTTTATATTATTTTTGAGACTAAGCTACTAACCCAAGGCCCAGTGCAAATTGCTGTTTTTTTTTGCCTATTTCAGGGTTTCACAGAAAAGGAATATCAAACGGAGTCCAAACGGAATGAAACCTTCGGGAGAGTTATTTTTGGAACCGTATCTACCTAGAAGACTTGGAGTACATGCGAGGGAAAGAAGGAGGTGGCCACGAGGGTCCAGGGCGCGCCCCCTCCCCCTGGGTGCGCCCCCACCCTCGTGGGCCCCCTCTGGCTCCCCCGATGCCCTCCTTCCTCCTATATATATCCATGTACCCTGAAAACATCGAGGCAACAGAGAAAACCCTAATTCCACCGCCGCAACCTTCCGTTCTCGTGAGATCCCATCTTGCGGCATGTTTCGGAGTTCCGCCGGAGGAGGGATCTACCACGGAGTGCTTCTACATCAACGCCATAGCCTCACCAATGAGTTGTGAGTAGTTTACCACAGACCTTCGGGTCCATAGTTATTAGCTAGACGGCTTATTCTCTCTTTTGGATCTCAATGCAAGGTTCTCCTCGATCTTCGAGGAGATCTATTCGATGTAATCTTTTGCGGTGTGTTTGTCGAGATCCGATGAATTGTGGGTTTATGATCAAAATTCTCCGCATGCTTATAGTCAAAATAAAGCTTTCACTAAACACATAGTTGATGCTTTGATGCAATCTTATGAAGAAAAAACTTGAGTTGCAAGTTTCTATACCTAGAAAGCTTTATGATGAGTGGGAACCTACTATAAAAATAAAAATAAAAGATCATGAATGATATGCTTTGTGTGATTTGGGTGCTAGTGTCTCCACTATCCCAAAAACTTCGTGTGATTTGCCAGGGTTCCATGAGCTTGATGATTGTTCTTTAAATTTGCATCGTGCGGATTTCACTATTAAGAAACCTATGGGAAGAATTAATGATGTTCTTATTGTTGCCAATATGAATTATATGCCCGTAGATTTCATTGTTCTTGATATTATTGCAATCCTTCATGTCCTATTATTCTTGGTAGACCTTTCCTTAGAACGATTGGTGCAATTATTGATATAAAGGAAGGAAATATTAGATTCCAATTTCCGTTAAGGAAAGGCATGGAACACTTTCCTAGAAATAAAATAAAATTACCATATGAATCTATCATGAGAGCCACTTATGGATTGCCTTCCAAAGATGGCAATACCTAGATCTATCTTGTATCGTGCCTAGCTAGGGGCGTAAAACGATAGCGCTTGTTGGGAGGCAACCCAATTTTATGTTTCTTGTTTTAGTTGCTGTTAGGGAATAAATATTGCATCTAGCCTCTGATTAGATGTGGTTTCATGATTTGTTTAGTGTTTGTGCCAAGTAGAACCTTTGGGAAGACTTGTGTGAAGTTTATATTATCTTGCTGTGAAAAACAGAATCATTAGCGCTCGCTAAAGTAGTCGTGCGATTTTACTGGATCATGCTTTTTAGTTGATTCTTTTTTAAAATGATTGGTAAACAAATTCCTCAAATTTACCAATTTAGTTTGAATTTTTTGGAGTTCCAGAAGTAGGAGAAACCTGCAGATTACTATAGACTGTTCTGTCTTTGACACATTCTGTTTTTCGTGTGTTGTTTGCTTATTCCGATGCATCTATGAGTAGTATTGGAGGATATGAACCATAGAGAAGTTGTAATACAGTAGGTTTAACACCAATATAAACAAAGAATGAATTCATTGCTGTACCTTTGAGTAGTGGTTTGGTTTCTTATACTAACGGAGCTCACGAGAATTTTTGTCTAAGTTTTGTGTTGTGAAGTTTTCAAGTTTTGAGTATTGCTTTGATGGACCATGGAACAAGTAGTAGAAAAGGCCTAAGCTTGGGGATGCCCATGGCACCCCAAGTAAATTCAAGATAATCAAAATCCTAAGCTTGGGGATGCCCCGGGAAGGCATCCCCTCTTTCGTCTTCATCCATCGGTAACTATACTTGGAGCTATATTTTTATTCGCAACATGTTATGTGTTTTGCTTGGAGCGTCTTGCATAATTCGAGTCTTTGCTTGTTAGTTTCCCACAATCATCCTTGCTGGACACACCTATTTGAGAGAGTCAAATATAGCCTAGAAATTATTAGAACACTCTATGTGCTTCACTTATATCTTTTGAGTTGAATAGTTTTTGCTCTAGTGCTTCACTTATATCTTTTAGAGCACGGCGGTGATAATATTTTGTAAAAATTGTTGAACTCTCATGCTTCACTTATATCTATTTGAGAGTCTATTAAAACAGCATGGTAATGTGTTTAGGCTAAAGAAACTAGTCTTAACATGATAGACATCCAATGTCAATGTAGTAAAAAAAAATCACACCAAGTGCATTGAATAGAATGAGATGTTGGATGCTTGATAATTGTTTTGAGATATGAGGATAGTGATATTAGATTCATGCTAGTGGAGTTATTATGAAATGGAGAAATACTTGTGTTAAGGTTAGTGATTCCCGTAGCATGCACGCATGATGAACCGTTGTGTGACTAAGTTAGACCATGAGATATTTGTAAAGTGCCAACCTTTGTGTGGAGGTCGGGGGCGCGCGATGGTTAACTCCTACCAACCTCCTGATACGTCTCCAACGTATCTATAATTTTTGATTGTTCCATGCTATTATTTATGAAGTCTTGCATGTTTAATGGGCTTTATCATTCACTTTTATATCATTTTTGGGACTAACCTACTAACCCAAAGGCCCAGTCCAGATTTCTGTTTTTTTGTGCATATTTCAGGGTTTTGCAGAAAAGGAATATCAAACAGAGTCCAAACGGAATGAAACCTTGGCGAGAGATATTTTTGGAGGAAATCACGCTCGGGAAACGTCAGGACCAAGTCAGGGGGCAAGGGACCAGCCCTCGAGGGTGGGGGGCGCACCCCCCTTCCCAGGGCGCGACCCCCTACCTCGAGGCTGGCCCACATGGCCCCCGGTGCCCTCCTTCTTCCTATATATACCTACGTACCCCAGAAACTCCATACGCAGAGAGAAAACTTAATTGCACTACCGTAGCTTCTTTTCCCGTGGATATCCCATCTTGGAGCCTATTCCGGGAGGGGGATCCATCACGGAGGCCTTCATCATCATCATCATTGCCCTCACCATGAGTTGTGAGTAGTTTACCACAGACCTTCGGGTCCATAGCTAATATCTAGATGGCTTCTTCTCTCTCTCTGGATCTCAATACAAAGTTCTCCTCGATCTTCGAGGAGATCTATTCGATGTAATCTCTTTTTGCGGTGTGTTTGTCGAGATCCGATGAATTGTGAGTTTATGATCAAGGTTATCTATGAAAGATATTTGGTTCTTCTCTGAACTTTTTATGTGTGCTCATAATATCCTTGCAAGTCTCTTCGAATTATTGGTTTGGTTTGGCCTACTAGATCTATAGTTCTTGCAATGGGAGAAGTGCTTGGCTTTGGGTTCAATCTTGTGGTGTCCTTTCCCAGTTACACTAGGGGCAGTAAGGCACGTATTGTATTGTTGCCATCGAGGATAAAAAGATGGGGTTATCATCATATTGCTTGAGTTTATCCCTCTACATCATGTCATCTTGCTTAAGGCGTTACTCTGTTCGTATGAACTCAATGCACTAGATGCATGCTGGATAGCGGTCGATGTGTGGAGTAATAGTAGTAGATGCAGAATCGTTTCGGTCTACTTGTCTCGGACGTGATGCCTATATACAATGATCATGCCTAGATAGTCTCATAATTATTTGCTTTTCTATCAATTGCTCGACAGTAATTTGTTTACCCGCCGTAGAATACCGCTATCATGAGAGAAGCCACTAGAGAAAACTATGGCCCCCGGGTCTATTCTCAACATATCAATCTTCATCCACTTTACTTTTTTGCTTTTATTTGCTGTTTTATTAAACCAAAAATACCAAAAATATAATTATCATCTCTATCAGATCTCACTCTCGTAAGTGACCGTAAAGGGATTGCCAACCCCTTATCGCGTTGGCTGCGAAGTTCTTATTTGTCTGTGCAGGTGCGAGGGACTCGCGTGTGGTCTCCTACTGGATTGATACCTTGGTTCTCAAAAACTGAGGGAAATACTTACGCTACTGTGCTGCATCTCCCTTTCCTCTTCGAGGGAATACAACGCAAGCTCAAGAGGTAGCAAGAAGAATTTCTAGCGCCGTTGCCGGGGAGGCTTACGCAAAAGTCATATACCAAGTACCTATCACAAACCCTTATCCTTCGCATTACATTTATTTTCCTCTCGTTTTCCTCTCCCCCACTTCACCCTTGCCGTTTTATTCGCCCTTCTTCTGCCGTATGTTTTTCGTTCGCCTGCCGCTTGTTTGCTTGTGTGTGTTGGATTGCTTGTTTGTCACTATGGCTCAGAACAATACCAAATTGTGTGACTTTTCCAATACCAACAACAATGATTTGATTAGCACTCCAATTGCTCCTATTACCGATGCTGAATCTTGTGAGATCAATGCTGCTTTGTTGAATCTTGTCATGAAAGATCAGTTCTCCGGTCTTCCTAGTGAAGATGCCGCTACCCATCTAAACAACTTTGTTGATTTGTGTGATATGCAAAAGAAAAGGGATACAGATAACGATATTGTCAAATTGAAGTTATTTCCGTTTTCACTTAGAGATCGTGCTAAAACTTGGTTTTCCTCTTTGCCTAGAAATAGTATTGATTCGTGGAATAAGTGCAGAGATGCTTTTATCTCTAAGTATTTCCCTCCTGCTAAGATCATCTCTCTTAGAAATGATATTATGAATTTTAAGAAACTAGATCATGAGCATGTTGCACAAGCTTGGGAGAGAATGAAATTAATGATACGTAATTGCCCTACACATGGTTTGAATCTATGGATCATTAGTCAGAACTTTTATGCTGGCTTGAATTTTGCTTCTAGAAATCTTTTAGATTCGGCCGCCGGAGGCACTTTCATGGAAACTACCTTAGGAGAAGCCACCAAACTCCTAGATAATATTAAGGTTAATTATTCTCAATGGCACACCGAAAGATCTACTAGTAAAAAGTGCATGCTATCAAAGAAATTAGTGTTTTGAGTGGAAAGATGGATGAACTTATGAAATTGTTTGCTGCTAAGAGTGCGTCTTCTGATCCTAATGATATGCTTTTGTCCACTTTGATTGAGAATAACAATGAATCTTTGGATGTGAATTTTGTTGGTAGGAATAATTTTGGTAACAATGCTTATAGAGGTAATTTTAATCCTAGGCCTGTTCCTAGTAATTCCTCAAATAATTATGGTAATTCCTACGACAACTCTTATGGAAAGATGCCTTCTGAATTTGAAACTAGTGTTAAGGAGTTTATGATCTCGCAAAAGAATTTCAATGCTATGCTTGAAGAGATATTGCTTAAAGTTCATGAATTGGCTAGAAGTGTGGATAGAATTACTCTTGATGTTGATTCCTTGAAACTTAGATCTATCCCACCTAAGCATGATATCAATGAGTCTCTCAAAGCCATGAGAATTTCCATTGATGAATGCAAAGAAGGAACCGCTAGAATGCGTGCTAAAAGAGAAGATTATATTAAATCGTGTTCTTCTAGTTATCATGAAAATAAAGATGAAGATCTGAAAGTTATTGAGGTGTCTCCTATTAGATCCTTGTTTTCTCGTATTAATCTTGATGAGAATAGGATTGGAGATGATTCTGCTTTAAGGTGTCCCAATAATTCGGAGTTTTTAGATCTTGATGCTAAATTTGCTAAAAGTGGGATTGAAGAGATTAAAACTTTGCATAGTGATGAACCCACTACTTTGGATTTCAAGGGATTCAATTATGTTAATTGCTCTTTGATTGATTGTATTTCCTTGTTGCAATCCATGCTAAATTCTCCACATGCTTATAGTCAAAATAAAGCTTTCACTAAACATATAGTTGATGCTTTGATGCAATCTTGTGAAGAAAAACTTGAGTTGGAAGTTTCTATACCTAGAAAGATTTATGATGAATGGGAACCTACTATTAAAATAAAAATAAAAGATCATGAATGCTATGCTTTGTGTGATTTGGGTGCAAGTGACTCCACTATCCCAAAAACTTTGTGTGATTTGCTAGGGTTCCATGAGCTTGATGATTGTTCTTTAAATTTGCATCTTGCGGATTTCACTATTAAGAAGCCTATGGGACTAATTAATGATGTTCTTATTGTTGCCAATAGGATTTATGTGTCCGTAGATTTCATTGTTCTTGATATAGATTGCAATCCTTCATGTCCTATTATTCTTGGTAGACCTTTCCTTAGAACGATTGGTGCAATTATTGATATGAAGGAAGGAAATATTATATTCCAATTTGCATTAAGGAAAGGCATGGAATACTTTCCTAGAAATAAAATCAAATTACCATATGAATCTATCATGAGAGCCACTTATGGATTGCCTTGCAAGGATGGCAATACCTAGATCTATCTTGTATCGTGCCTAGCTAGGGGCGTAAAACAATATCGGTTATTGGGAGGCAACCCAATTTTATGTTTTTTGCTTTTGTTTCTGTTAGAGAATAAATATTGCATATAGCCTCTGGTTAGATGTGTTTTCATGTTTTGTTTAGTGTTTGTGCCAAGTATAACCTTTGGTAGGTCATGTGTGAAGTTTATTTGATCTTGCTGTGAAAAATAGAACCGTTAGCGCTCGCTAAAGTAGTCTTAAGATATTACTGGAGCGTGCTTTTTAGTTGATTCTTTTTTGCTTCGGATTGTTAGACAAATTGCGCAAATTTACCAATTTAGTTTAAATTATTTGGTGTTCCAGAAGTAGGCGAACCCAGCAGATTACTACAGACTGTTCTGTTTTTGACATATTCTGTTTTTCGTGTGTTGTTTGCTTATTTCGATGCATCTATGAGTAATATTGGAGGATATGAATCATAGAGAACTTGGAGTACAGTAGATTTAACACCAATATAAACAATGAATGAATTCCTTGCTGTACCTTTGAGTGGTGGTTTGCTTTCTCTTACTAACGGAGCTCACGAGAATTTTTGTCTAAGTTTTGTGTTGTGAAGTTTTCAAGTTTTGAGTATTGCTTTGATGGACTATGAAACAAGGAGTAGCAAAGGCCCAAGTTTGGGGATGCCCATGGCACCCCAATTAAAATCAATATAATCAAAGGCCTAAGCTTGGGGATGCCCCGGGAAGGCATCCCCTCTTTCGTCTTCATCCATCGGTAACTATACTTGGAGCTATATTTTTATTCGCAACATGTTATGTGTTTTGCTTGGAGCGTCTTGTATAATTTGAGTCTTTGCTTGTTATTTTGCCACAATAATTCTTGCAGGACACACCTATTTGAGAGAGTTAAATATGGCCTAGAAATTACTAGAACACTCTATGTGCTTCACTTATATCTTTTGAGTTGAATAGTTTTTGCTCTAGTGCTTCACTTATATCTTTTAGAGAACGGCGGTGGTAATATTTTGTAGAAATTGTTGAACTCTCAAGCTTCACTTATATCTATTTGAGAGTCTATTAAAACAGCATGGTAATGTGTTTAGGCTAAAGAAACTAGTCTTCACATGATAAACATCCAATGTCAATGTAGTAAAAAAATTCACACCAAGTGCATTGAATAGAATGAGATGTTGGATGCTTGATAATTGTTTTGAGACATGAGGATAGTGATATTAGAGTCATGCTACTGGAGTTATTATGAAATTGAATAATACTTGTGTTAAGGTTTGTGATTCCCGTATCATGCACGTATGGTGAACCGCTATGTGACGAAGTTAGAGGATGAGGTATTTGTAGAGTGCCAACCTTTGTGTGGAGGTCGGGGGCGCGCGATGGTTAACTCCTACCAACCTCCCCCCTAGGAGCATGCGTTGATTGCTTTGTTTTTGATGACTCGTACATTTTTGCAATAAGTATATGAGTTCTTATGACTAATGTTGAGGCCATGGATTATACACACTCTCACCTTTCCATCATTGCTAGCCTCTTTTGTACCGCGCAACTTTCGCCGGTACCATAAACCCACTATATATCCTTCCTCAAAACAGCCACCATATTGTTCCTCAAAACAGCCACCATACCTACCTATCATAGCATTTCCATAGCCATTCCAAGATATATTGCCATGCAACTTTCCACCGTTCCGTTCATATGACACGCATGATCATGTAGTTGACATCATAGTTGTGGCAAAGCCACCATGCATAATTTTTCATATATGTCGCTCTTGATTCATTGCTTATGTCGTTACACTGCCGGAGGCATTCATGTAGATTCATACTTGTTTTAGTATCGAGTTGTAATTTCAAGTTGTAACAAAAAGTGTGATGATCATCATTACTAGAGCATTGTCCCGTGTGAGGAAAGGCCAATAAAAAAATAGAAGGCCCAAAAAAATAGAGAGGGGCAAATAAAAAAAAGGAGAGAAAAGCCCCTCCAAAAAAATGAGAGAAAAGAGAGAAGGGACAATTGCTACTATCTTTTTCCACACTTGTGCCTCAAAGTAGCACCATGATCTTCATTGTAGAGAGTCTCATGATTAGTCACTTTCATATACTAGTGGGAATTTTCATTATAGAACTTGGCTTGTATATTCCAACAATTGGCTTCCTCAAATGCCCTAGGTCTTCATGAGCAAGCAAGTGGGATGCACACTGTCGGGGGAAACTGTCCTCCCACGAGCACCTATGGGACCAGAGCCCCTTCTACGTTGCGGTAAGGGAGCGGAGGGAGCACGGAGAGCAGATCGAGGAGCGCACGCGGGCGGTTTACCCAGGTTCGGGCCGCGAGGACGCGTAAAACCCTACTCCTGCCTTAGGTTGTATTGAGTTCTTGAGCTCGGGAGCTTGAAGAGCTACAGTACAGGCTACACTGAACGAGAGAGTTGTCTAGGTTTCGAACCCTCTCTACGTTGTGCATGGGCCTCCTTTTATAGCTCAAGGGGTGTCAACGTAGAGGAGGGTAAAAGCATAATTTTGGTGGTAGTTGTAACAGTGCGGGAATAGTGCGTGAACAGTGGATGAACAGTGGTCTCCACCTAACCTTGACAGTGGGGGACAAGGGCATTAAATGCCCGTCGCCGTCGACCCCAAAAGTGTCCGTCCATGCTTCTCCGTTCGCCACGGCGGTAGCCTCGTCACCGTGACTTGCCACCATGTGCCCCAAGCTGCACAGCCATCTGCCACGTGCCCCTGGAAGGGCCCCAGGGCGACGCGTGGGCCGATGAGCTGGAGCGCGGGCACACATCATAGGCTTCCCCGGCAAGCACCTTGCCGGGGTCTTGATCTTGCCGGGCCCGGAAGCTTGTCGCTCCCCGGACCCTGCCGGGGCGCAAGATGCGCCGAGGCATTTCTTGAGGTATGTGTTCCTTGGTCCTCCTGACAAGCTCCTCTTGTCAGGGCCTTGTGTTAGAGTGATAATATTAAGCCTGGTACGGCCTTCCTGGCAAGCTCCACTTGCCGGGGTCTTGATCTTCTGACTTGTATACTTTGTTCTTGAAATGGCTTCATAGGGACCAGAAAAGATTTCCGGCGAGCACGTGGTAAGCCCTGCCGCGGGAAGCTGCTACTGCCCGTGCACAAGTTGGGGTACTAAGGTACCCCTATCTTAGTACACCGACAGGAGCCCCCGGGCCTGGGCCACACACGGTGCCGAGCGCTGTTGGGCCAGGCCCAAAACAGTGCACGGGCACACGCGGCCCACAGCACGCCGTATCTCCTTCCGTATCCGCCGCATCCCTCCCTAACGGCACGCGTCGATTGGGGCGTCGTGGGAGAGATCGTGGCCTTGTTCTTTAATGAGAAATTCGGAACGTCCCCCACTTCCCCCTTAAAAGCAGAGGAAGCAGGGGCGGTTCCTCTCCTTCGTCTTCATTGCGCCTTTCTTCTCCAGAAACCTCCGCTGCTTCTTGCATCCGCCCCTCCTCCGCCGTCTTCCGCATCCGCGGCGCCGTCGAACTCCTCGCCTCTTCCCTCGCCGCCTCCGCCATGGCTCCGAAGAGCGACAAGGCCAAGAGCGACAAGGCCAAGAACGACAAGGCCAAGAAGGAGAAGTCCGAGCAGGCGGCGAAGCTGGCCGCCCTGCGGAAGAGGAGCGTGGTCTTCGCGCCGAGGCTTGGCGCGAGGGAGCTGCGGAACAAATATTATTTGTTCTGGGCGAGGGAGACCAAAGCTCATCCCCGCACCAGAGCCTTCCCCGCCGTCGCCAAAGACATGTTTCCCGTCGGGTACTTCTTCTTCGCTGCATTTTTCCACTATGGACTGTGCCCTCCGTTCTCGGAGTTCTTTTGTGATATCATGAACACATATGGCCTCCACCTCCTAGATTTCACTCCCAACGCCATCCTTACGATGGCCGTTTTCGTACATCTGTGCAAAAACTATGTTGGGATCCATCCAAACGTAGCCCTTTTCCGCCACTTCTTCATGCCTAGAGTAGAAGCTGGCGCTCCCCTCTCCGGCGGCATCTCCTGGATCTTCAGGCTGAACAAGAAGGACTCGTACCTGAAGGGAGAACTCCGCGGCAAGTAGGAGGAATGGAGAGCCGATTGGTGCTGGGTGGTGGAGGAGAAGCCGGAGCCCTTCACTGCGCCGCGCACGACTGCAATAGTGCACGGCAGGGATTGGAGCGAATTGGCCCCGGAAGACAACAAGCTTAGCATCGCCCTCATCAGGATTATTCGTCTCCGGGTAGCCAATCTGACTATCGGAGAGGTTGGGGCAGATTTCCTCCGCCGCTGCATTTCCCCCTTACAAGAAAGGAAAAGGGCCGCCTGGGAATTCGGCAATGCGGCGGATATCATGAGGCTGCGCCCTGGATTAAACTATAACTTCACTGCCCTGGAGTTGAAGGGGATGGTCCGAGAGCTTTTCAAGCATGACCCGGCCCACCCAGAATGGTTCAAACCTCCCCGGGGAGTGGTGCCGCTGTGCAACAGCACTGCCCGAGATTCCTTGCGCGCGATGATGCCTGCGTGCGACTCCCATGGCGTCGTCCCCACCTGGATCGAGCCTCCGCCGGACACCGTGCTGAGCTTTTTCGACAACTTGGTCGAGACGCCCAAAAACACCGAGGAGAACAGGGGCCTCACCCGGGCCACTACTGGCCGGGACATAGCCTACATCGCCTCCAGGATGGAGGAGGCCGCTGCAGCTGCAGCGGCGGGTGACTTTGGGTACACTGTGGACGAGGCACAGGCCGCGGACGCGGTGAGCCAAGCGGAGGAGGCGGAAATCCTCAGGCTGCTCAAGCTTCCGCCCGAGGAGTTTGCCGGGGTGCCTTCCGTGCAGTTTGCCGGGACGAGCGAGGTCGCCGGAGGGAGCGAGGCCGCTGAGCATGATGCTGGGTCCAGCGGGCCTGCCGGGGAGGAGGAGGACGCCAGGGCTGACGAAGACTCTGGTGGATCTCTGGGTCTCGATGACGACGCCTCCTCGTCTTTGGAGAACTCCCCGCCTCCGGCAAGCCCCACGCAGCAACCGAGGAAGCGCCTCCGCAAGGCGGCTACGGCGACGAGGCCGCAGGCGCCTCGACAGCAGCCGGCGCGCCGGGCGACGCGCGCCACCAGGACGAGCGAGGTCGCCAAGGAGGCGCCTCGTGCCCGTGCGCCAAGCGGGGGAGGATCTTCCCGGAGTGGAACGGGTGTTCCGTTTGCTCCTCGGGCCTCGGCGACGACGGGGGTCGGGTCTTCGCAGCCCACGGCCCCGGAGCCCACCAAGCGCCCGAGGGAACCTTCGCCTCCAGCTCCCCGCGCGGGAGCAAACCAGGCGGAGTTTGATTTCTCCGCCCTCAGCTCCGACGACGAGGAAGAGGAGTAAGCACTTGTACTTCCTTAGTTTCTTCAATTTTGCCTTGATTTTCCTTGTTGATTCTGATCTTGTTTTGTTTTGCCTTCAGGACCCTGACCCAGCGGATGGCGAAGAGGGCCAAGATCCCTGTGGTCGAGGTTGAAGACGACTCGCCCGTCGCGGCGACCGGAGACGCGCCAGTGGTAAGCTTGCCGGATCAACCTGCTGTTCCGAGGAGCAGCCCCCAGCGCAGCCCCCAGCGTAAGTCTGGTTTTTATCTTTCTGCTTGACGGGCGCGCTTGAGGTCGTTGCTTGTACTAATATCTCGTTGTCTTGTTTGTCTTGCGCAGAAGTGGAGCCGCAGCCGCAGGAGCGCCAGGAGGTCGCCCCCGACGAGCCCCTTGCTCCACCCTCCCCGCCAAGGGTGAAGTCCCCGGCGAGGGAGAACGCTCCGCCAAGGACGGGCACCCCGCCAAGGGCGGGCACCCCGCCAAGGGTGAGCAGCCCGACGAGGGTGAGCACCCCGCCAAGGGAGGGCGCGGGCGGCCCTCCGCCAGCAGGGGCCACCACTCCGCCGCCAAGGGTGGATTCCCCGGCGAGGGAGCCCGTCGTTGAAGAAGTCCGCGAAGGTGAGTCTTGTAGCTTCTTCTTCTTGAACTTGTCTTTTTGGATTTTTGCTTGACTCTTTCTTTTCTTTTTCTTCTGCTAGATCCTCCTGCGCCGGAGCGGATGGAGACGGAGGCCACCGTTGAGGAGGAGGTGCACGGCGACGGCGGCAACGCCACTGCCACTGAGGGCATGGCTGGAGCCGACGAGCCTGCCGTTGAAGAGACCGCCCCACCCGCAGACGCCGCGGCTGGGGAAGGGACCGGCGACCAAACTGCTGGCCCGGAGGCAGCAGGAGCGTCAAGCGCTGCACCGGCCGCCGACCCTTCCGCCTCCACGGCCGGGCAGGGCGTCTACCTGGAGGCCCCCAACGGGGTTTTCATACAAGTCCCATGGGGGTCCTCGTCGCGAGCCCCCGTGAAGGGAGAGACCTTTGACGGAGAGGTCCTCGCCTCCGCGGGGTTGAAGGTCGTTGAAGCGCCCGGCGGCAGCGACGAGCCCGAAGAGGAGAAACTCCTTCGCCGGCTCCTGGCTCTGTACCGGGCCAGGCAGGCGAAGCTAGAGTCTCGGGAAGCTCTTGCCGCCAAGGCTGGAGCTGATCTGGAGAAGCGCGCCGTGGAGCTTCGCGCCGACAACCAAGCGGCCCTCCGCCACCTGGCTCAGGAGCGCGAAGAGCTTGCCGGAGCGCAACAAACCTTCCTCCTTGAGAAAGCTGAGGCCGAGGAGCAGCAACGGTTGGCCGCCGAGGAGCTGTCCCGGCGAGAAGGAGCGCTCAACCAGCGGAAGGTCGACCTCGATTCCCACGAGGACGACCTCACCGCCCGGGAGCATGCCATTGGCGGGGCCCTGAAGGAGGCGAAGGCCGCCGCAGCCGCCGCGGAGACCGCCAAGAAGGACCTCGAGGCCAAGGTGGAGCAGCTGGAGCGGTACCTGAAGGCGAGCGCGGACAGAATCACCGCGCTCAATTTGGAGCGGGACAAAGATGCCCACACCAACTCTGACTTGCAGGTACGTCTCTCCAAGAAAGGCGACGAGCTCACTGCCGCCAAAGATTCCATTGCTGACCTAGAGTTGAAGGTCTCCACCCTGACTGATTCGCTCGACGCCGCCCGGGACCGCGAGACGAAGCTGAAGGACGAGCTCCGCAAGGAGCGGAACTTGGTGGAGAGCGCCGCCGTCTCAGCGAACAACTTCAGCCGGGCAGTGGAGCAATGGACTGATGAGCTGGTCACCTCCGCCGCCAGTATTGACACGGAGATGATGGCGCTGAGGGCTGAACATCTTGTGTACTCCCCGGACGAGAGCCTCCCCCACAGCGCCAAGCTAAGTCTGTTCTTCCGGGGAATTGCGCCGGCGCTTGCGCGGCTGCGGGACAAGATCTCCGCGCAGCTGGCCGACGAGGCGCGTCGGCTCTGCATGGGCACTCTGGAGCGCGTCTTGTCGAAGATCGTCTACCGCAACCCCGACATCAACCTTGTCAACGTCCTCCGCACCTTGCCGCCCGATGCTGACCAGGAGGCGTTGAAGGCGCAGGTTGCCCACATTGTCGCCAAGGTGAGCAAGATCACAAGGCGTGAAGGCGATCGCGTAGACTAGATTCTTCTGCTTCTTCTTCCTTTGCCGCTGCCAATTAAGTTATAGGCAGTAGTTGATTAGAACAGCGGCAAGCTTATCCTTGTAATATACAATCTTGTTTTGAACAATCAATGCAGTGTTATCTCCCTTGTTTTTGGTCCTCCACTTTGTATGCTTTTTTACCCTACGCTTTTAGGGGACTTGCCGGCAAGGGGCCCTTGCCGCGAGCGCTGAGTGCTGGACTCTTAGCAGCTTGCTGGCAAAAGACCTTGTCGGCAAGTAACCTTGCCGCAGCTAGTCGCAGCACACTTAGGCTGCTGAGCGAACTCGAAAACGAAGTAAGGGCGCAACACTTGTCGCAGCTCACTTAAGCCGTTGAGCGTGCTCGAAACAGAGTAAGGGCGCGGCTAGCCACGGGTAGGTTCCTCCGCGCACAGGTTTTCCATACAAAGTGTGGTTGTTCAAGGAAGATAACTAAAATTTTAAAATTTGAATTACTCAAACTTTTGGTAACTTAGCTTTCATGAATCAGTTGTTCCCCGACAAGGCTTCTCTTTCTTGAACAGTACTTGGTTCATCCTCCACCTCCTTCCCCCGACAAACTTGTGTGCGAGGAATATTCCTTCTGCTTAAGAGGGAAAGAAAAAGAGGAGGAAAAACAAGTATTGGGCCTCATGGCTTGCTAATGCTTACCGGGGATGTGCATTTCACAAGGTGCCAAACGATGCATGCGAATAACAAAGAAAAGCATGGAAATGGCAAATAGTGCGAAGCACAAAAACTTTACTGATGCACGGGGTCTGGGCCCGGCTTTGTACAAAGGTTTATATGCAACAGCGGCAAGACTCATACAAAAGGTGGTTGCCGGAGCGGATCACGGCAACCGCGCCTTATGGGTGAAACTTGCGAAGATGCTCTATGTTCCAGGAGTTGCTCACTGGTAAGCCTTCTTCGGTCTCAAGGCGGACAGCGCCGGGCCTTGTGACTTGTCTCACCCGATAAGGGCCTTCCCACCTCGGCGTCAACTTGTTGGAATTCTTGGCGGACTGAACACGCCGAAGAACAAGGTCGCCTTCCTCGAGACTCCTGGCCTTAACCCTGCAGCTATGATAGCGGCGCAAGGCTTGCTGGTATCGAGCAGCTCATACAGCAGCCTGGAGACGTTCCTCCTCGAGGAGCAATGCATCATCTTGTCGCAGTTGCTCTTGCTCGAGCTCATCATAAGCGAGCACTCGAGGAGATCCGTATACGAGTTCTGTGGGGAGAACTGCCTCTGCTCCATAGACAAGAGCAAAGGGTGTCTGTCCGGTGGCTCGACTTGGTGTCGTCCTGATTGACCAAAGAGCCGCCGGCAACTCCTCTATCCAGTTTCTTCCGCACTTGCGCAGCCTGTCGAAGGTTGTTGTCTTGAGCCCGCGCAGTACTTCAGCATTGGCCCTCTCCGCTTGACCATTGCTCCTCGGGTGAGCAACAGAAGCGAAGCAGACCTTGGCGCCAAGGTCTTGGACGTACTGCATGAAGGTGCGACTCGTAAACTGTGTGCCGTTGTCGGTGATGATCCTGTTAGGGATTCCGAAACGGCAAACAATTGCTCTGAAGAACCTAACTGCTGACTGTGCTGTCACCTTTCTCACTGGTTCCACTTCTGGCCACTTTGTGAACTTGTCGATTGCTACGTACAAGTACTCAAAGCCCCCGGCAGCGCGGGGAAAGGGGCCGAGGATATCGTGCCCCCAGACCGAGAAGGGCCAGGACAAAGGGATCGTCTGGAGAGCTTGAGCTGGCTGGTGAATTTGCTTGGCGTGGAACTGGCACGCTTCACACTTGGTTACTTGTGCAGTTGCATCTTGGAGGGCTTCTTGCCAGAAGAACCCTTGCCGGAACGCCTTCCCGGCAAGTGCCCTTACGCCAATGTGGTGGCCACATATGCCTCCATGTATCTCTGCCAACAGCTTTTGTCCATCTTCTCTGGAAATGCACTTCAACCTGACACCATTGAGTCTTCTTCTGTACAGTTCATTGTCAACGAACTGGTACATACTTGACTGCCTGGTTATTTTCTCTATCTCTTCTGGCTCATCGGGAAGTTCTCCAGTTTGCAGAAAACGGACGATCTGCTGTGCCCATGCCAGAGCCCGAGGCTCAACGGCAAGGACTAAAGGCATGAGGGCTGCTGCGGGAACCCCAGCTTCTACGGCAAGAACCTCCGGCTCTGCTGGAGCTGATGGTCCCCCGGCAAGCCTACCGGGGCAAGGCTTGTCGGGAACGCCTGCTTCAACTGTACAGACCCTTGGATTTGCAGGAGAAAATAGTTCCTCAGCATCTTGGCCGCTGATCTTGGGGACCTTGGCGGCGGCTTCGGGAAGATCCGCCAGCAAGTAGTCGCCGGAGACCAACTTTCTCTTCTTGTTCTGCCCAACTGATGGTGCAACGGATGGTTGAGTTAACTTGAGCAGGAAGGTCCCTGGTTCCACAGGTAACTTCATTGCAGCACACTTTGAAAGGCCATCCGCAATATCATTCTGAGCTCTTGGGACGTGCTCCATTTGCAGACCTTCAAAGTGCTCCTCAAGCTTCCTCACTTCATCGACATAAGCTTCCATCAAAGGGCTCTGATAACTCTTATTCACTTGTCGGACCACCAATTGTGAATCTCCCCGCACAATCAACTTCTTGATCCCAAGTTCGGCTGCGATTCTGAGGCCGGCAAGCAAACCTTCATACTCAGCAGTATTGTTTGTCGCTTGTTCCCTGGGAAAGTGCATCTGGATAACATACTTGAGGTGCTCTCCGGTGGGCGCTATGAGCACCACGCCGGCACCGGCGCCTTGCAGCGAGAAAGCACCATCAAAGTACATCATCCATTCTTTGCTCGCTTCTTGGACGGGGATGCTTGTCTCTTGGACTTCTTGATCTGGCGTTGGGGTCCATTTCGCTATGAATTCTGCCAAAGCTCTGCTCTGTATGGTTTAAGTACTCTCAAACTTGAGACCAAAGCTTGGCAGTTCCAGTGCCCACTCGACGATCCTGCCTGTCACTTCGGGATTTTGCAATATCCTCTTCAATGGAAAGCGAGTGACCACTGTTATCTCGTGCGCTTGGAAGTAATGGCGCAGCTTCCTTGAGGCCATGCGGAGGCCGAAAAGCAACTTCTGCACTCCAGAGTATCTTGATCTAGCCCCCTGCAAGAGGGAACTTACAAAATACACTGGGCGCTGCACCATCCTCCTTCGCACTTCTCCTTGCTCCTGCGCAGAGTTGTCCTTGTCGGGGCCAGAGCTTGTCGGTGGAGCCCCCCGCTTGTCGCTAGATTGGCCTGCCGGAGGTGTGGGTTCCTCATCCGCCTCCCTCTCCGCTACCAACGCAGCACTAACCACTTGATTGGTTGCTGCTAGGTACAGCAGCAACTTCTCATGTGGTCTAGGTGCGACAAGTATCGGAGTAGAGGATAGGTATCCTTTCAAGTCTTGCAGCGCTGCCTCCGCTTCCGGAGTCCATTTCATAGGACCTGCCTTTTTCAAGATTTTGAAGAAAGGCAGGGCGCGTTCTGCAGATTTTGAAATGAACCTGCTGAGGGCAGCCACACAACCAGCAAGTCTCCTTACGTCCTTGACTCGCTTCGGGGCTTCAATCTGCTCGATGGCTTTTATCTTGTCGGGATTGGCTTCAATCCCCCTCTGGGACACAAAGAACCCGAGAAGCTTGCCGGAGGGGACTCCGAAGACGCACTTCTCGGGATTCAACTTGAGTTGGATCTTGCGCAGATTCTCAAAGGTTTCTTCTAAGTCTTGGATTAGGGTATCTTTGCTCTTACTCTTGACCACTATATCATCCATGTAGGCTTCCACGTTTCTGTGTATCTGTGGCTCAAAAGCAGTATGCACCACCCTTGCAAATGTAGAGCCTGCATTCTTCAATCCAAAAGGCATGCGTATGAAGCAATATGTGCCACATGGAGTAATGAATGCAGTCTTGTCTTCATCTTCTTTGGCCATGAATATCTGATGGTAACCTGAGTATGCATCAAGGAAGGAAAGCAGCTCACATCCGGCGGTGGAGTCAACAATCTGGTCAATACGCGGCAAGGGAAATGGATCCTTGGGACATGCTTTATTCACATCAGTGAAGTCTATACAAAGTCTCCACTTCCCATTGGCCTTGCGTACGACAACTGGATTTGCTAACCACGTGGGATGGATCACGCCTCTAACTAGGCCTGCTGCTTCCAACTTCTTTATCTCTTCGGCGATGAACTCTTGGCGCTCCACGGCTTGCTTCCTGACCTTCTGCTTGACGGGCCGCGCATGAGGACAAACAACAAGCTTGTGCTTAATTACCTTCCTGGGAACGCCGGGGATGTCAGATGGTTGCCAAGCAAACACATCGACATTCGCCCGCAGGAAGGCAACGAGCGCGCTTTCCTATTTGTTATCGAGCGTAGCACTGATGGTGAAGGTACCACCAGTGCCGTCCTCCTTGGCGGACACCTTTTTGGTTGCCGGTGGAGCTGCCATTCCTTTCTTACACTTGCAGGTGGAGCTCGATGGTGCGTCCTCGACGGCAGCGCAGCACTCCGAAGAGGTGCGTTTGCCGGAGTGGGCCCCAGAACTCTTGCCGGACTTGGTCTTGGTCTTCCCCCCGGGAGCTTCAGCGGCAAGTGTGTTGCTCTCTGCTGCGGCTGCTGCATCCCGGTAGATCTTGTCGGCGCAGATAAGCGCGTCCTTCTTGTCGCCATGGACAGAGATGACGCTTATCGGCCCCGGCATCTTGAGTACGTTGTAGGCATGGTGGGAAGCTGCCATGAACTTGGCGAGGGCAGGACGTCCAAGTATCCCATTGTATGGCAATGGGATATCAGCAACATCAAATGTTTTCCTCTCCGTCCTGAAGTTGAGCTCCCCGCCATAGGTCACTGGCAGAGTAATCTTGCCCTTCGGCTTGCTCCTTCCCGGGTTGATCCCTTGGAACGACCAGGTTTCTTCGAGCTCGCCGTCTGGGATCTGTAGCTTCTTGATCACAGCTGAGGAGATCAAGTTCAGGCCAGCCCCGCTGTCAACCAACATCTTGGTGACCTTGAGGTTGCGGATAGTTGGCGAGACCAACATCGGCAAGCACCCGACCGCCGTGGTGCGGTCAGGGTGGTCCTCAAGGTCAAAGATGATGGGCGTGCCGGACCACTTCAGCAGCCTGCGTGACTCGACGGGCGGCTCTGCTGCGTTCACTTCTCGCACCCACTGCTTGAGCTGGCGGTGGGAAGTGTGCAGAGAGGCGCCTCCACCGACACACAGAACCTCTATGGCCTTCTGGAACTCCTGCTCGCTGTTATCACCTTCTTCCATGTCGTCGTCGTCGTCTTCTTCCTCATCCTTGTCGCGGCCCCGGGGAGGTCTATCACCTTGCCGCTGCTTGGCCTTGCCGCGGCGTCCTCCCCGGCCATTGAACGACCGCTTCTTGCTGGGTTCTCCTCCGCCACCTTGGGCCTTCTCCTTGTCGCGACGCTCGTATTCAGCCTTCTGCTGTTCTACGAGGTACTCGACTCGTTTGCAGTTCTGAAGATCGTGGCCCTTGGTGCGGTGGATCTTGCAGTACTGCTTGTCGGAGCCGTCCTGCTTGTCGGCTGCCGCTACAGGGATAGGCTCCTTGCCGGAACCGCCAGCCTGTGCTGTCTTGGCGGGAGCCTCCTTGCCGGACTGCTCGACAACCAGCACCTCCTTGTTCTTCTTCTTTCTGTTGTTTCGCCGCTGGCTCTTCCTTGCCGGGGCGGCATCCTCGCTATCGCTTCCTCCTGCGCCAGCATCCTCTCCGGGGAGTTTCCTCCCCTCTTCGGCGCGCGCGCACTTGTCAGCCAGAGCGTAGAGCTCGCTGACATCCCGAATCTTGGTCATGGCCATCTCTTCCCTCATGCGGCGGTTACGCACGTTCTGGTGGAACGCGCTGATAACCGCGGCAGGGTGGACATCGGGAATGTTGTGTTGCACGCGGCTGAATCTCTGGATGTACTTGCGCAGGGACTCTCCCTCCTTCTGGGCCAATATGTGGAGATCGCTCTCCTGGCCGTGGGGTTTGTGGCTGCCCGTGAAGGCGCCAACAAACTGGTGGCACAGATCTGCCCACGAAGAAATGGAGTTCTCCGGCAAGTGCATAAGCCAAGAGCGGACGTTTGGCTTAAGCACTAGCGGGAAATAGTTGGCTAGTATCTTCTCGTCGCGTCCCCCGGCAGCTTGCACCGCGATGGTGTAGATGCTGAGGAACTCCGAGGGGTGCATCTTGCCGTCGTACTTCTCGGGTACGTCGGGCTTGAAATTTTTCATGCTGGGCCACTGAACTTGCCGTAGCTCACGGGTGAACGCAGGGCAACCTGCCGCGTACGGCAAGTCGCTTGGTTCACCGGGCGCATGCGCGTCGACAGCGGTCCCAGCGCGGTGGTCTGACTGTCTTCGAGCTTCTCGTCGGCGCTCGATGCGCGTCCAAGCGTCTTCTTGCCGCCTGTCATCGAGGACCTGGCGTTGGTCACGACGAGCCCGTGGATCCAACGACGCCGTGGAGTCGTCGTCGACGTTAATCCGGCTGGGTGGCGCCTTCTGCTTCCGCGATGGGGAGTTCACGGTGGTTGCACCCCCGGCGGTCTTGTCTCCATCGGCCTTCGTCTGGTCGACTTGCCGTGGCCGCGATGTCGCCGGCTGCTGCGGCGTGTCGTTGTTGGCGAAGAGGCTCTGGATCGTCGCCCTCCAGTCCTCGGCTTTATCTGCCGCTGGAGGGAAATCGAGGAGCAGTTGCGCTCTTGCTAGAGCTTCCGCTGGAGAAGAGGGGAACGGCGGCGAGCGGTGCGAGGAGCGGGACGCGCTCGGACTTCTAACCGCATTAGAAGGAGCACGTTCCCACCCCGGCGACCGCGCCTTGCTCGTGCCAGCACGCTGGCCTTGAGCATCCCGCGATCCTCCGGCTTGGCTTCGTCCCATCAAGCTTATGGTACCTCCTGTACCACGCCGCTGTGGGTCTTGCACCTCCCGAGAGAGGCGTGGCGCGTCCACGGACACCGAGGCCTTGGAGTTCGCCCGGTCGTCCGTCTTGTCCTTGGACTTGGTGGCGCCGTGAGTTTCCTCGCCGGCGACCACCCTTCCGCCGGCGTCTCCTCCACCAACCGTTGGTTCTGGTGGCGGTGGAATCGACGCAGACGGGCCTCCGACCTCCGAAATCTTCTTCTTCGGAGGCATGCTGTTCTAGCTGATGAAGTTGACGAAGCTGGAGAGGTTGATGAAGAGTGCGCCCGCGTGAGCGCCGGATCAGGTTCGCACAACCTCGACGCCCCCTACCTGGCGCGCCAAAGATGTCGGGGGAAACTGTCCTCCCACGAGCACCTATGGGACTGGAGCCCCTTCTACGTTGCGGTAAGGGAGCGGAGGGAGCACGGAGAGCAGATCGAGGAGCGCACGCGGGCGGTTTACCCAGGTTCGGGCCACGAGGACGTGTAAAACCCTACTCCTGCCTTAGGTTGTATTGAGTTCTTGAGCTCGGGAGCTTGAAGAGCTACAGTACAGGCTACACTGAGCGAGAGAGTTGTCTATGTTTCGAACCCTCTCTACGTTGTGCGTGGGCCTCTTTTTATAGCTCAAGGGGTCACCGACAGGTGTCAACGTAGAGGAGGGTAAAAGCGTAATTTTGGTGGTAGTTGTAACAGTGCGGGAATAGTGCGTGAACAGTGGATGAACAGTGGTCTCCACCTAACCTTGACAGTGGGGGACAAGGGCATTAAATGCCCGTCGCCGTCGACCCCAAAAGTGTCCGTCCATGCTTCTCCGTTCGCCACGGCGGTAGCCTCGTCACCGTGGCTTGCCACCGTGTGCCCCAAGCTGCACAGCCATCTGCCACGTGCCCCTGGAAGGGCCCCAGGGCGACGCGTGGGCCGATGAGCTGGAGCGTGGGCACACAGCATAGGCTTCCCCGGCAAGCACCTTGCCGGGGTCTTGATCTTGCCAGGCCCGGAAGCTTGTCGCTCCCCGGACCCTGCCGGGGCGCAAGATGCGCCGAGGCATTTCTTGAGGTATGTGTTCCTTGGTCCTCCTGACAAGCTCCTCTTGTCAGGGCCTTGTGTTAGAGTGATAACATTAAGCCTGGTACAGCCTTCCCGGCAAGCTCCACTTGCCGGGGTCTTAATCTTCTGACTTGTATACTTTGTTCTTGAAATGGCTTCATAGGGACCAGAAAAGATTTCCGACGAGCACGTGGTAAGCCCTGCCGCGGGAAGCTGCTACTGCCCGTGCACAAGTTGGGGTACTAAGGTACCCCTATCTTAGCACACCGACACACACCCACTAGTTTCTTTTGTTGAGCTTTCATTCATATTTAGCTCTAGTGCATCCGTTGCATGGCAATCCCTACTCGCTCACATTGATATCTATTGATGGGCATCTCCATAGCCCGTTGATACGCCTAGTCAATGTGAGACTATCTTCCTCATTTTTGTCTTCTCCACAACCACTTCTATTCCACCCATAGTGCTATATCCATGGCTCACGCTCATCTATTGCGTGAAAGGTGAAAGGTTTGAAAAGAATAGAGTATGAAAACAAGTGCTTGGGTGAAATCGGGGTTGTGCATGATATGAATATTTTGTGTGATGAAGAGGGAGAATAGCCAGACCATATGATTTTTTAGGGATAACTTCCTTTAGCCATAGTATTTTGAGAAGACATGATTGATTTGTTAGTATTGCTTGAAGTATTGTTATTTCTTATGTCAATATAAACTTTTATCTTGAATCTTTCAGATATGAACATTCATGCCACAATTAATAGAATTACATTGAATAACTATATTGGTTAGCATTCCACATAAAAAATTCTTTCTTTATCATTTACCTACTCGAGGACGAGCAGGAATTAAGCTTGGGGATGCTTGATACGTCTCCAACGTATCTATAATTTTTGATTGTTCCGTGCTATTATTTATGAAGTCTTGGATGTTTAATGGGCTTTATAATTCACTTGTATATCATTTTTGGGACTAACCTACTAACCCAAAGGCCCAGTCCAGATTGCTATTTTTTTCCCTATTCCAAGCTTTTGCAGAAAAGGAATATCAAACGTAGTCCAAACGGAATGAAACCTTCGCGAGAGATATTTTTGGAGGAAATCTCGCTCGGGAAACGTCAGGACCAAGTCAGGGGGCAAGGGACCAGCCCTTGAGGGTGGGGGGCGCCCCCCCTTCCCAGGGTGCGCCCCCTGCCTCGAGGCTGGCTCACACGGCCCCCGATGCCCTCCTTCTTCCTATATATACCTACGTATCCCAGAAACTCGAAACGCAGAGAGAAAACCCTAATTCCACCGCCATAGCTTCTGTTCCCGTGGAGATCCCATCTTGGAGCCTCTTCCGGGAGGGGGATCCATCACGGAGGCCTTCTTCATCATCATCATCGCCCTCACCATGAGTTGTGAGTAGTTTACCATAGACCTTCGGGTCTATAGCTAGTATCTAGATGGCTTCTTCTCTCTCTCTGGATCTCAATACAAAGTTCTCCTCGGTCTTCGAGGAGATCTATTCGATGTAATCTCTATTTGCGGTGTGTTTGTCGAGATCCGATGAATTGCGAGTTTATGATCAAGGTTATCTATGAAAGATATTTGGTTCTTCTCTGAACTTTTTATGTGTGCTCATAATATACTTGCAAGTCTCTTCGAATTATTGGTTTGGTTTCGACTACTAGATCTATAGTTCTTGCAATGGGAGAAGTGCTTGGCTTTGGGTTCAATCTTGCGGTGTCCTTTCCTAGTGACAGTAGGGGCAGCATGGCACGTATTGTATTGTTGCCATCGAGGATAAAAAGATGGGGTTTTCATCATATTGCTTGAGTTTATCCCTCTACATCATGTCATCTTTCTTAAGGCGTTACTCTGTTCGTATGAACACAATACACTAGATGCATGCTGGATAGCGGTCGATGTGCAGAATCGTTTCAGTCTACTTGTCTCGGACGTGATGCCTATATACAGTGATCATGCCTAGATAGTCTCATAATTATTCGCTTTTCTATCAATTGCTCGACAGTAATTTGTTTACCCGCCGTAGAATACCGCTATCATGAGAGAAGCCACTAGAGAAAACTATGGCCCCCGGGTCTACTCTCAACATATCAATCTACATCCACTTTACTTTTTTGCTTTTATTTGCTGTTTTATTAAACCAAAAATACCAAAAATATAATTATCATCTCTATCAGATCTCACTCTCGTAAGTGACCGTAAAGGGATTGACAACCCCTTATCGCGTTGGCTGCGAAGTTCTTATTTGTTTGTGCAGGTGCGAGGGACTGACGCGTGGTCTCCTACTGGATTGATACCTTGGTTCTCAAAAACTGAGGGAAATACTTATGCTACTGTGCTGCATCTCCCTTTCCTCTTCGAGGGAATACAACGTAAGCTCAAGAGGTAGCACCTCCCCCTAGGAGCATGCGTTGATTGCTTTGTTTTGATGACTCGTAGATTTTTGCAATAAGTATATGAGTTCTTATGACTAATGTTGAGTCCATGGATTATACGCATTCTCACCCTTCCACCATTGCTAGCATCTCTTGTACCGCACAACTTTCGCCGGTGCCATAAACCCACTATATACCCTTCCTCAAAACAGCCACCATATTGTTTCTCAAAACAGCCACCATACCTACCTATCATGGCATTTCCATAGCCATTCTGAGATATATTGCCATGTAACTTTCCACCGTCCCGTTCATATGACACGCATCATATTATCATATTGCCATTGCATGATCATGTAGTTGACATCGTATTTGTGGCAAGGCCACCATGCATAATTTCTTATACATGTCACTCTTGTTTCATTGCACATACCGGTACACCGCTGGAGGCATTCATATAGAGTCATACTGTGTTGTTGTAGTATCGAGTTGTAATATCGAGTTGTAACGAAAGTGTGATGATTATCATTATTAGAGCATTGTCCCATGGGAGGAAAGGATAAATCTATAAAGACCCTCCGCAAAAAAAAGAAAAAAAAGGGGAAAAAGGCGAAAGAAAAAATGGCCCAAAAAAAGAAAAAAAAAGAAAAAAGGGACAATTGCTACTATCTTTTTCCACACTTGTGCTTCAAAGTAGCACCATGTCCTTCATTGTAGAGACTCTCATGCTTAGTTTCTTTCATATGCTAGTGGGAGTTTTTCGTTATAGAACATGGCTTGTATATTCCAACGACGGGCTTCCTCAAATTGCCTAGGTCTTCGTGAGAAAGCAAGTTGGATGCACACCCACTAGTTTCTTTTGTTGAGCTTTCATTCATATTTAGCTCTAGTGCATCCGTTGCATGGCAATCCCTAGTCACTCACATTGATATCTATTGATGGGCATCTCCATAGCCCGTTGATACGCCTAGTCGATGTGAGACTATCTCCCTCCTTTTTGTCTTCTCCACAACCACGTCTATTCCACCCATAGTGTTATATCCATGGCTCACGCTCATGTATTGCGTGAAAGTTGAAAGGTTTGAAAAGATAGAGTATGAAAACAAATGTTTGGCTGAAATCGGGGTTGTGCATGATATGAATATTTTTGTGTGATAACGAGGGAGCATAGCCAACACTATATGATTTTGTAGGGATAACTTTCTTTAGCCATAGTATTTTGAGAAGACATGATTTCTTTGTTAGTATGCTTGAAGTATTATTGTTTCTTATGTCAATATAGACTTTTATCTTGAATCTTTCAGATCTGAACATTCATACTACAATTAAGAGAATTACATTGATAAACTATATTGGTTAGCATTCCACATCAAAAATTCTATCTTTATCATTTACCTACTCGAGGACGAGCAGGAATTAAGCTTGGGGATGCTTGATACGTCTCCAATGTATCTATAATTTTTTATTGTTCCATGCTATTATTTATGCAGTGTTGGATGTTTTATGGGCTTTATCATTCACTTTTATATCATTTTTGGGACTAACCTACTAACCCAAAGGCCCAATCCATATTGCTGTTTTTTTGCCTATTTCAGGGTTTTGCAGAAAAAGAATGTCAAACGGAGTCCAAATGGAATGAAACCTTCGCGAGAGATATTTTTGGAGGAAACCACGCACGATGAACTTGAGAACCACATCAGAAGGGCCACGTGGGGCCCACAAGGGTGGGGGGCGCGTCCCCCTTCCAAGGGCGTGCCCCCTTGCCTCGTGGAGCCCCCGTGAGTCCCCCGGTGCCCTCCTTCTTCCTATATAAGTCTACGTACCCCAGAAACTCCGAAGACAGAGAGAAAACCCTAATTCCACCGCCATAGCTTCTGTTCCCGTGGAGATCCCATCTTAAAGCCTATTCTGGAGCTCCACCGGGGGGGGGGGGGATACATCATGGAGGCCTTCATCATCATCATCATCACCCTCACCATGAGTTGTGAGTAGTTTACCTCAGACCTTCGGGTCCATAGCTAGTATCTAGATGGCTTCTTCTCTCTCTCTGGATCTCAATACAAAGTTATCCTCGGTCATCGAGGAGATCTATTCGATGTAATCTCTTTTTGCGGTGTGTTTGTCGATATCCGATGAATTGTGAGTTTATGATCAAGGTTATCTATGAAAGATATTTGGTTCTTCTCTGAACTTTTTATGTGTGCTTATAATATCCTTGCAAGTCTCTTCGAATTATTGGTTTGGTTTGGCCTACTATATCTATAGTTCTTGCAATGGGAGAAGTGCTTGGCTTTGGGTTCAATCTTGCAGTGTCGTTTCCCAGTGACAGTAGGGGCACCAAGGCACGTATTGTATTGTTGCCATCGAGGATAAAAAGATGGGTTTTATATCATATTGCTTGAGTTTATCCCTCTACATCATGTCATCTTGCTTAAGGCGTTACTCTGTTCTTATGAACTAAATACACTAGATGCATGCTGGATAGCGGTCGATGTGTGGAGTAATAGTAGTAGATGCATAATCGTTTCGGTCTACTTGTCTCGGACGTGATGCATATATACAATGACCATGCCTAGATAGTCTCATAATTATTCGCTTTTCTATCAATTGCTCGACAGTAATTTGTTTACCCACTGTAGAATATCGCTATCATGAGAGAAGCCACTAGAGAAAACTATGGCCCCCGGGTCTATTCTCAACATACCAATCTACATCTACTTTACTTTTACCGCTTTCATTTGCTGTTTTATTAAACCAAAAATACCAGAAATATAAACTATCATCTCTATCAGATCTCACTTTCGTAAGTGACCGTAAAGGGATTGACAACCCCTTATCGCGTTGGCTGCGAAGTTGTTATTTGCTTGTGTAGGTGCGAGGGACTCGTGCGTGGCCTCCTACTGGATTGATACCTTGGTTCTCAAAAACTGAGGGAAATACTTACACTACTATGCTGCATCTCCCTTTCCTCTTCGAGGGAATACAACGCAAGCTCAAGAGGTAGCAGCCACCTATGTAATTATGCATGTAATAGTTTACTTTGGTGTGTGCAAATGCCATGGTTGTAGTAGCCTTATTAGCAGCAATCGTCTGTGTTATTATCGGTCTTCGCACACATTTCTGATTACAGACCTGTTTGTCGCGTATCACACACATCTCGTTATATTGAACCCTTTCTGTTCTCTTGTCTCAATGCAAACCGTTCATCCGAGTGAACCGCATGTCGTATATCGCACGCACCTTGATCTGACTGACCGTTTCTTTTGTGTTTCCTAATCACAAACAGTTCATCTGAGTCAACCGTATGTTGTATATCACACACACCTTCATTTGGTTGCCCATTTCTTTTGTTCGTCCTCATGGCAAACAGTTAATTGAACTGAACCGTATGCCCTACATCGCACACGCAACTTAAATCTGAACCGTGTTTGATGCATCCGTCATCGCAAACGTTTTGCACCCGTTTTGACGGTTTTTTTACACCACCGTTTGCGATTATTGCATCGCACACAGTTTCGTCGAAGGTTCTTTGATCGTAGTGTTACGTTAGTAGCATCCTGCAGTAGTGAGTTGTCATCGATGCATAAAGCAATAAAAATTGCTCCTAAATATGTTTGATATTTTATTGGAAGGGAAAATTGATCGTTGTACGTAGCGAAACTTTGTGGTCAATTTTCTGGACCAGAAGACACCCAGTATGCCAAAGAAGTACCAGAGGGGAGGCCCGAGGTGGGCACAACCCACCTGGGCACGCCAAGAGGCCCAAGCGCGCCTAGGGGGGTTGTGCCCCCTCGGTGACCTCCCGCACCGCCTCTTCGCCATATAAATTCCCAAATATTCTAAATACCCTAGGGGACTTGATAGATCGGAAGTTCCGCCGCCACAAGCCTCTGTAGCCACAAAAAACCAATCTAGACCCCGTTCCAACACCCTCCAAGAGGGGACAATCATCACCGATGGCTATCTTCATCATCCCGGTGGCCACCATGATGAGGAGGGAGTAGTCCACCCTCGGGGCTGAGGGTTTGTACCGGTTGCTATGTGTTTAATCTCTCTCTCGTGTTCTTGAGAAGGCATGATCTTGATGTATCGCGCGCTTTGCTAATATAGTTGGATCATATGGAGTTTCTCCCTCTCTATCTTGTTGTAATGAATTGAGTTTTCCCTTTGAGGTTTCGTTATTATCGGATTGAATATTTTTATGGATTTGAGAACACTTGATGTATGTCTTGCTATGAATACTTTTGGTGACAATGGGGGTATCATATTGATTCATTTGATGTGTGTTTCAGCACTCAACTCACGGATTCGCGAGGTGACATTGGGGTAATCTATGCATAGGGGTTGATGCACGTTCTCGTCTTTGTTTCTCCGGTAGAAATCTTGGGGCACTCTTTGAGGTTCTTTGTGTTGGATTGAGTATTATGAATCTGAATTTGTTTTGGTGTTATTTTAGTATAAACTCTTGATAGATCAATCAGAAAGAATAACTTGGTGTTATTTTAGTACGAACTCTTGATAGATTGATCAGAAAGAATAACTTGGTGTTATTTCAGTACGAACTCTTGTATAGGTCGATCGAAAATAATAGCTACAATTTTTTTCTTATGTTCTCTGCTAGATAACACTTTTGAGTGATTCTTCATCGCACGCTTAGGGATGGTTATGTGATCCAATTATATTAGCATTGTTGAGAGATTGCACCAGCGAAAGTACATACCCTATGAATCATTTTGAAGCATTGCAATACCGTTTGTACTACTTTTGATACTTGCTACCTTACATTTTTTTATTGTTACTATTACCAAAATCAATATCTAGTATCCATATTCCACTTATCACCATCTCTTTGCCGAACTAGTGCACCTATACAATTTTCCATTGTATTGGGTGTGTTGGGGACACGAGAGACTTTTTATTATTTGGTTGCAGGGTTGTTTGAGAGAGACCATCTTCATCCTACGCCTCCCACGAATTGATAAACCTTAGGTCATCCACTTCAGGGAAATTTGCTGCTGTCCTACAAAACTCTGCGCTTGGAGGCCCAATACGAGTCTACAAGAACAAGTTGTGTAGTAGACATCAAACTGCACAAGAAGATGTCCGAAACATTAATCTAATCGAGGAGTATATAGTAAGCATGTCAACCATAGTAGATAATAATGGATGGCTCCGGGGAAGTGCTTGTGCTATATGCTTTACACAATAAGCCTGCCGACAAATGTTGGTACCGGCCCACTGATTTCATCCATATGATTGAGCTTTGTCATCTCTAGTGGTGTTATGGTACTGTTTATGTACTGTCATGAGAAAGTTGTATTGTTTCGCATGCTAATCTAAGGTTGCTAATAAATCAAGGCACCGTTTTCCATCGTTATAGCCACTGATAAGTTTAAGTAATAATACAGTTCAAGTTGAGCGGCTGTCTTTGGTATCATATCATTTCCTATGAGGATAATGAGGATGCATCTCTTCGTGACTATACATTTCATCACTCACATAGTTAATGTAATGGCTGTTTTAAGTATTTCATTTTCTTTTTTAGCAAACAGGGATGCTAACATTTGGTTGTTGTCTTGTCTTTGCACAACATGATACTCCTCCTCTGAAGAAGAATATGGAGTACATGAAATGCCTAGTTCCGATTATGCCGGGATGAAGAAGCCAAGCCTCTTCTTACCAGAAGGGAGCAGTTGAAGGATGGTTACATTACTGCCCACAAGAACAAACTAACTTTAGGTCAGAAGGACTCATAGATCTCCATCTTTGTTGCTGTGATGGCCAATGCAATGTTGTTTTAGGATTCTTTCTGGTGACTTCCATTTTTTAAAATGTGTGCTCTCCATGGATCATGTAGGTGCATGTTTAAACTGTAAATTCATAATTTAGTTTGCTTCATACTAAACACTTTTTTTTATTAGGCAAACAAGGATGCTCAACTTGATTTCAGTTGGAACCGCACAAAATGTTCCGATGGTACTGATATGTTGAAGGCGTTGAACATATAAAGGCGAAATCCTACAAGCTACGCGCAAATTTGGTTTTTAGTGGAACTACACAAAAAGAACATCTGGTTTATTTAGCACGAGGTGACATGCTAATGTGCGAACTGATGGCAAACCTCGCCCATTCCACAATAGTAGGAATTTGATATTTTGGAATGCGAAAACCTTCTAAAAGTTTTCTCATTGATGTTCGCAAGAAGGCATGCTTTTGATATTTTGGAATGGAAAAACCTTGTCAAATTTTTCTCATTGATGTTAGCAACAAGAAGACATGCATTTGATAGTTTGGCATGGGACGCCATTTGCTGTTAGCGGCATCAATTGATTTTTATTTATTTGTGTCTTCAGTTGTGAAGTAAATATTGGCTCTAACATGTGAATAATTGAGATGCATCGATCACTTTTCTTTGTTTTTGTCTTTAGTTGTGATGTATTGGCTATGACGTGTCAAAAATTGAGATGCATAATCATCGATCGATTGTTGTTCGATGAATTGCCAGGCCTGTGAGTTTGATTGCAATGTACATGCATGCTGAAAAGTTGCTCAAACTTTTTGTAAGTGTGAAACTGCAGCAAATGACGTGATCACCGTGGGTCCTGAGAATAATTCCTAACTGGTCTAAATTCGTTCATACACGACGTGATTTCATATAAACATGCTGGATTTCATTACATTTCAAACATTCTTCAACAACAAATATGTGCTCGACCGGCTCTAGATATTTAAATATTTAACCTAATCTATGATCACCAGCGCCCATTCCCGTGTCCGATTGAGCCTAATAACTGAAGCTTCATATCCAGCTCCACCTCCGGAGCCAGAGGAAGTGATGCCGTCCGACTCCGCATCGCCGCCAAGAAGCTAACCGGCCGTCGATGTTCAACCCGCCAAGCTTGTATTCAACCGGAGGGTATGAGCGGTGGCCTTACTTGGACCCAAGCGGTGGTGACATATCGTCTTCAAGTCTTCCTTATTTTCCGTGCGGTGCGGCCTCATTATCGGTGGGACGGGGCCCCAACGTAGTCACCGATTTCCTCTGTCTCATTGCCGACAGGGCGGCACCTCAGTGGCGCGGGGGGAATCCCCCACCTCGTTGAAGGCGGAGCGGGGCCTCGGCGGAGCCAGCGATGTCCTCTGCAATGTTGCCAGCGGGGCAGGGCCTCGGTGGGTCATGGCATCAGCGGAGCTGGTGAAGTCCTTCGGCTTGTTGCTGGCGGGGCGTTGCCTTGGCGGAGTCAACGAAGTCCTCCGCCTCGTCATCGGTGTCGCCAAACAGTGCCTCGCCAGCTTCATCGTCCTTCTTGTATGCGGCCGCAACTTCCGCCACCAGCATGCGGTACCGCCAGCGCTCGAGGCGGCTCTCGCGGCCAGAGCGGTACGACTCGAGCATCGCCTCCTGCTACGCCCGCTCCGCGGCGATCTGCTCCCTACTGGTTGTAGGCGGCGTCCGCCTGTGCCTCCCGGAACTTCTCCTCTCACTGCTGTCTCACCATGTCCATGTATTGGGCACGAGCCTCACCGATGGTCATGGTCCAATGCACGGGTGAGGATGGCACGGAGGAGGAGGAGGTTGGCGCTGGCTCCTCGATGACCACGTTCTCCATTGGGACGCCGTCATTCTTCTGGTCCATCGTCCGCCCGTCCCGGAGAGCGGTGGAGAGCGCGAAAGCCCTGGTGAGAGTGGCGTGGCGAGGAGAAAGGGATCAGAGGTGGATGACTGCTGCTATGGTCGAGGCATCAGTTTATATAGAAATAGTGGAAAACAGAGGGATGGATGGGTGGTGCCAGAGTAGTTGCCTCAACAATCGCGTGTCATTAATGTGGGCGACAGATGGACGGGCAGACGACAGTCGTGTCAGTTGAACGCGGATCAGTCACCTGAAGGAAATATGCCCTAGAGGCAATAATAAAGTTGTTATTTTATATTTCCTTATATCATTATAAATGTTTATTATTCATGCTAGAATTGTATTGACCGGAAACCTTAATACATGTGTGAATACATAGACAAAACACTAAGTCCCTAGTGAGCCTCTACTTGACTAGCTCGTTGATCAAAGATGGTTAAGGTTTCCTTACCATAGACATGAGCTGTCATTATCACATCATTAGGAGAATGATGTGATGGACAAGACCCATGCGTTAGCTTAGCACTATGATCGTTTAGTTTTACTGCTATTGCTTGCTTCATGACTTATACATGTTCCTCTGACTATGAGATTATGCAACTCCCGAATACCGGAGGAACACCTTGTGTACTATCAAACGTCACAACATAACTGGGTGATATAAAGATGCTCTACATGTGTTTCCGAAAGTGTTTGTGGTGTTGGCATAGATCGAGAATAGGATTTGTCACTCCAAGTGACGGAGAGGTATCTCTGGGCCCTCTCGGGAATACACATCGTAATAAGCCTTGCAAGCAAATGACTAATGAGTTAGTCACGAGATGATGTATTACAGAATGAGTAAAGAGACTTGCCGGTAACGAGATTGAACTAGGTATGATGATACCGACGATCGAATCTCGGACAAGTAACATACCGATGACAAAGGGAACAACGTATGTTGTTGTGAAATTTGACAGATAAAGATCTTCTTAGAATATGTAGGAACCAATATGAGCATCCAGGTTCCGCTATTGGTTAATGACCGGAGACGAGTCTCGGTCATGTATACATAGTTCTCGAACCCATAGGGTCAACATGCTTAACGTTCGATGATGATCGGTATTATGAGTTTATGAGTTTTGATGTACCGAAGGTTGTTCGGAGTCAAGAATGAAATCACGAACATGACGAGGAGTCTCGAAAGGTTGATATATTGGATGACTACATTCAGACACCGGAAGTGCTCTGGAGAAGTTTCAGATAAAACCGGAGTGCCAGAGGGTTACTGGAACCCTCCCGGGGGAACTAATGGACCACATGGGCTTTAGTGGAGAGAGAGGGGCGGCTAGGGTAGGCCGTGCCCCCTTGGGTCTGAATTGGACTAGGGAAGGGGGGGGGCTTTTATTTACCTTTTCTTCTCCCACTGGCTTCTCGTCTAGTTGATGTACCTGCGGAATTCATTCGTTCAATCCTCTGTTCGAATGATATTGTGAAGATTAGGCTGCTACACATCTATCCTTTGTTTTGTTTTCATTCTGGTATTCGAGTTGCTTCGATGTCAAATGTTGATTCCATACCTTTCTTAATTGGTGTTCTCATATTTCTACGGGAGTACAAATTCTTCTTGACCATCGAGATGGTCATGTTAAATCCTTTTCAACCGGTGTGCCTTCTTTTCAAGTTATTCCTTACGGACACCGTTGAGAAATCTGACGATTTGTCTGTTTCATTCATCCCAAGTTGTCTTTGTTTTTCCCGCCCTCCCTCCCTTTTCTTATTGAGCCAGAATTCTTAATGAAGTATCCATTTTACTCACGTGATATTTCTTCATTCTTTTCCTTCAATGTTCTTATCCGGTGATTTATCGTGAAGATGCTCAAGAGCTTCTAGCCCATCATTCTTTTGTTCTCAATTCTGCCGGTGGATTTAATTCAAGTTTCGGTGTTGATCTTATCATTTTCCTCATCTCACAATGCTTTCTTATTCCGGTGCTCCAATTAATCATTCTCCTCTTGTTATTCATATCCGGAGTGCTGAAGATTCATAATTCCATTCTTATTCCGTTCAAATTATTTTTGAGGATTGTTATCTTACTCAAGCCTTTTAATTCAACCGGTGCAATTTCTATTAAGCAATCTTTTTCAACGGTGATTTCTTTGAGTGGGCCCTAACCAACAGGTCATTTCATAGGATCTTACCTGACTCTTCTTTTTTCCGGAGTTATACTAAATTCTTTTCAAAGTGTGACGTAAGTATGATTCCCATCAGTCACAGTCCTTCTCCAGGACCGCTTTCAAATTCTTTCCATCGTTGGTTCAACCTTTTTTTTTAATTCTTCATTCCGGAGTGCTCAACAATTCTTATGGCATTTCTCGTCTTCATTCACAGCATTTGGAGATCGGAGAAGTGTTTCTTTTAAATCTTGGCCCGTTCTCTTAAGAGTTGTGGTTATACCTTCATGCCATCCTCATTATTGTTCCGATTGTGAGGAATTCTTTTTATACCCATCCGAAGCATTTCATGAATTCTTTTCTTGTGATCCTCCGAAGGCCATCATCTCAGAAGATTTCTTCGCTCTCAGTTTTCAACTTCGTCCTCCAAATATTCTGCATTGATGTCTTTTCGTTCGTGTCCTTATTCTTACGGTGGTTCATTCAAGATTACTCTTCCTTGTTATCGTTTTAATTCACTCGTTCTTTTCATAATCCTACCGGTGGTTCGTTGAAGATTTACCCAAGCTTGTACGAGATCTCTCTTAATTCTTTGCAACGAGAATAAGTAGTATGCCAAATCCTTTGGTTGTCATCAATTTAAATTGGTGAAGGATATGCATGACATAATTCTTATTCTTATTCCTTCAAGGTGATTTAATTCTTTTGTCTGGAGCTTGTTCATCATATCATATCCTTGGTTCTAAGTTGTCCATCTTGTTTTCCGGAGTTTCATGTTATTTCAATTATCATTTCAAAGCTCCATCTAATTCATCGTAGGCCTTGAGTCTTATTCTTTTCATCTTTCACTTCTCATGCTTTCATTACCGGAGTTCTTCATGGTGGTTCATCAAGATTTAATTCATCCTCGAAGTCTTCATCAAGATTCTTGTTGGAGCTCAACCATTCTCCATCATGCTTTCCAATTGCTATTCTTCTACCTTGTCTTTTCAGATGGTGTTATGTCATTCTTGACAATTCCTTCATGTTTCATGATTCACGAGTTTTCAAGAATGAGATATTTAAACCCATCATTTTCTTTGTTCAGGAGATCTTTCCAACCATTCAATTTATTTGTTGGAGTAATCTTGGGTTGTATTTCACCTAAAAGCTTTCCCTGAGAATTGTTGCTATTGTGGTGCTTATAAATGACCCAAGTTCTTCATTTATCATTCCGGTGAAATAACTCTTTCATCTCCTTGTTGATCTTAATCCAATCAAATGTTTTCGTAGTGGCTGGTTGTCACCTCTTAATTTTGAGATGTTTTCCATAAGCCCACATCAAGCTTATTCTTTTCGTTGTTGATTTTTCCATCAACTCCGTTCAACACTTCTTCGTAAGGATGATTTCATATTCATTTTGAGACAAGTTGTCATTTTCTTCTCCGTTCAAGTCTTTCATTGATATATATGCTATTCTTTCATTCCGGAGATATTGTGATGTTGATCTCTCCAAACCATCATCTCGTTTTTATCAAGATCATATTCTCACTTGCTTGTTATTTAACCGGAGTGTTCTGTTCTCCATTCTATTTCTCTCATCTTATCAAGTTTTGCCTGTCTTTTAACCGGAGTGCTGTCTGAATCTTTCTTACCCCTTGTGCCATTCTTTTAATTGTTCCGAAGGCTGTCTGTTGTTGTTTTCATCAACTATCATCCATCTTCTCAAGTTCTTGTTAATTCCTTCCATTTTCAGACGGAATGCTGTCCAAATTCTGTCATTCTTATTCCTTGGCTTACCATTGCAGTTTCATATTCTTTTGGTTCATAAGCTCTTGTTTAATGTCTTTCAACCTGCAAGGTTCTCTTAATGCTCCTTGTCCCTCTTGTCTAACGGAGTTTTCATATTCGTTCATCTCCGTTGTATTCTTATTCAACTTGTTTAACCTCTCAAGGTTCTTTCATTTCACTCGTTTGTCAAAGAAGCAACTTTGTTTTACCTCTTCTTTTTCGTTTTTACCCGGTGATATCTCTAGGATCTCGGGTCAAGATCCTCTGTTAGTGTGGGAGAGTTGTGACGCCCGAGACCGACGTCCCAGAAGATTCCAGAAGATTCCAGAAGATTCCAGATGTTCCGGGTTTCCCGTGTGTTCTTTGTGCTTGCTTTATTTATTTTGCATTGCATCATATCATCATGCCATCATGTTATTTTATTATTTTGCATCTCAACCAAATAAATTGTGTGGGCCTTCGGTCCATTTAAATCGAGGGAAGGTCTTCTCTTTAAAACATATAAGATCCTCTCAATATTATTAGGGAGCTATATAATAAATATTCCAGTTTTGGAATTCACCACAACAAACTTGCATTTTAATCCCATTCTTTTCCAAGATATTTAATCCTTGATCTTATCCTTTTTGCTCAATTGAAGTGTGGAGCTTTGACATTATGCCAGAGTAACTACATTCAAACTTTGACTCAACTTGTATTTATTTGGTCCTCCAAATAAATATTTCGCTTCTCTTCTTTTCCTGTGTTAGAAAGGAGTTATTTGGTTTGTTTTTATAGCAGCCAGCCTCTTGGCCTCCTCCTTTCCCTCTATTCGGCCCAGCAGCCAGGCCTCCGGGCTCAGCCCCCACTCCTTCCGCGGCCCAGACCTCCTCAGGCCTCAGCCCAACCACACTCCACCGAACCCTAGCGTGCGCCTCTCCCGCATCGCTCCCTCTCATCGCCCGAGGCGCCGCCAGACCGCTCCTTCGCCAGGTCGCCTCTTCCCCCTCGCTCGTCTCTCCCTCTCGCCCCGATTCCCTCCTCCCTTCAATCTGCCCGATCCCGTGGTCCCTCTCGCAGCGACCCCCATCGCTCCAGCCCGATCCACTCATCGGCCGATCTCCCTCCGCTCGATAGCCGCAGCTGGAGCTGCTCCCCTCGCCCCGTCTCTCGACCAGGCCCCTGCACCGCGGCCAGCCTCCGCCCCATCGCCCTTGCGCACGAGTCGCCCCGCTTTCCCCAGCTCTGAACGCTGGCCTCTCCAGCGCCCATCCCCGGTGCCTCCCTCCTCCAGGCCGCGGCCTCCCGTCGCCAAGGCAGGGCGCCGCCCCTGCCGCGTCGTCCCCTCCAGCGCGGGGCAACCAGCACCGCCATGGAGTTCCACCTCCCGCGCGCCAGGGCGCAGCCCCGCGACCGCATCCCTTCAGGCCGCCCCGAGCGCCGTTCCTCGCCTCTTCCTCGGCAGGTCCGGCCAGGGCCGCGCCCGACCCTCTCTGCTCCGGCCCCGAGCGCCCTCTCGCCGCCCGTCCTCTGCCAAGGCGACGCCTCCAGCCCCGAGCTTCTCTGCAGCGGCCCCTCCTCGAGCACCTCCAGCACCGTTCCGCCCCCAAGGCAGCAGCCTCCTCGTGTGAACGAGGCCTTGTGTTTTTTTGTTGTTTGTTGCTGTTTTCGCCAAGTGCACCGCAGCCGGCTTGGTGTTGTTGTGTTGGTCCAGCAGGTGTTTTTTTGGCGAGATCGGCAAGTCCGAAGAACTGTGTACGACTCGAGACCGAGACCTCAAGTACCTCTACGGATACGTGTACATCTACAACGAGTCCGGCAAGTACCACAACGACCTTATGACAAGTACCACGACACCGACCCAAACATCTACGGGAAAACGAGCTCCGTGAACATCTACAAAACGACCTCGTGAACAACTACCGTCTCGGAGATGCACCAAGTACCACTACGGAACGTGAACGTCTACCGTCGCCGAAGACCCGTGAACAACTACTTCCTCTTCGGCCATGTACCACTACTTCCTCTACGAGTTGCGAGAACGACTACCTCCACTACGTCCCTCTACGACCTCGAACCCCTCCGAGAACGATGGTTCCGAAGGTATAACCCCGAGACGATGACCCGTGTGATGCTTGTGTGTTGTATGAAATGTCTCCCTTGTGTGCTCCGTGCCCGTTTCGATCTTTTGTCATGTTCCTCGGTTGCCTCGTCACCGACTCGTGGGAACCCGGTAACGGGATCGCCCCACCTTTCATCTCCTTGTCTCGTTCGCTCCACCTTTGCTTTGCACTGGTCTCTCAACGAGAAACCGGAACCGATATGATGCGTTGCATCATTTTCGGATCGTTGCCGTGGCACCCTTTCCTTCCACCGCGGTGACAATACTTCATATCTTCTTGTTAACCTTTTAATAAAATGGCATAAAACTTGTTCATGTCATCCACATCATGATAACAACATTAATATGTGTGAATTGTTGTTTGCTTATAATTATTAAACATGCTCATGGGGATTTTCCGGATATGTTGTTGTTATTTTTCGGCATCATTTAAAATGTCTAAATAGTGCAGTTTCTTTATGTTTCACCTCTTGCCATGCTAAAAAACATTTAATCTTGTCTTGTAAATAATCGAGAGTCAACTAAATAATAAAATGTGGTGTTTCGTCAATATGCAACTCGTTGCATATTGAGCTCCACTTAACTTGTAGTGTTGTTTGTGCACTTTGCCATGCCTTGCATATTAAACCGGACATGCATCATACTTGGATGTGCATCGTATGCCATGTTTATGATATGTGTGTTTACCGTGTTGTTTCTTCCTTTCCGGTTGCTTCTCTTGTTAGCTTCGGTTTCGTTCCGGAGTTGTGAGGTTTCGCCCGACTGTTGCTCCGTCTTCTTCGTGGACCCGTTCTTCTTCCTTGTGGAATCCCAGGCAAGATGACTGAACCCCGATAACATTACTATCTTTGCCTATTGCTAGTAGTTCCGCTCTATAGTTTTGCCTCGATGCCCATGATCTTCTTGTCAGCCTCCTACTTGTAACCATTGCCCTGTTTAACCAACCTACCTATGCAAACCGTTGCTTGGCTAAGTACGCTTCGCTCAGCCCTTCTTATAGCATTGTTAGTTGCAGGTGAAGATTGAAGATGCTTGCTTCATGTTGAAGTTGTTGGGTTATATCACACTATATAAATGCTTAAAATGAAATCATCTATATACTGGCAGGGTGGAAGGCTAAGCCTTTTGCTTGGTGTTTTGTTCCACTCATGCCGTTAGGAACCGTATAAACCGGTGTTATGTTCCTTGATTATGCGTTCCTAACACGGTTGGGGTGTATGGGACCCCCTTGATAAACTGCTAAGTGCTAAGTCTTTTCCAGCAAATCCCAACATTTGGTACTATTTGCCTCATAATAACAACTTAATTAATTAATTAAATTTGCATAGGGGGTCGCGTCCCCGAGGATTCTTAATTCTACATAGCAGGGGGGGCCAGTGCTGATGGTGTTGGTCCCAAACGGGGAGTCTGCGGGAACCACCACGGGGAAACTCGAGGATTGGGTCCTGTAGAATCGCCCATCCGGTCGTGTCCTGAGACTTAGATACGCGCGGCTACTATCAGGGTGTCGACACGCCGGGAGGATTTGCTGGATTAGCCTTACCTTAGTTCGGTTTAACTTGAGCACGGGATTCCGAGAATACTCGGGTCTTCCCACCTATGGAGTTGCGACTCCGCGGATCGTGGGCTTGTAATGGGTCAAGTTGGAACACCCCTGCAGGGTTTGAACTTTCGAAAGCCGTGCCCGCGGTTATGTGGCAGATGGGAGCTTGTTAATATCCGGTTGTAGATAACTTGACACAATGATTCAATACACTACCAGCGTGTGTACCGTGACTGTCAATTTCCAAATAGGGATTCGGGAGTTGAACACGGTGGGGTTATGTTTGACCGGCTTTAGTTAGGATCACTTCGTGATCATCTTTCGACCGATGCTCTTCTCTTCTCGCTCTCTATTACGTAAGATAGTGCTAGTTGCTGCTGCAGACTCTTGTTGTTCCTTCACCTCTCGTTCTTTCTTCAGCCTTGTCCTCACCCAAGGCTTAAATAGGCGTGTTACCCGGGAACGGGATTGCTGAGTCCTCTGTGGCTCACAGTTACTTCACCACACCAGATGCAGGTTCAGCCGAGAATGATGCAGGAGCTGGTTCAACTACTTCACTGAGAGCTCAATGAAGAGTTTGGCCGTATGCTTGTGACGTTTCGACGATCAGTAGTGGTTTCTACTAGGATTCGATCCGGACCTGTGGCGTTATGTTGTTTTGGTATCTTTCTTTTTGGATCTTCACCCGTAGTCGGGTTGTGATGTTTTGAATGATGATTGCTTATGTAATGTATTGTGTGAAGTGGCGAGTGTAAGCCAACTATCTTCTTTTGCATTTTAATCCCTCTTTTACATGAGTCGTGCAAAGATACCAAACTTGAGATCATTCTAGGATGGGCTTATATCTTTAAGTCGTGCCTCAACACGTAGGAGATATAGTCCCATCCTGGGCATTACAAGTTGGTATCAGAGCCTTCTCCGACCTAGAAGCCCCCACTGATTGATCGAATCGTTGACGGTTGAGTCTAGACACACACTGAAATTGTTTTGAGTCCTATATATATCGGAGAGTAGGAATTCTTTTGCTCCTCATCCCTTTTCACTCTGGTGAGGACTCCTGACGTCTACTCTTGCCTCTTCTACTTTTAAAAATTGCACCAAATTTTTTTTAGGATCTCGCGAGTATTGTTTGGATTGTTTCGATGTCTTTGTGACGAGAACATTGTTCTCGATGCCTCCTGCCATTAGGGGTTGTGGCAGTGTCCCGGGGAGTTGAGCTCCGAGGTGTTGTCGTCACAAATCCATCGCAGCAGTACTAGAATACTTAAGACGGCCGACATCAAAAACTCTCCTATGCGGTTAGTGGCAAGATAACCCCGACATCACCCAGTACTGGGGAGGTAGCTCGAGAGTATTGCCATAGCTTGTATAGTGGATGCGTTTCGAAGGTCCGAGGTAAACAGTTTCCGAGAAAGACTGGTTATGTGTTGAAGGATGGATACACCTGGATGTAGGTTTAGAGTTGATTGCGCGGTGCTTCCCGTGTATCCCCAACACCTGATTGCATAACTGGAAACTTTCGGAAATCTATAGGTGGGTTCATCTAGTAGTTCTAGGCATTCTTCCAACGGATGCTCGATATGAAGTTTGGGGTTCTACATTGAGTGAAGTGGTTTTATGGACTTGTTCTGATCGGGAGTTGCATCTTAAAGGGTCCTTGGCTATGCTGATCCGGGGATTGCAAAACCCTTTTGTAACATGTTCCATGAGCTTTCAGCACGAAGATGTCGAACGAAGCTTCTATCTTGTATTTGTTCTATCTGTTCCTTGTTCCTTTTATTTACCTTTTCTTCTCCCACTGGCTTCTTGTCTAGTTGATGTACCTGCGGAATTCATTCGTTCAATCCTCTGTTCGAATGATATTGTGAAGATTAGGCTGCTACACATCTATCCTTTGTTTTGTTTTCATTCTGGTATTCGAGTTGCTTCGATGTCAAATGTTGATTCCATACCTTTCTTAATCGGTGTTCTCATATTTCTATGGGAGTGCAAATTCTTCTTGACCATCGAGATGGTCATGTTAAATCCTTTTCAACCGGTGTGCCTTCTTTTCAAGTTATTCCTTACGGACACCGTTGAGAAATCTGACGATTTGTCTGTTTCATTCATCCCAAGTTGTCTTTGTTTTTCCTGCCCTCCCACCCTTTTCTTATTGAGCCAGAATTCTTAATGAAGTATCCATTTTATTCACGTGATATTTCTTCATTCTTTTCCTTCAATGTTCTTATCCGGTGATTTATCGTGAAGATGCTCAAGAGCTTCTAGCCCATCATTCTTTTGTTCTCAATTCTGCCGGTGGATTTAATTCAAGTTTCGGTGTTGATCTTATCCTTTTCCTCATCTCACAATGCTTTCTTATTCGGGTGCTCCAATTAATCATTCTCCTCTTGTTATTCATATCCGGAGTGCTGAAGATTCATAATTCCATTCTTATTCCGTTCAAATTATTTTTGAGGATTGTTATCTTACTCAAGCCTTTTAATTCAACCGGTGCAATTTTTATTAAGCAATCTTTTTCAACGGCGATTTCTTTGAGTGGGCCCTAACCCACAGGTCATTTCACAGGATCTTACCCGACTCTTCTTTTTTCCGGAGTTATACTAAATTCTTTTCAAAGTGTGATGTAAGTATGATTCCCATCAGTCACAGTCCTTCTCCAGGACCGCTTTCAAATTCTTTCCATCGTTGGTTCAACCTTTTTTTTAATTCTTCATTCCGGAGTGCTCAACAATTCTTATGGCATTTCTCGTCTTCATTCACAGCATTTGGAGATCGGAGAAGTGTTTCTCTTAAATCTTGGCCCGTTCTCTTAAGAGTTGTGGTTATACCTTCATGCCATCCTCATTATTGTTCCGATTGTGAGGAATTCTTTTTATACCCATCCGAAGCATTTCATGAATTCTTTTCTTGTGATCCTCCGAAGGCCATCATCTCAGAAGATTTCTTCGCTCTCAGTTTTCAACTTCGTCCTCCAAATATTCTGCATTGATGTCTTTTCGTTCGTGTCCTAATTCTTACGGTGGTTCATTCAAGATTACTCTTCCTTGTTATCGTTTTAATTCACTCGTTCTTTTCATAATCCTACCGGTGGTTCGTTGAAGATTTACCCAAGCTTGTACGAGATCTCTCTTAATTCTTTGCAACGAGAATAAGTAGTATGCCAAATCCTTTGGTTGTCATCAATTTAAATTGGTGAAGGATATGCATGACATAATTCTTATTCTTATTCCTTCAAGGTGATTTAATTCTTTTGTCTGGAGCTTGTTCATCATATCATATCCTTGGTTCTAAGTTGTACATCTTGTTTTCCGGAGTTTCATGTTATTTCAATTATCATTTCAAAGCTCCATCTAATTCATCGTAGGCCTTGAGTCTTATTCTTTTCATCTTTCACTTCTCATGCTTTCATTACCGGAGTTCTTCATGGTGGTTCATCAAGATTTAATTCATCCTCGAAGTCTTCATCAAGATTCTTGTTGGAGCTCAACCATTCTCCATCATGCTTTCCAATTGCTATTCTTCTACCTTGTCTTTTCAGATGGTGTTATGTCATTCTTGACAATTCTTTCATGTTTCATGATTCACGAGTTTTCAAGAATGAGATATTTAAACCCATCATTTTCTTTGTTCAGGAGATCTTTCCAACCATTCAATTTATTTGTTGGAGTAATCTTGGGTTGTATTTCACCTAAAAGCTTTCCCTGAGAATTGTTGCTATTGTGGTGCTTATAAATGACCCAATTTCTTCATTTATCATTCCGGTGAAATAACTCTTTCATCTCCTTGTTGATCTTAATCCAATCAAATGTTTTCGTAGTGGCTGGTTGTCACCTCTTAATTTTGAGATGTTTTCCATAAGCCCACATCAAGCTTATTCTTTTCGTTGTTGATTTTTCCATCAACTCCGTTCAACACTTCTTCGTAAGGATGATTTCATATTCATTTTGAGACAAGTTGTCATTTTCTTCTCCGTTCAAGTCTTTCATTGATTTATATGCTATTCTTTCATTCCGGAGATTTTGTGATGTTGATCTCTCCAAACCATCATCTCGTTTTTATCAAGATCATATTCTCACTTGCTTGTTATTTAACCGGAGTGTTCTGTTCTCCATTCTATTTCTCTCATCTTATCAAGTTTTGCCTGTCTTTTAACCGTAGTGCTGTCTGAATCTTTCTTACCCCTTGTGCCATTCTTTTAATTGTTCCGAAGGCTGTCTGTTGTTGTTTTCATCAACTATCATCCATCTTCTCAAGTTCTTGTTAATTCCTTCCATTTTCAGACGGAATGCTGTCCAAATTCTGTCATTCTTATTCCTTGGCTTACCATTGCAGTTTCATATTCTTTTGGTTCATAAGCTCTTGTTTAATGTCTTTCAACCTGCAAGGTTCTCTTAATGCTCCTTGTCCCTCTTGTCTAACGGAGTTTTCATATTCGTTTATCTCCGTTGTATTCTTATTCAACTTGTTTAACCTCTCAAGGTTCTTTCGTTTCACTCGTTTGTCAAAGAAGCAACTTTGTTTTACCTCTTCTTTTTCGTTTTTACCCGGTGATATCTCTAGGATCTCGGGTCGAAATCCTCTGTTAGTGTGGGAGAGTTGTGACGCCCGAGACCGACGTCCCAGAAGATTCCAGAAGATTCCAGAAGATTCCAGATGTTCCGTGTTTCCCGTGTGTTCTTTGTGCTTGCTTTATTTATTTTGCATTGCATCATATCATCATGCCATCATGTTATTTTATTATTTTGCATCTCAACCAAATAAATTGTGTGGGCCTTCGGTCCATTTAAATCGAGGGAAGGTCTTCTCTTTAAAACATATAAGAGCCTCTCAATATTATTAGGGAGCTATATAATAAATATTCCAGTTTTGGAATTCACCACAACAAACTTGCATTTTAATCCCGTTCTTTTCCAAGATATTTAATCCTTGATCTTATCCTTTTTGCTCAATTGAAGTGTGGAGCTTTGACATTATGCCAGAGTAACTACATTCAAACTTTGACTCAACTTGTATTTATTGGTCCTCCAAATAAATATTTCGCTTCTCTTCTTTTCCTGTGTTAGAAAGGAGTTATTTGGTTTGTTTTTATAGCAGCCAGCCTCTTGGCCTCCTCCTTTCCCTCTATTCGGCCCAGCAGCCAGGCCTCCGGGCTCAGCCCCCTCTCCTTCCGCGGCCCAGACCTCCTCAGGCCTCAGCCCAACCACACTCCACCGAACCCTAGCGTGCGCCTCTCCCGCATCGCTCCCTCTCATCGCCCGAGGCGCCGCCAGACCGCTCCTTCGCCAGGTCGCCTCTTCCCCCTCGCTCGTCTCTCCCTCTCGCCCCGATTCCCTCCTCCCTTCAATCTGCCTGATCCCGTGGTCCCTCTCGCAGCGACCCCCATCGCTCCAGCCTGATCCACTCATCGGCCGATCTCCCTCCGCTCGATAGCCGCAGCTGGAGCCGCTCCCCTCGCCCCGTCTCTCGACCAGGCCCCTGCACCGCGGCCAGCCTCCGCCCCATCGCCCTCGCGCACGAGTCGCCCCGCTTTCCCCAGCTCCGAAAACTGGCCTCTCCAGCGCCCATCCCCGGTTCCTCCCTCCTCCAGGCCGCGGCCTCCCGTCGCCAAGGCAGGGCGCCGCCCCTGCCGCGTCGTCCCCTCCAGCGCGGGGCAACCAGCACCGCCATGGAGTTCCACCTCCCGCGCGCCAGGGCGCAGCCCCGCGACCGCATCCCTTCAGGCCGCCCCGAGCGCCGTTCCTCGCCTCTTCCTCGGCAGGTCCGGCCAGGGCCGCGCCCGACCCTCTCTGCTCCGGCCCCGAGCGCCCTCTCGCCGCCCGTCCTCTGCCAAGGCGACGCCTCCAGCCCCGAGCTTCTCTGCAGCGGCCCCTCCTCGAGCACCTCCAGCACCGTTCCGCCCCCAAGGCAGCAGCCTCCTCGCGTGAACGAGGCCTTGTGTTTTTGTTGTTGTTTGTTGCTGTTTTCGCCAAGTGCACCGCAGCCGGCTTGGTGTTGTTGTGTTGGTCCAGCAGGTGTTTTTTTGGCGAGATCGGCAAGTCCGAAGAACCGTGTACAACTCGAGACCGAGACCTCAAGTACCTCTACGGATACGTGTACATCTACAACGAGTCCGGCAAGTACCACGACGACCTTATGACAAGTACCACGACACCGACCCAAACATCTACGGGAAAACGAGCTCCGTGAACATCTACAAAACGACCTCGTGAACAACTACCGTCTCGGAGACGCACCAAGTACCACTACGGAACGTGAACGTCTACCGTCGCCGAAGACCCGTGAACAACTACTTCCTCTTCGGCCATGTACCACTACTTCCTCTACGAGTTGCGAGAACGACTACCTCCACTACGTCCCTCTACGACCTCGAACCCCTCCGAGAACGATGGTTCTGAAGGTATAACCCCGAGACGATGACCCGTGTGATGCTTGTGTGTTGTATGAAATGTCTCCCTTGTGTGCTCCGTGCCCGTTTCGATCTTTTGTCATGTTCCTCGGTTGCCTCGTCACCGACTCGTGGGAACCCGGTAACGGGATCGCCCCACCTTTCATCTCCTTGTCTCGTTCGCTCCACCTTGGCTTTGCACCGGTCTCTCAACGAGAAACCGGAACCGATATGATGCGTTGCATCATTTTCGGATCGTTGCCGTGGCACCCTTTCCTTCCACCGCGGTGACAATACTTCATATCTTCTTGTTAACCTTTTAATAAAATGGCATAAAACTTGTTCATGTCATCCACATCATGATAACAACATTAATATGTGTGAATTGTTGTTTGTTTATAATTATTAAACATGCTCATGGGGATTTTCCGGATATGTTGTTGTTATTTTCCGGCCTCATTTAAAATGTCTAAATAGTGCAGTTTCTTTATGTTTCACCTCTTGCCATGCTAAAAAACATTTAATCTTGTCTTGTAAATAATCGAGAGTCAACTAAATAATAAAATGTGGTGTTTCGTCAATATGCAACTCGTTGCATATTGAGCTCCACTTAACTTGTAGTGTTGTTTGTGCACTTTGCCATGCCTTGCATATTAAACCGGACATGCATCATACTTGGATGTGCATCGTATGCCATGTTTATGATATGTGTGTTTACCGTGTTGTTTCTTCCTTTCCGGTTGCTTCTCTTGTTAGCTTCGGTTTCGTTCCGGAGTTGTGAGGTTTCGCCCGACTGTTGCTCCGTCTTCTTCGTGGACCCGTTCTTCTTCCTTGTGGAATCCCAGGCAAGATGACTGAACCCCGATAACATTACTATCTTTGCCTATTGCTAGTAGTTCCGCTCTATAGTTTTGCCTCGATGCCCATGATCTTCTTGTCAGCCTCCTACTTGTAACCATTGCCCTGTTTAACCAACCTACCTATGCAAACCGTTGCTTGGCTAAGTACGCTTCGCTCAGCCCTTCTTATAACATTGTTAGTTGCAGGTGAAGATTGAAGATGCTTGCTTCATGTTGAAGTTGTTGGGTTATATCACACTATATAAATGCTTAAAATGAAATCATCTATATACTGGCAGGGTGGAAGGCTAAGCCTTTTGCTTGGTGTTTTGTTCCACTCATGCCGTTAGGAACCGTATAAACTGGTGTTATGTTCCTTGATTATGCGTTCCTAACACGGTTGGGGTGTATGGGACCCCCTTGATAAACCGCTAAGTGCTAAGTCTTTTCCAGCAAATCCCAACATTTGGTACTATTTGCCTCATAATAACAACTTAATTAATTAATTAAATTTGCATAGGGGGTCGCGTCCCCGAGGATTCTTAATTCTACATAGCAGGGGGGGCCAGTGCTGATGGTGTTGGTACCAAACGGGGAGTCTGCGGGAACCACCACGGGGAAACTCGAGGATTGGGTCCTGTAGAATCGCCCATCCGGTCGTGTCTTGAGACTTAGATACGCGCGGCTACTATCAGGGTGTCGACACGCCGGGAGGATTTGCTGGATTAGCCTTACCTTAGTTCGGTTTAACTTGAGCACGGGATTCCGAGAATACTCGGGTCTTCCCACCTATGGAGTTGCGACTCCGCGGATCGTGGGCTTGTAATGGGTCAAGTTGGAACACCCCTGCAGGGTTTGAACTTTCGAAAGCCGTGCCCGCGGTTATGTGGCAGATGGGAGCTTGTTAATATCCGGTTGTAGATAACTTGACACAATGATTCAATACACTACCAGCGTGTGTACCGTGACTGTCAATTTCCAAATAGGGATTCGGGAGTTGAACACGGTGGGGTTATGTTTGACCGGCTTTAGTTAGGATCACTTCGTGATCATCTTTCGACCGATGCTCTTCTCTTCTCGCTCTCTATTACGTAAGATAGTGCTAGTTGCTGCTGCAGACTCTTGTTGTTCCTTCACCTCTCGTTCTTTCTTCAGCCTTGTCCTCACCCAAGGCTTAAATAGGCGTGTTACCCGGGAACGGGATTGCTGAGTCCTCTGTGGCTCACAGTTACTTCACCACACCAGATGCAGGTTCAGCCGAGAATGATGCAGGAGCTGGTTCAACTACTTCACTGAGAGCTCAATGAAGAGTTTGGCCGTATGCTTGTGACGTTTCGACGATCAGTAGTGGTTTCTACTAGGATTCGATCCGGACCTGTGGCGTTATGTTGTTTTGGTATCTTTCTTTTTGGATCTTCACCCGTAGTCGGGTTGTGATGTTTTGAATGATGATTGCTTATGTAATGTATTGTGTGAAGTGGCGAGTGTAAGCCAACTATCTTCTTTTGCATTTTAATCCCTCTTTTACATGAGTCGTGCAAAGATACCAAACTTGAGATCATTCTAGGATGGGCTTATATCTTTAAGTCGTGCCTCGACACGTAGGAGATATAGTCCCATCCTGGGCATTACATCGGTATTATGAGTTTATGAGTTTTGATGTACCGAAAGTTGTTCGGAGTCAAGGATGAAATCACGAACATGACGAGGAGTCTCGAAAGGTTGATATATTGGATGACTATATTCAGACACCGGAAGTGCTCTGGAGAAGTTTCAGATAAAACCGGAGTGCCAGAGGGTTACCGGAACCCTCCCGGGGGAACTAATGGACCACATGGGCCTTAGTGGAGAGAGAGGGACGGCTAGGGTAGGCCGTGCCCCCTTGGGTCTGAATTGGACTAGGGAAGGGGGGGGGCGCCCCCCTTTCCTTCTCCCTCTCCCTCTCCTTCCTTCCACCTCTCTCCCTCTTGGTGGACTCCTACTAGGAATAGGATTCCTATTCCTAGTAGGACACCCCCTCATGGGGCACGCCTATAGGGCCGGCCGGCCTCTCCCCTTGCTCCTTTATATACGGGGCACGGGGCACCCTAGAACACACAAGTTGACAATTGTTTTAGCCGTGTGCGGTGCCCCTCTCCACTGTTACACACCTCGGTCATATTGTCGCAATGCTTAGGCGAAGCCCTGCGTCGATAACTTCATCAACGCTGTCACCACGCTATCATGCTGACAAAAACTCTCCCTCGGCCTCAAATGGACCAAGAGTTCAAGGGACGTCACCAAGCTGAACTTGTGCAGATCGCGGAGGTGCCGTGCGTTCGGTGCTTGATCGGTTGGATCGCGAAGATGTTCGACTACATCAACCGTGTTACTAAACGCTTCCGCTTTCGGTCTATGAGGGTACATGGACACACTCTCCTGCTCGTTGCTATGCTTCTCCTAGATAGATCTTGCGTGTTCGTAGGATTTTTTTTGAAATACTACATTCCCCATCATCGCCTGCACCGAGAAGCGGCGATGGCAACGCTGACCGTTTTGGGCAGGAAGCGTGCGCGAGAGAGGTAGGTGGTTCGGATGAGCCAGCATAGTCAGACTCGTGCTTGGCAGCGGTTCAGTCCAGCAACCGGACATGTTGGCTCGCCAGCGAGCTCGTCGCGCTCATCGATGACAACCAGACGATGGACGAGGCTTCTGACCAGGAGCCGGTGCCACCACCCAAGCCGGTTCATGCCTTGTTCACCACAGAGCAGGTGCGGCCACACCTCGATGCCCTAATGGTGGAAGAGCAACCAGCACCACCAGAATCGACATTTCGGCAAGCACAGGAGGATCAGTGCTACAACCTCCGTCTCCTCAAAGAGCACTGGCTCGAGGAGGGACGAATCGACGACAAACAAGCGTGCGTTAGTGCCGTCGCGGACATGTGGCCCTGATCCTCGCTTTCTGAATGAGAAGGGGGCCTGTATCAGACCATCCGTATGGCCCGGCCACGAGGCCCTCTCCGTCGACCTTTGAGCTATTGTGCTCACCGTGGAACCGATGTCTAGCATTGTCAACATGGTCAACTAACATGATGAATTGGGAGATGACTTTTCATGGAGAGGATGACAATATGGAAATACCCCGACCATAGCCGTACGTACGCAAGTGCCTCCTTATGACAATTACAACTACAACATTGTCAACATATATAGTCAATAAACGAGAGAATTGCACAAGGAGCGGCTGACAGCTGGGACCCAGCAGCTCGAGCAATATTTGTATTTTGAGGGGTGAGCAGAATTTTGTTTGACCGATATTTTTGTTGTTGTTCAGAGGAACATGATATCAATTGGGCGGGCTATGGACCTTCTAGCCCAGGCTATTATTTTCTGTCGACCAAATATGCAGCCCAGATATTATTTTTTCAAGGTGAAAATGGCTTGCCCAGGCCCAGCTATACTTTTTTTTGAAGAATACCTAATCCAGGCCAACTTGTTATTCTGCGGCCCGCTGGGCTGCAAATCTTTCCTACGAGGGATGCATTAGGCTTCGCAAGAAAATGGGTTTAAAAAAATAAATGGGTTGTAATTATAAAAAATGTGCTGTAAATTAAAAAAATGGTTCGAACAGGTACTTAGTTTCAAAATTATATTTTGTGAATTTTTTGAAGGAACCTTGTTAGAGGGCGGGGAGCTCCCGCATTGCATTTTTTTGGATTTTTAAAATTATAATTTCATTAATTGTTGCGCGCAAAATTTCATTGAATTTTTACATAATATAAATTTATTTTGAAATTAGATTTAATATGGCTCAGAATTTTGGGATAAATAATATATAGGATTCCACCAAAATGTGGGGAATTTGGTTGAAATTGTAAACCGTTGTGCTCGCTAGAATGGGTTGTAATGTTAACAAACAGTATATGGGTTGCAGTAAATTCCATTAGAATTAAGAAATGGGCTGTAAATTATTAGAAATCGCAAATGGGCTATATGCTCTCTGCCACAGATGTGATGATCACTTGTGGGCCTACTAACTTCACGCGTATGCAACCGTAAAAAACAAAGTTGACGTGTACGCAAGGTTTTTTCACCTTATTGTCAACACATGATTCTAGCACGGGTGGCTGTTGGATGTTCATCCAACATCTGTCATGCTTCTTCAATCTCGGATATTCTTGCTTCAGCCGCACAAACTATCGCCGGCGGTACCGCCTGCTACCGCCTCCCATGGCCGGCTGTGCTGCCTCGCAGGGCGCATCGGCCCACCCTAATGCCATCGCCATCTAGGCCATTTATCTACTCATCAAAGCTACCTCTTGAGCTTGCATTGGTTTTTCCCTTGAAGAGGAAAGGATGATGCATCAAAGTAGAGTAAGTATTTGCCTCAGTTTTGAGAACCAAGGTATCAATCGAGTAGGAGACTACGCACAAATCGCCAAATACCCGCACAAACAATCAAACAACTTGCACCCAACGCAAAAAGGGGTTGTCAATCCCTTCGCGGTTATTTGCAAAAGTGAGATCCGATAGAGATAGATAACTTGTAAAGTAAATATTTTTGGTATTTTTGTTTTAAAGATTGGAAAGTAAAAGATTGCAAAATAGTAGATCTGAAACTTATAAGATGGAAAATAGACCCGGGGCCATAGGTTTCACTAGAGGCTTCTCTCATGATAGCAAATATTACGGTGGGTGAACAAATTACTGCCAAGCAATTGACAGAAGAGTGCATAATTATGATGATATCTAAGGCAATGATCATGAATATAGGCATCACGTCCGTGTCAAGTAGACTGAATCCTGCCTACATCTACTACTATTACTCCACACATCGACCAAAACGATTCTGCATCTAGAGTATTAAGTTCATAAGAACATTGTAACACATTAAGTAAGATGACATGATGTAGCGGGATTAACTCAAGCAATATGATGAAAACCCCATCTTGTTATCCTCGATGGCAACAATACAATACGTGTCATGTCCTCTACTGTCACTGGGATTGAGCACCGCAAGATTGAACCCAAAGCAAGGAAATTATCCTATTCCAAGAAATACCAATCTAGTTGGCCAAACCAAACCGATAATTCGAAGAGAATTAGTAAGATATCAAATCATGCATATACGAATTCAGAAGAGACTCAAATAATATTTATAGATAATCTGATCATAAATCCACAATTCATCGGATCTTGGCAAACACACCACAAAAGAATATTACATCGGATTGATCTCCAAGAACATCGAGGAGAACATGGTATTGAGAATCAAAGAAAGAGAAGAAGCCATCTAGCTACTAACTATGGACCCCTAGGTCTGTGGTAAACTACTCACACTTCATCGAAAGGGCAATGGTGTTGATGTAGATGTCCTCCATGGTCGAATCCCCCTTCGGTAGAGTACCGGAAAAGGCCTCCAGATGGGATCTTGCGGACACAGAAGGTTACAGTGGCGGAAAAGTGGTTTTGACGGATGTTCTGATGTTTCTGGAATATATGTGAATTTATAAGCGGAAGTAGATCAGGGGGTCACGATGGGCACACAAGGTAGGGGGAGCGCCCTCCACCTTGTGGCCGCCTCGTAGCTCCCCCGGAGTGTACTCCAAGTCCTCTGAATGTCCTCTGGTCCAAGGAAAATCCTCGTAAATTTTCATTCTGTTTGGACTCCGTTTGATATTCCTTTTCCGTGAAACTCAAAAACAAGGAAAAACAGAAACTTGCACTAGGCTCTAGGTTAATAGGTTAGTCCCAAAAATAATATAAAATAGCATATTAATGCATAAATAACATCCAAAACCGATAGTATAATAGCATGGAACAATAAAAATTATAGATACGTTGGAGAAGTATCAACCAACACCTCCTATTATTCTCCGGCGACGGGAGCCTCACACCGCACGCGTACGAGTGAACCCTGGTACTCCCCTCAACGTGGGCATCCACTGCTACGTCTTTGTCGGCTGTGGGTTGTTCCCTTCCTAGGCCTCGCCGTCGTCCACCGTGTTGGTTTTCTCGGGGCGGCGTGGTCAACTTTGTCAACAAACGACAACCATTGGAAGAGGGATGCATGTGGAGTGCCTGACAGTAGGGACCCACATGGTCCATGGCTGCATGCAAGCAATTGCCTCCTTATTATGTGAAACAAAATGATTTGTCCCCCTGACAGGTTTGACCCACAAGCTACATCTTCACATGCAAGCAAGTGACTCCTTATTATGCGATATTTTTAACTCTCGCTGACAGCTGGGACCCACCAACTACATCTTCGCACGCAAGGAAATGCCACCTTATTACGCGCAAAAAATGATTCCCCTGCTATCTGGGACCCACCAGATTTGGAGGGTGACTTGTGGGCCTACTAAGTTGACGCGTACGTAGGGCTTTGTCAACTTAGTCAAGAAACGATTCTAGGTGCAGTGACCGTTGGATGTTAATCCAACAGTCGCCGTGCTTCTTCAACCTCCTGTCTTCCTGCGCCTACCTCCCGTGGCCGGCTGTGCTGCTGCGCAGGCCTAACCGCTCCACCCTACTCCCAATCGATGGCATGGCCATCCCTACACTCACCCGGACCTCCTTTTATTTTCCAGCGATGGCAGCCTCACACTGCAGTCGAACCAGTATACCCCCGTACTCCCCTCCACGTGGAAAACAACTGCCGAGTCTTCCCCGGCTTCGGGTCAATCCCTTCCTATGCCACACCGTCATCCACTACCTTGGTGCTCTCGGCGCAGTCTGGTCAAGGAACGACTTCCATCGGAAGAGGATTGTACCTGGAGAGGCTGACGGCTGGGTCCACGGCCGCACGCAAGGAAGTGCCTCCTTATTACGCACAAAATAGTGAGTCCTCAACCTAATAGCGGGGACCCACCGGGAGTGCCTCCTTATTACGGGCAAAAAAATGATTCCGCCTCTGAAATATGGGACCCACCAGCTATATCTTCGGACACAAGGAAGTGCCTCCTTGTCCTCCCTGACAGCTGGGACCCACTCGATGGAAGCGTACGTATCGTTATCTGTCTAGTGGCAAACGTGTATGTACATAGCGGTCGACCGGTCTCTCTGTAGTGATGAACCATGGCCAAGTAAGGAGCGACATGTACATACATACCGACGAGGTCTTGAGCATGCACTCGTGCATACGAATGGCCAGGGCTTGTTTATATAGAGATGGCTGCAATGGCGTTGCGTTCATCGACAGCCAACCGACGGGGTCGAAATGGAGAAACAGCATCGTGTTTAATGGGAGGCAACTGAACGCGTGGTGTTCATTTCAAGGCAACGAAACACATTGTGTTCATCGGGAGCCAACTGACTTGGATGGAACAGCCAAAACGGGGTTTGGTGTATCGCAAAATGGGTGAGGGAGTCCTAGATTCAGGGGTCCTCAGGCGTCCGGGTCAATGAAGCTGGGCCGTATTGATGGGCCGCGAAGATAGAAGCAGAAGACTCTCCCCGTATTCGGTCAGGAATCCTATGTACGTAGAAATGCAGGCATGATGTCCGGATGTAGATATTACTTCCTCCCCAAGTCACCTTTGGAACCCTAGGCCCCCTCCGGCGTGTATATAAGCCGGAGGGTTTAGTCTGTAGAGGCTAGACAACATAATCATATCTCATAGGCTTGACTTCTAGGGTTTAGCCATTACGATCTCGAGGTAGATCAACTCTTGCAACCCTGCAACTAAGATACAAGAAGTCTCTTGTGTCCCCAACACACCTAATACACTTGTCAGATGTATAGGTGCACTAGTTCGGCAAAGAGATGTTAAATGGCAAGTGATATGGATGGCAAAACAAAGTAATATAAATTCTTAATAAAAAGTGCAGCAAGCAAACAAGTGGTAAACGTGAGCACAAATGGTAATGCAATGGTGGAAACAAGGCCTAGGGATCATACTTTCACTAGTGGCAACTCGCAACAACATTAACATAATCGAATCACATGATATTTCCCATAAAACATGCAATGGAGACGCACCCGGAGGTCATTCCTTCGTGGTCAAGAGAGGGCGAGAATTATGTAGGGCTACAAAAGCACCCCTCAAAGTTCGTAGTTCTCAATCAAAGGATTTCCCAATGTCACCGCGGCCATCCAAAGAGAGTCCCACAATCACCACAACATATCTAAAGGATAGTCAAAGACAAGCACCAAGAGACTATCAATCTTCAATCAACACACAAGAGAGGAAATCACTCATGAAAATAATATTCTAATCCATGTCCAATAGACCGCTGTCACCTTGGTCTCGGGGATTATACTAGATAAAGACAAGTGAGTACATCAATCCAATACATAGAGGAAGGGGAAACATCATGGGATCACCCTAGATTAACATAGCCTATGATCACAACGAAGATCACATCATGGGAGAGAGAGATAACCACATAGCTACACGTACGAGCCCTCGGCCCCGGAGAAGACTACTCACGCATGGACATGGTGAGGAGGAGGTTGATGATGGTGTTGATGGAGAGGTGCAGCCCCGCGAGGAAGAGACGGCCGGCGGCAGCCACGGAGGCGGCGGCGGCGGCCCTCGGGGCGGCGGCGGCCCTAGGGGGCAGCGGCTCCTTGGCCCCCCTTCTTCCTTGTGGATGATGCTGCAGTGGTGCTGGTCCTCCCCTCCAAGATGGCGGCTCGGGAGGAGGAAAATTCGTGGCCCTTGGTGACCTAGGTTTTCTCTCTTTATATAGACTCTCGGATTCCCGTCATCAGATTTTGGGCCTCAGTAAAACGGGCTTTACTCGGCCGTCCGGACACCGATTTGGACGAATTTTATATCCAGAAGCATCGCCTCGAAATTCCCCACAACTTTCGCAACTAGACTTTTTCCATTTGACGTCACCTTCGGGCCGGAACGTGACCATCTTTAAAAAAGCGTTCTCAGACAGATTTCAGGAAAGTCAGAGTCCTACTCCAATACGACTCCTTTTGCGTTTTTGTCAATTTCCAAGTAATTCCTACACAATAAAGTGTAAAACAAGAACATTGTGCACTTTTGCAATCATTAGTAGGTTAGTACAAATATGATCAAAAGTGTATGGAAGTGCATAAATATCATAGCAATATCACACAAAAAGGGCATGGAGCAAGCAAAAATTATAGATACGTTTTGGACGTATCAACATCCCCAAGCTTAATTCCTGCTCGTCCTCGAGTAGGTAAATGATAACAAGCATAATTTCTGTGGTGACATGCTATTAACCATATAGGACTTTTTCATAGTCATATGACAAAAGCTTACTGAGACAATGAATCTATACTAATTAAGTTGCCTCATGAGAAAATCACAAAGAACTGAAAGTTTTACAATATGATACTGAAACACTCAAATAGATTTGTAATGAGCATGGTGTGCAAATATGATAAAGTGGTACCTCGCTTGCCCCCTTTAGTGTAGCAAAACATAAATGCAAGGGCATCTCCAAGGTTTAAGTGACGACTAGATACAATGATTTCAGAATAAACGATATCATAATCATGCAAAAGACAATGGTACTTTGGGACAATGCACATTACACTCAGAATGACAATCATGCTCTCAATAGTTGGTGCTTTAAAGAAAGTGGAGACTCTCGAACCGTGGCTTTTGTTGGCAAGGTTGAAAACCCGTGGTCGGAAACAAAAACTAAACATGTACCAGAGCTCTTGGTTTTAAAAACAGAGGTAATAATTATTTTTTGGATATGCATGTTTCGTCAACGAATGCTAGCAGATGACTCAATTACTTCTTGAGCTGGACAAGTTTCGAGGAACGGCTCCCGAATGAGGACGATCACATCCTCTTAATCTCCTTTGTTTATCACTGCCAAAGTTTTCTGATTTCTCATGAACAAAACGTGAAGGAGGGTTTGCTTGTTGTATATTTTTTAATGAGCCGGGCGCACTCTATGCCAGTTCCTTCTAGTCTTATGGGTTTGCACATTAGAAATGCAATCCCGGGGTGAAGCTTGTCCAACTTAAAAAGATCATGAATTAACTACTACTTCCTCATGAGCTAAAACAGAGGCACAAAAGAGAAATGCTTTTTTTGAATAATTTTGAGATGGTACATGAAAGTCTTCGTTAGGAATGGCAGGTAAATACCATGTATAGGAAGGTATGGTGGACTCATATGGCATAACTGGTTTAAAGGATTTTGGATGCACAAGCAGTCAGTCCGCTTAGTACAGGCGAAGGTTATCAAAGGACTGGGAGCGACCAACTAAGAGAGCAATGACGGTCATAATCATGCAGAGCGACAAAACAACATTGAATCGGGCATGGAAGTTATATCGCTACTCAGAAATTAAAGATCATCAAGGCTTGATGGACTTTCTTTACAGTCTTAAATATGCGTGAGCATATGCCAAGTCAATCAAAATAAATTCCTGGAGGAAGATATCACTAAACCATACCACATCATAGGCAAACAAATCATGTTGGTACACTAATAACACATTGAGA
>LR738715.1:595461864-595550888 GCA_902687465.1 Secale cereale | reverse complement strand
CCCCCCCAGCTATTTGAGACTAACCATAAGAAAACACGAACTACTAAGCACAATTATGCACATAGCATTTTTATCATAGACATATCAACCAGTGCAACAGAAGCCAACTCTCTTGACAAGATAAGCATGATAACTAAAAAGAGTTCCAGCGACCAACTAAACAAAAGCTCTTCAAAAAGTAAAGCATGAAAACTAAGAGCTGAACATGATAGTAGCTATTGAAAGACAAAGAACATACACAGCAAAGATAGACATGAAAATTCTATGTTATGTTCTAGGTTGAAGTGGAGCGTGTTTCTCTCCCACACAAAGAAAGCTGAGTTCCAACTCGTTATGAACAGCAAGCAAAGCTAAAGAAAACTAAAAAGGAAACTAAAAGCAAGACGCTCCAAGCATAGCACATAACACATGAAGTGATAAAAATATAGTGGAACGAAATACGAACTGATAATGTTGATGAAGAAGGGGATGCATGGGGGCATCCCCAAGCTTAGACGCTTGAGTCTTCTTGAATATGGCTTGGGGGTGCACCGGGGCATCCCCAAGCTTGAGCGTTTGACACCCCTGAATCTTTTTATCATCTTCCCTCGCACACTTGAAAACTCCCTTCATACATAACTCATCATAATCTGATTAGCGAGGTTAGTACCCTTAATAAAATATTTTTTCCTTGCTGGAAATAAGGATATTCTTAAAGGTCTACTGTTTCTCAAGATTGCCAAAATGTTTTTGCAAAGAAAATGCAAGCTCAAGGTTTGCAAAATGAAGGAAAGGCAAAACAGGACAGAATCTATGAAAACAGACCAGCATGTAGTAAATAATTTTTATGGGGCACTTCTGCAACTCAAATCAAAAAACACAGAACAGACGCCCGAAAGCCAATTGTATAGAGCATGCTGTCGAAACAATTCAGACCAAAAAGATGATCTGGTGATTTTATACGAATTTTTCTGTCCAATGACAGAATCTGTTTTCTGGACAGCACGTCACAACTTTTGAACTTTCTTGCAATCAGAGGCTACACTTGGCACAAAGCTGAAAAGTAAAGATACAATGATGTTGCTACAGTAGTAACAAAATCAAGACACAACAAAAGCGAAATAAAATTTTATTCATTGTGGGCTGCCTCCCAAAAGCGCTTTCTTTTATGCCTTTAAGCTAGGCATAAGACTTTAATGATGCTCTAGTAGGAATAAGAGTTGAAGAGCAAAAGAGAGCATCAAGAAGCAAATATCAAACACATTTAAGCCTAACATGCTTCCTATGCATAGGAATATTGCAATAGAATAATTCATTGAAGCACAAAGCAATAAGCATAGGAAGGCAAAACAAGCATAACTTCAAAATATTCACCATAAAAAGAGGAAACTTCTTATTATTAAGATATTTAGAACCATGTCTCCCTCTCTCATTATAAATTTCAGTGGCATCATGGATGAACTCAACAATATAACTATCACATAAGGCATTATTTCCATGATCCAAAAGCATAAAAGTATCATTACTCTTCATATAAGCAAAATCTTTCTTATTAGGAATAGTGAGAGTAAGACTATCATAACCATCATGGTAATCATCGTATTTAGGAGGCATATCATAATCATAATAAATTTTATCCTCAATTGTAGGTGGACTGAAAATATCATATTCATCATTGTAATCATCATATATAGGAGGCATAGTATCATCAAAGTAAATTTTCTCCTCAAAAGTTGGGGGACTAAAAATATAATGTTCATCAAACGTGTCATCCCCAAGCTTAGAGCTTTCCATGTCATTAGCAATATTGATATTAAATAAAAACATACTAATAACATCACCACCATCATGATTGTTATGCAAATAATAAAGTTCCAAAGGTTTTTTAATTTTCTCTTCGAACACATCTTGTCCAAGTTCAAGGTAGAGCTTATTAAGCTCTCTCATATTTTTGTTGTTTTCCATTAAGCAAAACTAGTGAAAATAAAAACAAGAAACAAAAATATTTAATTGCAAGATCTAAAGATATACCTTCAAGCACTCACCTCCCCGGCAACGGCGCCAGAAATAGCTTGATGTCTACACACGCTTCTACTCTTGTAGACTATGTTGGGCCTCCAAGCGCAGAGGTTTGTAGGACAGCAGCAATTTCCCTCAAGTGGATGACCTAAGGTTTATCGAACTCAGGGAAGTAGAGGTTGAAGATGGTCTCTCTCAAGCAACCCTGCAACTAAGATACAAGAAGTCTCTTGTGTCCCCAACACACCTAATACACTTGTCAGATGTATAGGTGCACTAGTTCGGCAAAGAGATGTTAAATGGCAAGTGATATGGATGGCAAAACAAAGTAATATAAATTCTTAATAAAAAGTGCAGCAAGCAAACAAGTGGTAAACGTGAGCACAAATGGTATTGCAATGGTGGAAACAAGGCCTAGGGATCATACTTTCACTAGTGGCAACTCGCAACAACATTAACATAATCGAATCACATGATATTTCCCATAAAACATGCAATGGAGACGCACCCGGAGGTCATTCCTTCGTGGTCAAGAGAGGGCGAGAATTATGTAGGGCTACAAAAGCACACCTCAAAGTTCGTAGTTCTCAATCAAAGGATTTCCCAATGTCACCGCGGCCATCCAAAGAGAGTCCCACAATCACCACAACATATCTAAAGGATTGTCAAAGGCAAGCACCAAGAGACTCTCAATCTTCAATCAACATACAAGAGAGGAAATCACTCATGAAAATAATTTTCTAATCCATGTCCAATAGACCGCTGTCACCTTGGTCTCGGGGATTATACTAGATAAAGACAAGTGAGTACATCTATCCAATACATAGAGGAAGGGGAAACATCATGGGATCACCCTAGATTAACATAGCCTATGATCACACGAAGATCACATCATGGGAGAGAGAGATAACCACATAGCTACACGTACGAGCCCTCGGCCCCGGAGAAGACTACTCACGCATGGACATGGTGAGGAGGAGGTTGATGATGGTGTTGATGGAGAGGTGCAGCCCCGCGAGGAAGAGACGGCCGGCGGCAGCCACGGAGGCGGCGGTGGCGGCCCTTGGGGGCGCGGCGGCGGCGGCGGCCCTCGGGGCGGCGGCGGCCCTAGGGGGCAGCGGCTCCTTGGCCCCCCTTCTTCCTTGTGGATGGTGCTGTAATGGTGTTGCAATTAGTAGGTTAGTCCAAATATGATCAAAAGTGTATGGAAGTGCATAAATATCATAGCAATATCACACAAAAAGGGCATGGAGCAAGCAGAAATTATAGATACGTTTCGGACGTATCATACAGACGAGGGTGTTTTGAACGCCCTCAACCGACATCGTGTTCTGAGTTTCACAGACCTGTCGCACTTTGTACGAAAGTACTGCGCAATGGAACACACTTGGAAAGCCCAGAGTACACCTCTAGAACAATCCGCGTTCAAACAACACATTGTTAAGGCTAAACGGACATACCCCAGCAGGTCATCCGATAATATGCCAATCGGCAAGAAGAACAAACCTTCTACATGATGCAGGTCCGTACTGGACGAACTGTTTGATAAACCTTGCCAAATACATGCAGCCCCGGACAATATCCCAAACCACTGCCTTCGGGCATGTTGGGTACTCCGGCAGGTAGCAAAGAGTGGTGTAGCAATCCTTGCCACCGCAGTATTAGGGGAGAAAGACGTCGGTGTCTTCACTATCTTCGAGAAGTTCTCCTCAAACAACCGCCGCAAGAGAGCAAACCGCGAACTTGCCAAGGTCTATCAAATTAGCTATGCAAGCTTATGGAGTGACACAACAATTACTTTTTCTCCCGAAGACGCACCTCGAGTCTGGCCGGTCCGAGCAACGGCAGCTCTTGTACTAGATCCAATAGTAGATGGCTTTCGCCTCAATAAAGTACTTATGGACGGAGGAAGCGGACTCAACCTAATATACGAGGAAACGCTTGCAAAAATGCAGATTGACAAGTACTGCATTGAGCACACTAACACAACCTTCAGAGGAATTATTCCTAGTCGGGAAGCCCGGTGTTCAAGAAGCATTAAGTTCGACGTAGTATTCGGGTCATCCGAGAACTACAGGTTGGAGGAACTGCTCTTCCACATTGTCCCCTTCAATAGCGGATACCACACCCTTTTAGGACATGACGCTTTTCACGCTTTCAAGCCGTACCCCATAATGCGTACATGAAGCTTAAAATGCCAGGGCCCAATGGAGTAATCACATTAACAAGTGATCCGGACAGAGCACTCCGCGCCTAGAACAAAACGACATCTTTAGCCCTAAAGGCATTATCCGAAGCCCTCGCGGCCGAAGAATTAACCACCTTACAATCCACAGTGGACAAGGACGATGTAATCCTTGCCAAAAGATAGAAATCTACCTCCTTCAAGACAACATACGAAATTATAATATTTCAAGTTCACCCAACGGACCCTAATAAGACAACGTCTATCGGGGCACAGCTGGATCCGGCGGTAGACAGTGCATTACACGCCTTTCTTCATGAAAATTGGGATATTTTTGCCTGGCACCCTTCCGATATGCCAGGAATCCCACGCAGGCTGGCCAAACACAGCCTCAATTTTATCAAAGAGTTCAAACCAGTCAAGCAGTCACTGCGACGATTTTCCAAACCCAAAAGACAAGCAATGGGAGAAGAGCTAGCCAAGCTATTGGAAGCCAGATTCATCAGAGAAATTACACATCCGGATTGGCTAGCCAACTTAGTCAAGATATCGAAGAAGGATAAATCCTGGCGCCTCTGTGTCAACTTTACAGACCTAAACAAGGCTTGCCCTAAGGATCCCTTGCCTCTGCCCTGCATTGATCAGATTATCGATGCAACGGCCGGGCACGACTCGTTATGTTTCCTTGACACTTACTCCGGATACCATCAGATATAGATGAAGGAATTCGACCAGGCCGCAACGGCATTTATCACCCAGTACGGTACTTTCTGTTTCAATACTATGCCCTTCGGTTTTAAAAACGCTGGTGCCACGTATCAAAGCATGATTCAAACATGCTTAGAAAAACAAATGGGCAAGACAGTGGAGGCATATGTTGACGACGTTGTCGTTAAGACCAAACACGTCGAGACGTTGGTGAATAATCTCCGCCTCATGTTTGATAACCTTAGAACATATGACATAAGGCTCAATCCGGAAAAATGCGTCTTCAGCGTCCCGGACGGAAAGCTATTAGGGTTCATTATATCCCATAGAGGAATCGAAGTTGACCCAGCTAAAATCCGGGCCTTGTCACAGCTCAAAACGCCAACCGATCTCAAACAAGTGCAAAAACTAGCAGGCTGCGTAGCGGCCTTGAGCCTCTTCATCTCCAGGTTAGGAGAGAAAGCATTGCCACTTTACAGATTGCTACGACGCACTGACAACTTCAAATGGACGAATGCGGCCACAACCGGATTGGAAGAAATAAAAACTCTACTAGCGTGCAACCCAATCCTAGCTGCTCTGGGTGTTGGCGAACCAATGCTGCTGTATATATCAGCCACTCACTAGGTAGTGAGTGTCATGCTCATCGTCGAATGAGCCAAACAAGGACATAAGTTCCCCGTTCAAAAGCTCGTATACTACGTATACGAGGTTCTCACACCGTGTAAATCACGGTACCCCACTATTAGAAAATTACCTATGTGGTCTTCATGTCATCTCGGAAACTCCAACACTACTTTCAAGAGTGTTCGATCACAGTGGCATCCAAAGTACCACTTAACAATATAATCAACAATAAAGATGCCATGGTACACATAGCCGAATGGGCCATCGAGCTCTTACCGTTCGAAATATCATATAAGCCGCGCCGGACTATTAAATCCCAGGATTTGGCTGACTTCCTCGCAGAATGGACCAAAGCCAAACTCCCTAAAGAGTACAACTCATATTCCCACTGGACAATGTACTTCGACGGTTCCAATATGCTAGCCGGATTGGGGGCCGGCGTCATCCTGATATCTCCAACAGGGGATACTGTCCGGTATGTACTACAAATCATGTACACGGACTCAAACAATGCAGCCGAATATGATGCACTATTGCATGGTCTCCGCCTAGCTGTATCCATGGTCATACGACGCCTCGAGGTACGCGGAGACTCAAACCTCGCTATCTCTCAAATAAACGGAGAGTTTGACGTGAAGGATTTAAAGATGGCAGCTTATGGCAATGACATATTGAAAATATCAGCTTGATTTGAGGGGTTGGAATTCCACCATGTAGCCAGGGATAATAACCAGGTGGCAGATATACTCGCTCGTATGGGCACTAAACGCGACCTAGTCCCGCCTAACACCTTCGTGGAAAGGTTCTTTAAGCCATCAGTAACATGGCAGGCCGAGAGGGGGGATAATAATCCGAATCCGAACACACCCCCAGCCGAACTTAACCCATACGTCATCAGGGACTCGGACCTGGAGATAACTTCTTCGGCTCACAAGATCATGGTTGTCATAGCCCCCTGGACAGAGCCCTTCCTAGCTTACCTTAATAGGCAGGAGCTCCCCGATGACCAAAATGAGGCCCACGGCGCTCTAAAGCCTACAAAGTCCACGAAGGTGAACTATACAAGAAAAGCACTACTGGTGTTCTCCAAAGGTGCATCTCCGAAGAGGAGGGGAGACAAATTCTCACTGAAATACACGCTGGAATGGGCGGCCATCATGCTGCAGCTCGGGCGCTCATGAGCAAAGCTTTTAGAGCTGGCTTTTTCTGGCCCACTGCCCAAGCAGATGCCCAGACCGTAGTCCAACATTGCGCTGGCTGCCAGCTCTTTGCAAATCAACGTCACATGCGTCCCACCGCTTTGAGAACAATCCCCATTAATTTGCCTTTTGCGGTTTGGGGGCTTGATATGGTCGGACCTCTTAAAGGGGGAAGCCATAAAAAGAAATACTTGCTGGTGATGGTAGATAAATTCACTAAATGGATAGAAGCCAAGCCAGTAAAAACAGCTGAGGCAGGGCCGGTGATAGATTTTATATCCGGTGTAGTACACCGTTATGGTGTCCTGCATAGTATTATCATAGATAATGACACCAACTATACAGCTGATGAGGTAAAAAACGGGTGCGCAAAGTTAGGATTAAACTTGATTACGCCTCCGTGTACCACCCTCAAACAAACGGTCAAGTCAAAAGAGCCAATGGTCTGATAATGAGCGGCATTAAACCCCAACTAGTAAGCTCCCTACGGGAGTCTGATAAACACTGGGTCAAGGAGCTTGACTCCATACTCTGGGGGCTGCGGAACACACCTAATCGGACAACCGGATACACACCTTTTTTCATGGTGTACGGCGCAGAGGCTGTTCTGCCCTGCAACATTATTCATGAATCACCTCGAGTGCGGATGTACGAAGAGAGAGAAGCCTAGCTAGATCGACAGGACGACCTAGATGGACTTGAAGAGGAGCGTGATACACCGCAGGCCCGTTCCATGTTTTATCAACAACAGGCCAGGCGGTACCAGAGCAGAGTAGGGTGTGCTAAAACATACAATGTCGGCGAACTTGTTTTACGCCTCCCGGAGAATAAAAAGGACAAGCTCAAACCAAAATGGGAGGGCCCCTTCATTATCGACGAAATACTCACCGGTGGAGCCTATCGCCTTCGGAATGCGCAAGACAATCGCCTTGAGCCGAACCCGTGGAATGCTGCCAAGCTCCGACGATTCTATGAATAGTTCGGTAGCATTTTTTCCTCCCTTTAAGTTAGCTTTTTGTTTTTGTTTTTATATTTCTCCTCTTCCCCTATTTTACTTTTTTCTTTCATTGGTAAGTATTCAGCTCACCCGAACTACCACATGATAGTACATCTTTGAATGTATCTACCTCAAATATACTTGGGGGCTTCTTTGACGAAGCTCGTTATCAAAAAGCTTCTTGCTTACAATGTCGTTTGTTTTCACAGTCTTTCCTTGCCATTATATGCACCAATATGACTTAAGTTTTGTCCAAGCTGGGTTGCCTGGCTCCTGTGCTTACCCCTACATTCCCGATTGTTCGGCTAGGTTGTAAAGGGAGCACCCCTGCGATTGTTACAACCGGGTAATCCGGACCTATACCTCAAAGTGGGTGAAGCCGAAAGCTAGCGTTCTTAAGGAAATAATTGGTAGGCGGATAAATGGCATATTGCTTTTAATGCATACATTTTAAACTATCATATGATATGGCATCCTGCAATCCTTTTATAGGATCAAAAGCCTAGGCACACATATGTACACATGCTGGCCCAGGGAAAGGAACCCTTAAAGGAACTATTCTCTCTCGAAGATGTTTCTTAAGTTAAATAGTAAATATAACATAACTCCCTGAATACAGTTTGTCTATTCAAGCAATTATGACCGTATTGCCTAGTTTCTGAAAATACCACGTGTTTACCACATGTATAGTATTCGGAAACACTCCATCCTTTGGGTTTATGGAGGTTAAAGCGGAAGGTCGGCCATGACAATCTTTCTATAATTTTGGACGGAGATAAGTTTGATGTTAAAGTACATTGATACATGGAATCAAACGACTGCTCTTTTTCTATTCCCTCTATAAGGCTCTCTAGTTTAGAGTCCTGTTGAGAAAACTTTGCAGCTATCTCCACTTGGTCATATTGGAAGCTCACGGGAATCTCTTGTCCATCCGATCCTCGAGGCCCCACGTGGGCCATATGATTCCGTTCAAGGCTGGTGTAGCGTGTCTTCACCATGGCCCAGGCTTCTCGAGCACCCATGCGACATGCTGATGCTTTCCAAAGTTCAAAGCAGCGTCTAGCCCCTTTGAACAAGTCAGCCAAGTCCTCCAGAGTTTCTGGAGAGGAATTGCCCGGCCATAAAGCCTTGTCCATATTCTACATGGCCTTCCGAGCTCCCTCGTGTACTCTGGAAAGCTCTTGCAACAAGTCACCCTGAAAACCGGACACTTCCCTTTGGGCCACCTAGTTAACAAACCTGCAGGCACAATTTTATGAAGAACTTTGGAAACAAGGGACATTTGAAGGGGAAGTGTCCGGTTTGTTAACTGTGCCCGGTTAACAAATTTGAAAACCGGACACTTCCCCTTCGGGCCACCCCTTCTTTTCTCTATGGTTCGTGTCAATACAAGTTTACCAGCAGTTGTTTCCCCTTCAACATATTTTTTATCCGCCAGAGCAGCCCTCAGCTTCTTCTTCCATTGGTCGGTCGGCCCTGTTGCTGCATTTCAATCAACATGTAATTAGAGACTATTGATCGGCACAAATATCATACTGTCCGAACACTATTGTTCTTACCATCAGTATCCTTCTCGGAATTCTTCGAATTTTCCAACTCGGTGGTGACAGTCGGCAGTTGGGTCCGGCATTCTTCCAGCTCCTTGGATAAGATGTTATTCTTTTCTTGGAGCACCTACAAAACACAACGATCCTCAAATCAGTTGGACCAACTGCTTTAAGTCTCGGGGGCTACTGGCATGGGAACACAAAATTATCACTTACCCGCATATCTTTTGAAAGCTGGAGAGTGGCTCCGGCAAGTCCGTCTTGAGCCGCTCGGATATAAGCATCCGCAGAACTGAGGGCGCTAAATGCCTACTTAGAAAAGGATGGGTCATGCATGGCTGCTTTTCGCCGCCGGTGAACCATCTTGACCTCCGCTTCGGAATTAGTAACAGACAATTCGTCTGAATCCTCTTGAAGAGGACAATCTGGCGCTGCATCTGCATTGACCCTTGTCCTTGTAGACGGGCCTGAAGCCGGATTGGTTGGAGCTTGATCTACGGGATTCCCGAACACAGTCTGGTGTATGTTCCTTCTAAAAGAAAAAAACAAGGCGGAAAGTTGTAATACCGGTTTCACCACCTAGTATATGATAATAGAAACATACCTATTCAAAGGTTCGGTGGTGTTCATGTTCCTCTTTCACTTCAAGGCCTCACTCGATGCAGGCGTCGCCCTCTGGGATGACATTCTTCGCACAGTTTGGTGTGAGGAGCGCCGCCCCTATTAAGCATAAAAAAGTGTGATAGGTGAGGCGCGCTGGGAATCTTCTCTTTGAGGAGGTATATCATGGGTACTTACGTGAGAGGAAGGAATAAGGTCGAGATAATCGGCTACGATAGCCACTTGGATGCCATCATGGCTGGCTTGATATAACACTCCATCTTCTAGCTCTATGCCTATATCCGGATCTTCATCGAATTTGGGGCCCACGTTTCGAAAGTGGTCCTCTGGCTGTGCGGTGGGACTATTAATCCCCTTGACCACCTTCCTCCACTCCTATTGGGAATAAATGAATTCAGTTTGGCCAATATATCTTACTATGAAAAACAAGAAAGAATAGCGGTCAGGAGAAAGACTTGCCCAGTCGGGAGGTTTGTACATAGAGAAACCTTCCTGACACTTCAAGCGAAGAAAATCTTGCTTCTCTCCCTTGTAAAGATCTGCTAGGATGGCGGCTAGAGCGGCAGGGTCATCCGGACCCAGGCGTAAGCAGCGTGAGGCATCATCCTGGCCATTGTAATGCCTCATAGGAAATCCTCTAGCTTGGAGCGGCTGCACGCATCGCTTTATGGAGATCACCATCACTTCAATTATTGATATCCCTGAACTGGCAAGCAATCTGACCTTGCCGGCTAGTCTCTTGACCTCCACACTGTCTTCTTCTGTGAGACTGCAGGGACGCCTGTTGAAAAGCTTCTTCGGAGGAGCATTAAAGTATTTGGGGAGGCCTTGCCGAACTGGATTCGGTAAGGCAACATCCTCGATATAAAACCACTCCGAAGGCCAATCTTGGTATGCCTTCTTTGGAGTGCCGGACAGATAACCTATCCCTACTATGCGCCATACTTCGGCGCCACCAACCTCAAATATGGATCCCTCCTCGAATCGAGGGACAAGGCAGAAGAACTTCCGCCACAGCTCAAAATGAGGCTCGCAGCCCAGAAATAATTCGCATAACGATGAATCCCGCAATGTGCAGGATAGACCCCAGTGTGAGATCATGCAGTTGAAGACCATAGAACTCCAGGAGACCCCTATGGACGGGGTGGATGGGAAATCCTACGCCTCTTAGAAGGAAGGAGACAAAGCATACCTGCTCTCCACTAGAGGGGTTGGAAAACTCTCTTCCAGGGCTTGATTGTCGATGGAAGTTAATCTAGCCCGGCAGGGACTAGATCCTCGGGAGGAAGATATCCAGGCGTCTGAAGTTCTCTCTGGTGCACATGGGATATGGAGCAACTTTCCCAATCGCCCGCTCGAGGGCCATGAGGGCGCGAGGAAGACCTGTGAACGCCGGCCATGTTTGAAGATTTTTCGTGGTAGGAACTACGGATTTTCCGCGTGGAATGGAATGGAATGACATCTGAGATCTAATCTCCTTATATAGGCGCCTTCCCTACACAGTTAAGGGGGTAATTGCAAAAATACCCATACAGTTCACATTCGTTGGACACGTGGAGGCAAAGGCGACGGTGGCGAGGAATTGACAGGATATAATATTAAATGAAGCCGAACTATCATCCAGAAGGACTCACCTTGCAAGACTGAAGACATGAAGGAGGACACAATCTCGTCCTTGAAGGTAAGTCCGGGGGCTACTGAGAGAGTCCTGGATTCATGGGTGCTCAGGCGTCTGGGTCGATGAAGCTGGGCCGTATTGATTGGCCGCGAAGATAGAAGCAGAAGACTGTCCCCGTATTCGGTCAGGACTCCTATGGATGTAGAAAGGCAGGCATGATGTTCGGATGTAGATATTACTTCCTCCCCATGTCACCTTTGTAACCCTAGGCCCCCTCCGGCGTGTATATAAGTCGGATGCTTTAGTCTATAGAGGCTAGACAACAGAATCATATCTCATAGGCTAGACTTCTAGGGTTTAGCCATTACGATCTCGAGGTAGATCAACTCTCGTAAAACATATTCATCAAGTTCAATCAATCAGGAAGTAGGGTATTACCTCGATCGAGAGCGCCTGAACTTGGGTAAAACATCATGTCCCCAGTCTCCTGTTACCATAGGTCCTTAGACGAATAGCTTGGGCCCCCCTACCCGAGATCTGCCGGTTTTGACCCTGCAGGGGTTTGGCGTACCGCAAAACGAAGGGAAACGACCTCCTGCTCGAGCGCGTATGGTCGAGACAGGGTCTTGTTCATCGGTAAGGGTCTGGCGTACCACAAAACGGATGAAAAAGCCTTTTGTTTGACCGACTATGGTCAAAACGGGATCATGTTCATCAGGAGGGGTCTGGCATACCGTAAAACTGAGGAAACAGACCTGTGTTGGAGCGCTACAATCGAAACATGGGTCCTGTTCATCGGGAGGGGTGTGGCGTACCGCCAAACAGGACTCGACGGGCTACTGTTCACCCACCGTCGACTTCCTCCAGCGTCCGTCTGCACTGTTCATCCACCGTGCCTTCCTCCTGCCTCCACCAGCTATTGTTCATCCACGGGCTACTGTTCATCCAGCCCTCCACCGGCTACCGTTCAAGCAGGCCTCCACAGGGTCCTGTTCATCCACCCCAACCAGCTCGACTGTTGCGGCCTCCTCTCGTGGTCCTGTTCATCCAACGGCAACCGCCTACTACCAAAGGGTCCTGTTCAACCAACCCCCACTGAGGACTATTCATCCAACCCCAACCACATCTCGACTCGTTCAACCAACCCCCACACTCACTGTTCATCAAGAGGCATCAGGTTCCATCGGCTTCAGTAAGCAGCAGCAGCAATCGATCGATTGATCGCTCGGGTTCAGTTAGCAACAGTAGCAAAGGAATCACTTGGGTTTAGTTAATAGCCAAGGGATCGACTGCTTGGGTACAGTAACGTAGCTAGCTAGTGCAATCGCTTGGGTTCAATAAGCAACGCCTCGCACACACGCACACACGTATACGAGAGAAGCACGCAAACCTCCATGCATCGCTCTGCCCCGACCACCCACCATAACAGGGAACTCCCCTAAAATTTTCTTCACCCTCGCTTCTACTATGATTTTTCCGTCATGGACAACACAAAGAATGTCATGCAGGTGCGTCTCCGGCCCGCCCAGGAAGAAAATCCCATTTTCTGTCATGATTTTTTGTCATAGAAGTAGGAGCCCACCACATTTATGATGATACCGAGTTTTTCCACAATTACCATCATAGAAGTGTCATAAGCATGACAGAAAAAATTCGGGCCAAAATGTCACGGATGTGTCTTTTTTTGTAGTGTAACATGGTTGAGCCAGCTGTCCCAACATATCTGAATTGGTCAGAGCAACCAGTCACTTGAAGCAGGGTGGATCATCCTCCCGGGGTTGAGAATCCCGGTTGTTTAGCTTTGGTGGTGGCGCCTCAAGTCGATGGGTATAATCTTACTAAGGTGCTGATGGACGGAGGAAGTGGTATCAACATCTTATATTACGACACTTTCCAATGCATGAACTTATCAGACAAACAACTCTCGCCATCATCGACTGTCTTCCAAAGGATCGTTCGCAACAAGTTTGATTATCTTGTTGTGCGGATTAAGCTAGAAGTTGCTTTCGGTGATGAGTACAATTACATATCTCAGTTCGTGATGTTTGAGGTGGTCAAAATCAACAGTCCCGTTTGAGGTGGTGAAAATAAACAGTCCTTATCATTCTCTTTTTTGGAGGCCCGCTTATGCTTGTTTCATGGCCCGGCCCTGTTATGTTTATCTCAAGCTCAAGATGCCTAGGCCGAAGTGCACTATCACGGTCGATGACGATAGGAAAATTGCGCGTGACTATGAGGAAGGGGATGCAACTTATGCCGAGTCGGCTTGTGCAGTATAGGAGTTGAAATTCTACACATCCAATGATGACCAGACTGATATGAAATCCCTGAAGAAACCAACCATAGAGACAGACCCGCCCCTCAAGTTTATGTCAGCTGAAGACACAAAACAGGTTACCTTCACTCTAGGCGACTCAGCCCATCAGTTCACTATTGGTACTAGCATGGATCCCAAATAGGAAAACACGCTCATCAAATTCATCCGTGAGAATCGAGACATCTTTGCATGGAAACCGTCGGACAAGCCTGGTGTACCGAGAGAATTCGACGAGCACCACCTTAATGTTGATCCTAAGATGAAACCAATCCGTCAATACCTCCATTGTTATAACGAGGAGACACAAAAAGCTATTGGGGAAGAAGTGGCCCGTCTCCCAGCTGCCGGGTCTATCATCAAAGTATTTCACCCTGAGTGGCTAGCAAATCCAGTGCTCATTCTGAAGAAAAAACGGCACTTGGCATATGTGTGTTAATTACATAGATCTTAACGAGGCGTGTCCCAAAGACCCATTTCCCCTCCCTCGCATTGATCAGATCATTGATTCCACCATTGGTTGTGAGAGTCTTTGTTTCCTGTATGCTTACTCTGGTTATCATTAGATAAAGATGGCCATTGAGGATCAGGAAAAAACATCTATCATCACACCGTTCGGGGCTTTTGGCTATCTCTCTATGCCTTTTGGGCTTAAGAGCGCAGGGGCTACTTATCAACGCGTACATAACTAGTTTCACAATCAAATCAGGTGTAACATGCATGCTTATGTTGATGATATTGTGGTCAAGTCTCAGAAGACGGAAACATTATTGGCAGATCTCAAGGAGACTTTCGACAATCTTCCCGTTTACAAGATGATGCTTAACCTGGCCAAGTGTGTCTTTGGTGTTCCTGCAGGAAAGTAGCAAGGATTTTTTGTGTCTGAATGAGGCATAGAGGCAAATACAGAGAGAATTAGAGCGGTGACCTCCCTTAGTAAGCCGACCAACATCAATGACATGGAGCGCATGGCGGGTCGTATTGCCACCTTAAGCTGGTTCATAAGCCGACTGGGCGAGAAGGCCATCCCTTTGTATCAGATGATGAAGAAAACAAATAACTTTGTCTCGAGCGATGCTGCCAATGATGCGTTCGAAGCTTTCAAGAAACAGCTGGCTGAGCCGCCTATCCTGGCTTCCCCAATCGGCAAAGAGCCTATGCTCATGTACATTGCTGTCAATAACAAAGTAGTAATTGTAGCAGTTGTCGTAGAGTGCAAGGAGGCTGGGAAAGAATATCTAGTTCAAAGGACAGTCTATTATGTCAAAGAAGTTTTAACAGAATCCAAGCAGAGATATCCACATTGGCAGAAACTGGTATTTGATGTCTTCATGGCTACTCGAAAATTGAAGCATTATTTCGAAGAACACCCCATCACCATGGTCAGCTCTGCCCCTTTGGGAGATATCATCCAGAACAGGGAAGCCATGGGTCAGGTTGCTAAGTGGGCCACTTCATTTGAAATAGGTGCCCAACTACAATCAAGTCCCAAGCACTAGTGGATTTCATCAATGATTGGACTGAAGTCCAGATCCTAGAAGAGAAGCTGGGTAATACTTATTGGATGATTCACCTTGACGGATCAAGGAAATTGGAAAGCTCGGGGCTGGGGTTATCTTATCTTCCCCTCAAGGTGACAAATTTTGTTATGTTCTAAGTATTATGTTTCCTTGTACTAACAATGCAGCTGAGTATGAAGCTCTTCACCACGGTCTCCGTATGGCTAAGGAGATGAATCTTAGCTAGGTTAGATGCTTGGGCAACTCAAACCTCGTGGCCCAACAAGTTTCTGGCACGTGGGATTCAAAAGATCCCCTGATGGCGGCTTATTGGCAGGCGATAACTAACATCGCATGCCACTTCAAAGGTTATCAGGTGGATCACATCGATTTGCGGCACTATGAGGTGGCTGATGCTCTGTCTCGACTCATCTCTCAGTGTAAGCCTGTTTCCCCAATGTGTTCCTTGATGTACTCCATAACCCCTCAGTTAAACTGCCATAAGCGGAAGATTTGGCTATACCTGATCCAGAGGCACAGTTGGTGGCGGCACTTGGTGCTACCCCAGATTGGACAGTTCCTTATTTGGCGTACCTGACTCGAGGCGAGCTTCCTGAGGATGTACTTATCGCTCATCAGATCATCCGGCGCTCGAAGTCTAAGACTATTCTCCATGGCGAGTTACGCGGAAGAAGCATCACTGGTGTTTTTCAACGACGTGTCTCCCCTGATAAAGGTCAAGAAATCCTCAATTAGGTTCACTCTAGCGATTGTGGTCATCAAGCCGGCTCAAGATCCCTGGTTGCGAAGTCCTTTCAACACGGTTTCTTCCGGTGTCAAAACCGGTGGATCTCGGGTTGGGGGTCTGTCGGGGGAAACTGTCCACCACGAGCACCTATGGGACCGGAGCCCCTTGTATGTTGCGGTAAGGGAGCGGAGGGAGCACAAAGAGCAGATCGAGGAGAGCACGCGGGCAGTTTACCCAGGTTCGGGCCGCGAGGACGCGTAAAACCCTACTCCTGCTTGGTTTGTATTGAGTTTGTGAGCTCGGGAGCTTGAAGAACTAGCTACACCAAGCAAGAGAGCTATCTAGGTTCCGAACCCTTTCTACGTTGTGCATGGGCCTCCTTTTATAGCTCAAGGGGTCACCGACAGGTGTCAACGTAGAAGAAGGGCAAAAATGTAACTTTGGTGGTAGTTGTAACAGTGCGGGAACAGTGCGTGAACAGTGGATGAACAGTGGTCATCACCTACTTTGACAGTGGGGGACAAGGGCATTAAATGCCCGTCACCGTCGACCCCAAAAGCACCCGCCCTTGTGTCTCCGTTCGCCACGGCGTTAGCTTAGTCACCGTGGAGTGCCACCGTGTCCCCTAGGCTGCACAGCCATCCGCCATGCGTCCCTGGAAGGGCCCCAGGGCGACGCGTGGGCCGATGAGCTGGAGCGCGGGCACACAGCGCAGGCTTCCCCCGGCAAGCACCTTGCCGGGGTCTTGATCTTGCCGGGCCCTGAAGCTTGTCGCTCTCCGGGCCCTTGCCGGGGCGCATGATGCACCAAGGCATGTCTTCTGAGATGTAGTCTTCTGGTCTTCCTGGCAAGCTCCTCTTGCCAGGGTCTTGTGTTAGTGCGACAGTCTTGAGCCTGGGATGGCCTTTCCGGCAAGCTTCACTTGCCGGAGTCTTGATCTTCTGTCTTGTATACTTTGTTTTTGAATGGCTTAATAAGGACTGAAAAAGGTTTCCGGCAAGCGCGTGGTGAGCCCTGCCGCGGGAAGCTGCAACTGCCCGTGCACAAGTTGGGGTACTAAGGTACCCCTATCTTAGTACACCGACAGGAGCCCCCGGGCCTGGGCCACACACGGTGCCGAGCGCTGTTGGGCCAGTCCCAAAACAGTGCACGGGCACGCGCGGCCCACGGCAAGCCGTAATTCCCCTTCCGCATCCGCCGCGTCCCTCCCTAACGGCACGTGTCGATTGCGGCGTCGTGGGAGAGATCGTGGCCACGTTCTTTAATGGGAAATGCGGAGCGTCCCCCACTTCCCCCTTAGAAGCAGAGGAAGCAGGGGCAGTTTCCCTCCTCCGCATTCACTCCGTCTTCAACCTCCAGAAATCCCCCGCTGCGCTTTGCCTCCACACCTCCTCTTCCCTCTTCCGCACCCGCGGCGCCGTCGGACTCCTCGCCCCTTCCCCCGCCGCCTCCGCCATGGCTCCGAAGGCCGAGAAGGCGAAAGCGGAGAAGGCCAAGAGGGAGAAATCCGAGCAGGCGGCGAAGCTCGCCCTCCTGCGGAAGAGGAATGTGGTCTTCACGCCGAGGCTCAGCGCGAGGGAACTCTGGAACAAGTATTACCTTTTCTGGGCCAAGGAGACCAAGGCTCATCCCCGGACCAGAGTCTACCCCGCCGGCGCCAAAGATCTGCTTCCCGACGGGTATTTCTTCTTCGCTGTCTTCTTCCACTGCGGTTTGTGTCCTCCATTCTCGGAGTTTTTCTGCGACATCATGAACACGTACGGCCTCCACCTCCTAGACTTCACCCCCAACGCCATCCTTACGATGGCGGTTTTCGCACATCTGTGCGAAAACTACATAGGGATCTATCCAAACGTAGCGCTCTTCCGCCACTTTTTTATGCCTAGAGTAGAGGCCGGTGCTCCCCTCTCCGGGGGTATCTCTTGGATCTTCCGCTTGAACAAGAAGGAGTCATATCTGAAAGGAGAGCTCCGCGGCAAGTGGGAAGAGTGGCGCGCGGACTGGTGTTGGATAGTGGAGGACCAGCCGGAGCCTTTCACTGCGCCGCGCACAACAGCCATAGTGCGCGGCAGGGACTGGAGCGAGTTGGCCCCGGATGATGTTAAGCTCAATGTTGCCCTTGTTAGGATACTTCGTCTCCGGGTAGCCAAGTTGACCATCGGAGAGGTAGGAGCAGATTTCCTCCGCCGCCGCATTGCCCCTTTACAAGAGAGGAAAAGGCCAGCATGGGAGTTTGGCAATGCGGCGGATATTATGAGGCTGCGCCCGGGTCTGAACTTCAACTTCACGGCTCTGGAGCTGAAGGGGATGGTCCGAGAGCTTTTTAAGCACGACCCGGCCCATCCGGAGTGGTTTAGATCTCCCCGGGGAGTGGTGCCGCTGTGCAACAGCACTGCCCGGGATGCTTTGCGCGCAATGATGCCCGCGTGTGACTCTCACGGCGTCGACCCCACATGGATAGTGCCCACGCCGGATGCCATCATGAGTTTCTTTGATAATTTGGTCGAGCGGCCGAGGAACGCCGAGGAGAACAAGGGTCTCACTCGGGCCACCACAGAGCGGGACATAGCCTACATCGCTTCCCGGATGGAAGAGGCTGCCGCAGCTGCAGCAGCAGGAGACTTCGGGTTCTCCGTCGACGAGGCAGAGGCTGAGGACGCATCGTGCCAAGCAGAGGAGGCTGAGATCCGCAGACTGCTCAAACTTCCGCCCGACGAGCTTGCCGGAGTTCCTTCCCTGAGGCATGCCGGGATCCCCGGGGTCGTGAGCGAGGCCGCGGCAAGCGAGGGTGCCGGAGGGAGCAGAGGTGCCGGAGGGAACAGCGCCACCGGAGGGAGCGGGGCCGCAGGATCAGATGCCGGACCCAGCGAGCCCATCGGGGAGGAGGAGGAGGACACCGAGGCCGATGAGGACAGCGGTGGGTCTCTGGGACTCGATGACGATGCCTCATCGTCCTCGGAGAACTCCCCGCCTCGGGCCAGTCCCCAGCGAACACCGCTGAAGCGTCTCCGCAAGGCGCCCACAGCGACAAGGACGCAGGCGCCCTGACAACAGCCTGTTCGCCGGGCGACGCGCGCCACCAGAGCGAACCAAGCCGCGACGGAGGCGCCCCGCGCACCAGCCGCGGCGGAGGCGCCCCGCGCACCAGCTGCGGCGGAAGCGCCCCGCGCACCAGCGCCAAGCGGAGGGGGATCTTCTTAGAGCGGAGCGGCCGCTCCGCCTGCTCCTCGGGCCTCGGCGTCGGCGGAGGCTGGGTCGTCGCAGCCCCCAGCCCCGGGGACTGCCAAGCGCCCGAGAGAGCCTTCTCCTCCTGCTCCTCGCGCCGGAGCAACTCAGGTGGAGTTCGATTTCTCCGCCCTTAGCGACGACGACGAGGAAGAGGAGTAAGCATCTGTAACTTATAGCTTCTTCAATTCTGACTTGATTCTTCTTCGTGATTTTAATCTTGTTCTTGTTTTGCTTTCAGGACTCTGGCCCAGCGGATGACGAAGCGGGCCAAAATCCCCGTGGTTGAGGTCGAGGACGACTCGCCCGTCGCGGCGACAGGAGATGCGCCGGCGACGGACTTGCCGGACCCAACCGCTGCTCCGAGGAGCAGCCCCCAGCGCAGCCCCCAGCGTAAGTCTGGGTTTTAGATTTCTTTACTCGTCGGGCGCGCTTGAGGTTTTAACTTGTACTGATATCTTGCTGCTTCATTTGTCTTGTGCAGAAGTGGAGCCGCAGCTGCAGGAGCGCCCGGAGACTACTCCCGAGGAGCCGCAGGTCCCGCCATCCCCGCCAGGGGCGAACTCCCCGGCGAGGGAGAGCGCTCCGCCAAGGGCGGGTACTCCGCCAAGGGCGAGTACCCCGCCAAGGGCGAGCAGCCCGGCGAGGGTGGCCACCCCGCCAAGGGAGGGCTCCCCGGCGAGGGAGCCTGTCGTCGACGAAGTCCGCGAAGTTAAGTCTTGTAACTTCGTCTTCTTGGACTTGTCTTTTTTGGATATTTGCTTGAACTTTTTCTTTTCTTCTTCTTCTAGATCCTCCCGCGCCGGACCGGATGGAGACCGAGGTCATCGGTGAGGAGGGCGCGCAAGGCGACGGCGGCAACGCCCCTGTCATTGAAGACATGGCCGGAGCCAACGAGCCTGCCGCTGAGGAGACTGCTCCAACCGCAGACGCCGCGGCCGGGGAGGGGGACGGCGACCACACTGCCGGCCCGGAGGCAGCAGGAGCGTCGAGCGCTGCACCGGCCGCCGACCCCTCCGCCGATAAGGAGCAGCCCGGCATCTATCTTGAGGTCCCCAACGGTGTCTTCATTCAAGTGCCGTGGGGGTCTTCGTCGCGAGCCCCCGTGGAGGGAGAGACCTTTGATGGAGAGGTCCTCGCCTCCGCGGGGTTGAAGATTGTTGAAGTGCCTGGCGGGAGCGATGAGCCCGAAGAGGAGAAACTTCTCCGCCAGCTCCTGGCCCTTTATCGGGCCAGGCAGGCGAAGCTGGAGTCGCGAGAAGCCCTCACCGCCAAGGTCGGAGCGGACTTGGAGAAACGCGCCGCAGAACTCCGCGCCGCCAACCAGGCAGCTCTCCGCGACTTGGCGGAGGAGCGCGAGAGGCTTGCCGGAGAGCAGCAGGAGTTTCTTCTGGAGAAAGCTGAGGCCGAGGAGCAGCAGCGACTAGTTGGTGTGGAGCTGTCCCGGCGAGAAGGGGCGCTCAACCAGCGGAAGGTTGAGCTCGACGCCCGTGACGACTGTCAGGCTCATTTCTGGGAAATAAATCACAGAATAGCCTTAAGTCACACTGGCTCCCAAGCACAACCAGTGGACAACCTTGATATAGATAACCAGTACAATAATATTACACAGGGTTGAGTCAGGGTGACTCACTAATTTATTACAACAACTCAACGCACTAGGGTGGCGGAATATGACAGTGGGTGGTGGAACTCAACACTGATATACTAGCATAGAGTCAGCGTCAGTGTGAGGCTTGACTATTTTATTGGTGTGGCGGAAGCTTGACGGATGATACAAGTGATAGACTCCAAGACACAGGTGTGCTGACTGGGAACCTTCTAAGCGTCGGCCTCGCTAGCGCAATTCTCCTCCAAAAGCTCGTCTCCTCCAAATCTGGCCAAGTAAATAGCCAGGGACAAGCCAGTGAGTACTTTGAATGTACTCGCAAACATTATGAACTTAAGGTATACCGAATGCAAAATGCCATGGTAAATATACTATATGCGTGCAACAATTATCAAGACTTGGCATGGTGAAACATGGTTAGTACAAAAATAAATATTTGTCACAATAATAATAAAAGACAAAAGGAATGCCGGTCGGATGTCAAGTGACATCACGGTAGGACTTGAAAAGAAATGCCAGTCGGGTGTCCACACGAGTAGTGGCGTGATAGACCGCCTGACACTCGAGGGACGCCACAAAAAGGACTTTAAAAGAAATGCCAATTGGGTGTCCACAAGAGTAGTGGCGAGATAAACCGCCTGACACTCGAGGGACGCCACAAAAAGGACTTTAAAAGAAATGCCAATTGGGTGTCCACAAGAGTAGTGGCGAGATAAACCGCCTGACACTCGAGGGACGCCACAAAAGGACTTTTAAAATAAAAGCGAGCGTCCGGGGTAGTCTAGCCAGCCCCTGAGACACTCTTGAAGGTAACAATAAAATCATAGGATTAGTCCATAAGCATAATATTCATCATAAATAAATTCATGATAAATACTGACTGTGATAAAAGCATCATGCAAACATAACATGCTCAAGTATATTATTTTCCTCCAGAGACTGTCACCGAGACCGTTACTTGACCCACCCAACTAAGTCCTTGACCGTGGACGCGGCTATTCGAATAGATATAACTCTGCAGAGGGTGTACTCTTTACCCACGCGTATGGGCCTTCCTTAGACAGTACCGTGCACTGACTAATACCCAATACGGACTTTGGGTTAAAAACACGCCTGACGCATACGCACCGACCGGATGCCAGGACTCACCCAGAGCATCGCTCCAGAAACCTTAAGTCAGGGAGGCAACAACCTCCGAAAAGCATGGGATCACTATTAAACGCGCGGATTACAAGGGGTGCCCCCCTCTCGGCTACAACCGGAAACACCCATGCCCCTGACCCGATGACAGGCTACAACCTTCATCGTAGTATCTGTGTGGCGTGTACCCGTACAGGGGTTATCAACTTACTAGGCCGTACCCTCCTTTCGGAAGGACCCGTGGCAGCACGGTATACAGCTAGGTGTATAGAGCAAGATTCGATCTAGGCAGACTCAGGAGGTATTATTAACATATCACCGGTATTCTCAATCAGTATCTCACGACACCATTGTGTCAACAAAGGACCATGCCCACCAGCATGTCCCAACCAGCAGCAACACTTCTGCCCTTACGTAACCACATGCATGCCAGACAAGCTAGTGTGACATGCAAGCCAAGGTAAAACAAAAAGACACGACCATGCATGCACATGTGATATAACATGCAACGTATGTGATGCACTACTAAAACATGTAGCCATGCAAGAATGCAAACATCATATCTCAGGTTCAATAATGCTTGCCTTGTCCAAAATAATCAGGAGAAAGCCCCTCTGAAATTCCAGCAAAAGTTCCTTCTTCTTTTTCTGAAAATTTCAAATATGAATTCGAATGAGAAACCCAACACAGAACAGAAAAAGTTCTCAAAATATTTTTAATTAAATCTTAAAATAAACTAGAGAAGAAAAGAAAATTTTAGCAAAAAGAATCAGCTCATTTGGATTTATATTTTAAAAGTTATTAACTTTTCAAAACCAGGGGTCTTTCTGCAAAACAGAAGCCCCTGAGCTGTTTTAAAAGAAAACGCTTCGGCAGCGAATACGCCTTCCCGTGCAGAAGGCGTAAAGCGCAAAGTGCGCCATCGCCGAACACAGGAAACAGAGAGAGAGAGCTGACGGGTGGGGGCCACCCGTCAGGTTTGAATTTTGAACGCGCTCGCGCGCGAGTACAGAGAAGCGGCGGCGATCGCCGGCGACGATCGCCGGGGTTTCAGGGCCCGGCGCTGGTCGCAAAGTGACCAGCGTGGACTTCCGCATCCAGGGGTGGTGGAGGTGGCCACCGGCGGTCACCTGAACGGCGGTGAGCTCGTCGCCGGCGGACGGTGGGTCGGGCGAAGTTGAAGCTCGTCGGAGAGAGCTCGGGGAGAGGAATTGGCTTAGGGTTTCGGCACAGTGGTGGAAAAGGGGTGGCTCGACGGAGTTTGGGCGGCTCTGGTGGTGTGAGTGCGTGTTTTGGCTCGAAGGCAGAGACGGCGGAGCGGTGGCCGGAGGGGGAGAAGATGACCCCCTCGTGGCCTGGTGGGTGGTCAGGAGGAAGCGTGGGAGGTGGTGGAGGCCAGCCGTGAAGCTAGAGGGGCTCGGGGACCCCTTTTATAGGCGAGTCGAGGAAGGCCGAAGCGGGCGGAGCTCGCCGGAGTAAATTTGGTCGTCGGGGTTGGTTTTGGCCGGTGGTTTGGGGCGACGGAGCACTTATGATGCTGGTGGAGTTCGCCCGAAGCTTTAGTTTGGACGGGCGCGCGCTCGTTTGACACGTCCGCGATGCGCTGTCCGCACGGGCGCGGCGTCGTGGCTGGCTCCGGCGACTGCCGTGCGGGCCCTGGGCGGCGTGGTCGGTGCATCCATTGTGCGGAGGGGCGAAGGAGGATGACGCGTGGGCAGGGAGGTAGGTAGGAGCGTTGCAGTGGAGTAAAGGGCGGTTGATGGCCGAGGCGTTCCGCTCGGCTCCGCCGTGGACGAGCCCGGGGTGGCTGCACCGGCCAGCAGCCAGCTCACCGGAGTGGAGAGGCTGGCGATGGGCCAGGGGAAGCTGCGGCATTGAAAGCGGGCGACATCGCCGTGCGGGAGAGGAAGATGAGGGGTGCACGGCATCGCCGGCCCCTGTCGGCTGAAGAATTCAGTTAACTGAATTTTATTCAGTGTTGAACAGTATGCCTGCCAACTGTTTGATGAAATGCTTTGGGGTCTTAAACAACTTGGTTGATCATGGGGTTTTCTGTGGTGGTGTGTGGTTACTCAAAAATGAGTTTGCCAGAAGGCCAAGCATTTTGGTGACGTTTGGAAATGGTTTGGGGCAGAAATATGATTTCTGGACCAAATTTGAATTGAATTTAATTTGAAAATTTTGAACTGTGGGACCAAAGGTTTTTGAAGAAATGGGTTAAGGGTACCATATATATGTAGGGATAATTTTGGTGGAGGCAGAAAGGTCATAGAAAATATAGTTCCTTTGCAAAAGTCAAGAAACTATGATTAATTCAAATTCCATTTTTGGAATTCAAAATATATAGAAAAAATATTTTTGTGGAGTGGGAAGGAATGGAATAATATCACAGAAGATGTGCATGACTTGAGAGGTAAATCTTGGAGTGGCAGAAAATATTTGGAGAAGTTTATGGTGTTAGAAGAGATGGAAAGGATTTTTGCCTTTGAAAATAAATAACCAAAAACCAAAGATTCTTTAGAAAGAAATAGTTTTGAAAACCTCCAAAATAATTAAATCAAATGAGTCCACCCTTCAAACAGAACCCTCCAAGAAAATTTTAAACCCTAGCTAAAATTTTGAAAAGTTTTCACAACTCCAAATAAATATTTTTGGGGTGTGACAGCACCTACCCCCTTAAGAAAAATCTCGTCCCCGAGATTCCAGCTGTCCCTCAAACAGGTACGGATACTCAGTCCTTAAATGATCCTCTCTTTCCCAGGTTGCCTCTTCCTCGGTGTGATTGCTCCATTGGACTTTGCAAAATTTTATTACGCTCTGTCGGGTTCTCCGTTCAGACTCCTCCAAAATCTTTATGGGACGTTCCCGATAGGTAAGATCTGGTTGAAGATCCAACTCTTGGTGCTGGATCTGCTTTTCCGGGTTGCTAACACATTTCCTCAGCTGAGATACATGGAACACATCGTGGACATCTGATAATTCTGCCGGTAATTCTAGTTGATAGGCAACCTTGCCCCTTCTTGCGGTTACTTTAAACGGTCCAATAAATCTTGGTGCTAATTTCCCCTTAACCTTAAATCTCTGTAGCCCCCTTGTCGGGGATACTCTAAGGTATACGTAGTCATTGGGCTCAAAGTGGACCTGGCGGTGTTTTTGATCATAATAACTCTTCTGTCGGCTTTGAGCTGCCCTTAGTCGGTCCTGAATAAGCTTTACTTTGGTTTCTGCCTCTATTAGTATCTCTGGTCCAAAAATTCGGCTATCTCTGGTTTCAGACCAATTTAATGGGGTTCGGCATCGTCGTCCGTATAATGCTTCGAACGGTGCCATTTTTAGGCTAGCTTGATAACTGTTGTTGTAGGAGAACTCTGCATAAGGCAAACTATCCTCCCAACTGACTCCGTAGGTAAGCACACAAGCTCTCAACATGTCTTCTAATATTTGATTTACCCGCTCTGTCTGTCCTCCGGTCTGCGGGTGGTATGCTGTGCTGAAAGCCAGTTGCGTGCCTAAGGCTTGCTGTAGATGTTCCCAAAATCTAGAGACAAATTGGGTGCCTCTGTCAGAGACAATTATTTTGGGTACCCCGTGTAAACAAACAATCCTGGATAGGTACAGCCTGGCTAGCCTCTGTGTTGAGTAGGTGGTTTTTACCGGAATGAAATGTGCTACCTTGGTTAGCGAATCTGTTATTACCCAGATAGCATCATTCCCATGGCGTGACCTTGGCAAACCAACAACAAAATCCATTCCAATTCTATCCCATTTCCATTCAGGCACCTTAATTGGTTGCAACAACCCTGCTGGTCTCTGGTGTTCCACTTTCACACGTTGGCATGTATCACAACATGCCACATATATGGCTATATCCCTTTTCATCCCGTGCCACCAGAATCTCTCCTGTAGATCCTTATACATTTTGGTCCCTCCGGGGTGAATGGAATATGGAGTGGTATGCGCCTCTGCCATTATTTGCTGTTTTAAGTCTTCAATGTTTGGTACGCATAATCTCTGTCCAAACCAAATAACTCCTTGGTTGTCTTCCATAAATTCGGGCGCCCTGCCCAGTTTCATCTTCTTCCTAATCCCTTCAATACTTGGGTGCCCCGTCTGGGCTTCTCTGATCTGGTCCTCTATTGTTGGTTTTATTTCCAACTGGGAAATGGTCCCTTCCGTGACTAGGGCCATGTTGAGCTTGGCAAACTCCTGGCTGAGCACATGTTGCGAAAGTTGTACACTGCCATTTCCGGCGTATGGATTCCTGCTGAGGGCATCTGCCACAACATTGGCTTTACCTGGGTGATAGTGAATTCCTACGTCATAATCCTTAATTAGCTCAAGCCAACGCCGTTGTCTCAAATTTAATTCTGGCTGCGTGAAAATATATTTAAGACTTTTATGATCCGTGTATATTTCACATCGGTTCCCCAGAAGATAGTGTCGCCACTCTTTGAGTGCGTGTACTACTGCAGCGAGTTCCAGATCATGAACGGGGTAATTTTCTTCATGTCGCCGTAGCTGTCTTGAGGTGTAAGCCACTACTTTTCCTTCCTGCATTAACACACCTCCAAGGCCTTTCCCGGATGCGTCACAATATATATCAAAATTTTTGTGCACATCGGGCACAACCAGAACTGGTGATGTTGTTAACCTCTTTTTCAACTCCTGAAAACTCTTTTCACAAGCTTCAGTCCATTCAAACTTCTTGTCTTTCTTGAGTAACTGGGTCATGGGTCTGGCTATAGTGGAGAACCCTTCAATAAACCTTCGATAATAGCCCGCTAGGCCAAGAAAACTTCTGACTTCCGTTACGTTTGTGGGTTGCTTCCATCCCAACACATCCTTTACTTTTCCCGGGTCTACAGCGATTCCGTTTTGGGTCAATACGTGCCCAAGGAAACCAACTTCTCTTAACCAGAATTCACATTTACTGAATTTGGCGTATAGCTGATGTTTTCTTAACTCTTCCAGTACTATCCGAAGATGCTGCTCATGTTCTTCAGGCGTCTTAGATTAAATAAGTATGTCATCGATAAATACCACCACAAATTTATCCAAATATTTCATAAAGACATTGTTCATGAGATGCACAAAATATGCCGGGGCATTGGTTAAACCAAATGGCATCACTGTGAATTCATATAATCCGTATCTGGTAGTAAATGCCGTCTTAGGTATGTCTGTCGTCCGAATTTTTAACTGATGATAACCTGATCTCAGGTCTATCTTCGAGAAGACTTTAGCTTCTGCTAGCTGCTCAAACAAATCGTTGATTCTTGGCGGTGGATATTTATTCTTGATAGTGACCATATTCAGTGCCCTGTAATCAATGCATAGCCGTAGGGTACCATCCCTCTTTTTGGCGAATAAAACTGGCGAACCCCATGGTGACGAGCTGGGTCGCACGTAACCTTTCTCCATCAATTCCTTAATTTGCTTCTTTAATTCTGCCAGTTCCGTTGGGGCCATACGGTACGGTTTCTTGTATATGGGTGTCGTTCCGGGTGCGAGTTCAATAACGAACTCAATTTCGCGGTCCGGTGGCATTCCAGGTAATTCTTCAGGAAATACATCAGGATATTCACAGACTACAGGAACCTTATTTAATTCCACTGTATCCACTTGATTTAATTTCCCTTGGGATGTGGCAATCTTCCTTGTACCCACTTTTATTGTCTTTCCTTGGCAATTGGTAAGAGTTACCGTACGGTTATAGCAGTCTATGAAACCTTTGTTTGTGGTTAACCAATCCATTCCCAGAATAATGTCCAAATCAACTGCGTCCAGTATGATGAGATTGGCTAGGAATCCCATTCCTTCAATTTCGATGTTCACATCCTTGCAGTACCATTGAGTATTTTGCTTTGATCCCGGGGACTGAATAACCATGGAATTTTGCAAAGGCAAAAAGGGAAATTGATTCTTCGAGGCAAATCTTTTAGAGATGCAAGAATGGGAAGCTCCGGAATCAAATAAAATTGTAGCATCTACTGAGTTGGCGGGGAACGTACCAAACACGATATCCGGTGCGTTCTGAGCTTCCTCAAAAGTCACGTGGTTGATATGTCCTTGCTTGTGGCTGTTATTGGGGTTGAAGTTATTGCGTCGCGGAGCGTTGGTCGCACCACGGCCATTGTTGTTGTTGTTGGCTTTGGGAGGGTTGTTTCCTTGTTTTGGGCACTGTTTAGCATAATGCCCCGCTTCTCCACAGGAGTAACAGGTGACTCCAGGATAAAAATTTGTATCCTTGGTCCTATTGTGGAATGCACTGCGGTTCTGTGGTGGAGCTGTATTTGTTGGTCGGGTTACTACTGGCTTTTGAACATCATTCCTGGGCCTGTTGTTGCGGACCTGTCCTGACTGGTTCATGCGACGCTTGCGAGCCTCATCCATATTGCGGTGTTCATTTTCCAGGATAATAGCCTTATCCACAAGTGTCTTAAAGTCTGGAAAGGTATGAACCATCAGCTGGCATTTTAGCGACGAAATAAGTCCGTCGAGAAATTTTTCCATCTTTTTGTTCTCTGTCATATACTCGTCGTTGGCGTACCGGGCCAACTGAGTAAACTGATCCAGATATTGGGATACTGTGGAGCCCCGCTGTTTGAGATCCTCAAATTCCCTCTTCTTTAATTTCATAATGCTATTTGGGATATGCGCTCCTCGGAAATTCTCCTTGAATTGTGCCCATGTCATATTTGCTCCGTCAGGGTGGGTGTGACATAGGTTTTCCCACCACGAAGCAGCCGTTCCAGAAAAATAATGTGGTGTGTACAGCACCTTTTCCTGGTCAGTACACTGGGCAATGACCAATTTTCTTTCCATGTCTCGAAGCCAGTCGTCTGCCTCTAGTGGCTTGTCAGTGTGCGTAAATACCGTTGGGCGGGTCTTTTGTAACTCAGACAGTTTGGACCTGGGTTGTTGTTGTTCATGGTGATTTCCCATGTTAATCAAATGCTGCATCATCTCCTGATGCTGTTGTTGACTCTGCTCATATAGGCGACACACTTGCGAGAATGCTGAATCACTTCTTTGCTGACTTGTCTGTCCTTGAGTAAAATTATTTCCCATCTGTCCAGAGTTGTTCTCAGGTGGAGTTGGCATAGAACGGGTCCAGGGATGATGCATTTTCTTTCTGGGGTATTTGCATAACACCAAGGAAAATAATCAAATAGCAGAAAATAAATTCCCAAATAAATTTTTCCCCCAGGACAAGGTAAGACAAGGCAGCTAGATATATTACACAAGTGATTTAATTATACAAGCAGGATTTAATTATACAGGATATAATTATACAGGATACATGCGGAAACTGTATCATACAAGATCATTTATTCTACTAGCGCACTCTCCGTGCTCTCATCGACCAGCGGTCCTAACATCGCTATTTTACAAAGGCGAGGCAGAACAGGAAATAAATATATTACACCCGTGTACTCAAGCGGTCATCTGGCGAAGTAAACTGCGTTCGTCCCCATGGCTCATCCTAGGTCCTGCTGAGAGTGAGACTTAGGCAAGGCACCCAGGATGTGATATCGCCCTCCTCCTCTTCCTCCTCGAGGATCGCCTCTAGTCGGGTGGTCGTTGATGCCGTGCCTGCTGGAGGTGGCACCGTGCTCGTCAGTGGAGAAGCTCTGGTAGGAATGGGTGCATTCGGACGGCTAGCATCGCCAGTCGTGGTCGAGCGCTGAGCCGCGGGACTAGCCAGAGAAGTATTTGGTGGATTGGAAGTGCGTGGAGCACGAGGCGAAGGAGAGCGGTACTCGCTCCTGCGAATAATTCTCGCACGAGACAAGTCCATCCGCGCAGTGAGGTAGTCATCCACCAGGGAGGTGAAAGCTGACTCCAAGGCCATGATATACTGGACAAGTGGCTCAATAGCCAGATCCTTTTCCCCTATGGTGCAGGAAAAAACATAGTGGCTAGTATATGGAACGTGGCAAGGCAGGTAGTAATAGGGACGGTCCTGCATAACGTTCAGGATGTCCCGGAGACGTGCGATAGCCTCACGTGCGGCCATCTGGATAGCATGCCTCTCAGTGGGCATGGCTCTCCCCATGAAGCGATAGTTGCGGAAAGACACAGATGCACCACCCCGAATATATACCGAAGCCTGGTACATAGTCAGGGTCTCTGAGATCTTGTCCGGGTAAACGACGTACTCCGGACGCCCGAGGGACCCCATCGTGTCCCTCGCGATGCTCGCGAGAAGGCGGGAAAATCCCGCAGGCTCGTTGGCGAAAACCTGAGATGGGCAGCTGCCACCAGCCATCTACAACAGTAGACAAAAATCCAAGTAGCCATGTCATAAGTGTATGATGACTAAGGAAAATTTGCTACGATGCATGAGATGCATGCTGGAAAAATGTTAGCACTGACTCGGTGACTAGCGATCGTGCCTAGGGCTCCTACAGTCAGCCTGGCTCTGATACCAAGGTCTGTCAGGCTCATTTCTGGGAAATAAATCACAGAATAGCCTTAAGTCACACTGGCTCCCAAGCACAACCAGTGGACAACCTTGATATAGATAACCAGTACAATAATATTACACAGGGTTGAGTCAGGGTGACTCACTAATTTATTACAACAACTCAACGCACTAGGGTGGCGGAATATGACAGTGGGTGGTGGAACTCAACACTGATATACTAGCATAGAGTCAGCGTCAGTGTGAGGCTTGACTATTTTATTGGTGTGGCGGAAGCTTGACGGATGATACAAGTGATAGACTCCAAGACACAGGTGTGCTGACTGGGAACCTTCTAAGCGTCGGCCTCGCTAGCGCAATTCTCCTCCAGAAGCTCGTCCTCCTCCAAATCTGGCCAAGTAAATAGCCAGGGACAAGCCAGTGAGTACTTTGAATGTACTCGCAAACATTATGAACTTAAGGTATACCGAATGCAAAATGCCATGGTAAATATACTATATGCGTGCAACAATTATCAAGACTTGGCATGGTGAAACATGGTTAGTACAAAAATAAATATTTGTCACAATAATAATAAAAGACAAAAGGAATGCCGGTCGGATGTCAAGTGACATCACGGTAGGACTTGAAAAGAAATGCCAGTCGGGTGTCCACACGAGTAGTGGCGTGATAGACCGCCTGACACTCGAGGGACGCCACAAAAAGGACTTTAAAAGAAATGCCAATTGGGTGTCCACAAGAGTAGTGGCGAGATAAACCGCCTGACACTCGAGGGACGCCACAAAAAGGACTTTAAAAGAAATGCCAATTGGGTGTCCACAAGAGTAGTGGCGAGATAAACCGCCTGACACTCGAGGGACGCCACAAAAGGACTTTTAAAATAAAAGCGAGCGTCCGGGGTAGTCTAGCCAGCCCCTGAGACACTCTTGAAGGTAACAATAAAATCATAGGATTAGTCCATAAGCATAATATTCATCATAAATAAATTCATGATAAATACTGACTGTGATAAAAGCATCATGCAAACATAACATGCTCAAGTATATTATTTTCCTCCAGAGACTGTCACCGAGACCGTTACTTGACCCACCCAACTAAGTCCTTGACCGTGGACGCGGCTATTCGAATAGATATAACTCTGCAGAGGGTGTAATCTTTACCCACGCGTATGGGCCTTCCTTAGACAGTACCGTGCACTGACTAATACCCAATACGGACTTTGGGTTAAAAACACGCCTGACGCATACGCACCGACCGGATGCCAGGACTCACCCAGAGCATCGCTCCAGAAACCTTAAGTCAGGGAGGCAACAACCTCCGAAAAGCATGGGATCACTATTAAACGCGCGGATTACAAGGGGTGCCCCCCTCTCGGCTACAACCGGAAACACCCATGCCCCTGACCCGATGACAGGCTACAACCTTCATCGTAGTATCTGTGTGGCGTGTACCCGTACAGGGGTTATCAACTTACTAGGCCGTACCCTCCTTTCGGAAGGACCCGTGGCAGCACGGTATACAGCTAGGTGTATAGAGCAAGATTCGATCTAGGCAGACTCAGGAGGTATTATTAACATATCACCGGTATTCTCAATCAGTATCTCACGACACCATTGTGTCAACAAAGGACCATGCCCACCAGCATGTCCCAACCAGCAGCAACACTTCTGCCCTTACGTAACCACATGCATGCCAGACAAGCTAGTGTGACATGCAAGCCAAGGTAAAACAAAAAGACACGACCATGCATGCACATGTGATATAACATGCAACGTATGTGATGCACTACTAAAACATGTAGCCATGCAAGAATGCAAACATCATATCTCAGGTTCAATAATGCTTGCCTTGTCCAAAATAATCAGGAGAAAACCCCTCTGAAATTCCAGCAAAAGTTCCTTCTTCTTTTTCTGAAAATTTCAAATATGAATTCGAATGAGAAACCCAACACAGAACAGAAAAAGTTCTCAAAGTATTTTTAATTAAATCTTAAAATAAACTAGAGAAGAAAAGAAAATTTTAGCAAAAAGAATCAGCTCATTTGGATTTATATTTTAAAAGTTATTAACTTTTCAAAACCAGGGGTCTTTCTGCAAAACAGAAGCCCCTGAGCTGTTTTAAAAGAAAACGCTTCGGCAGCGAATACGCCTTCCCGTGCAGAAGGCGTAAAGCGCAGAGTGCGCCATCGCCGAACACAGGAAACAGAGAGAGAGAGCTGACGGGTGGGGGCCACCCGTCAGGTTTGAATTTTGAACGCGCTCGCGCGCGAGTACAGAGAAGCGGCGGCGATCGCCGGCGACGATCGCCGGGGTTTCAGGGCCCGGCGCTGGTCGCAAAGTGACCAGCGTGGACTTCCGCATCCAGGGGTGGTGGAGGTGGCCACCGGCGGTCACCTGAACGGCGGTGAGCTCGTCGCCGGCGGACGGTGGGTCGGGCGAAGTTGAAGCTCGTCGGAGAGAGCTCGGGGAGAGGAATTGGCTTAGGGTTTCGGCACAGTGGTGGAAAAGGGGTGGCTCGACGGAGTTTGGGCGGCTCTGGTGGTGTGAGTGCGTGTTTTGGCTCGAAGGCAGAGACGGCGGAGCGGTGGCCGGAGGGGGAGAAGATGACCCCCTCGTGGCCTGGTGGGTGGTTAGGAGGAAGCGTGGGAGGTGGTGGAGGCCAGCCGTGAAGCTAGAGGGGCTCGGGGACCCCTTTTATAGGCGAGTCGAGGAAGGCCGAAGCGGGCGGAGCTCGCCGGAGTAAATTTGGTCGTCGGGGTTGGTTTTGGCCGGTGGTTTGGGGCGACGGAGCACTTATGATGCTGGTGGAGTTCGCCCGAAGCTTTAGTTTGGACGGGCGCGCGCTCGTTTGACACGTCCGCGATGCGCTGTCCGCACGGGCGCGGCGGCGTGGCTGGCTCCGGCGACTGCCGTGCAGGCCCTGGGCGGCGTGGTCGGTGCATCCATTGTGCGGAGGGGCGAAGGAGGATGACGCGTGGGCAGGGAGGTAGGTAGGAGCGTTGCAGTGGAGTAAAGGGCGGTTGATGGCCGAGGCGTTCCGCTCGGCTCCGCCGTGGACGAGCCCGGGGTGGCTGCACCGGCCAGCAGCCAGCTCACCGGAGTGGAGAGGCTGGCGATGGGCTAGGGGAAGCTGCGGCATTGAAAGCGGGCGACATCGCCGTGCGGGAGAGGAAGATGAGGGGTGCACGGCATCGCCGGCCCCTGTCGGCTGAAGAATTCAGTTAACTGAATTTTATTCAGTGTTGAACAGTATGCCTGCCAACTGTTTGATGAAATGCTTTGGGGTCTTAAACAACTTGGTTGATCATGGGGTTTTCTGTGGTGGTGTGTGGTTACTCAAAAATGAGTTTGCCAGAAGGCCAAGCATTTTGGTGAAGTTTGGAAATGGTTTGGGGCAGAAATATGATTTCTGGACCAAATTTGAATTGAATTTAATTTGAAAATTTTGAACTGTGGGACCAAAGGTTTTTGAAGAAATGGGTTAAGGGTACCATATATATGTAGGGATAATTTTGGTGGAGGCAGAAAGGTCATAGAAAATATAGTTCCTTTGCAAAAGTCAAGAAACTATGATTAATTCAAATTCCATTTTTGGAATTCAAAATATATAGAAAAAATATTTTTGTGGAGTGGGAAGGAATGGAATAATATCACAGAAGATGTGCATGACTTGAGAGGTAAATCTTGGAGTGGCAGAAAATATTTGGAGAAGTTTATGGTGTTAGAAGAGATGGAAAGGATTTTTGCCTTTGAAAATAAATAACCAAAAACCAAAGATTCTTTAGAAAGAAATAGTTTTGAAAACCTCCAAAATAATTAAATCAAATGAGTCCACCCTTCAAACAGAACCCTCCAAGAAAATTTTAAACCCTAGCTAAAATTTTGAAAAGTTTTCACAACTCCAAATAAATATTTTTGGGGTGTGACAACGACGAGCTCACCGCCCGGGAGCAGGCTCTTGGCGGGGCCCTGAAGGAGGCACAGGAAGCCGTTGCCGCCGCGGAAACCGCCAAGAAGGACCTTGAAGCCAAGGTGTCGCAGCTGGAGGAGTACCTGAAGGCGAGCACGGAAAGGGTCACCGCGCTCAACATAGAGCGCGAGAAAGACGCCCAGACCAACTCGGACCTCCAGGTATGCCTCTCCAAGCAGGGCGACGAGCTCAAAGCTGCCAAGGACTCGATTGCTGATCTGGAGTTGAAGGTTTCCACTTTGAGGGATTCACTTGACGCCGCTCGGGATCGCGAGACCAAGCTGAAGGAGGAGGTCCGCAAGGAGCGGGAGCTGGTGGAGAGCGCTGCTACCTCCACAAATATCTTCAAACAGGCGGTGGAACAATGGACGGTGGAGCTGGTCACTTCCGCCGCCAACATCGACAAGGAGCTAATGGCGCTGAGGGTGGAGCACTTGGTGTACTCTCCGGACCAGAATCTTCCCCACAGCGCCAAGCTCAGTCTCTTCTTCAGGGGGATCGCGCCGGCGCTTGCACGTCTACAGGAGAAGCTCCCCGCGCAGCTGGCCGAGGAGTCGCGCCAGCTCTGCACGGGTACCTTGGAGCGCGTCTTGACCAAGATTGTCTACCGCAACCCTGGTATTAATCTTGTCAACGTTCTCCGCAGCTTGCCGGCCGACGCAGATCAGGAGGCGCTGAAGGCGCAGGTCGCCCACATCATCGCCAAGGTGAACAAGATCTCCAGGCGTGAGGGCGACCGCGTAGATTAGGCCTCTTTCTTCTTATTTCCTTTGCTGCTGCAAAGTGTGCCATGAACATGAACCTATTAGTCATTGCGACAAGTCATCTCTGTAATATATTATCTTATTTCCGAGCAATGGATGCAGTGTTATCTCCCTTGTTTTGGTCCTTTGCTTTGTATGCTTTTTACCCTACGCTTTTAGGGAACTCGCCGACAAGGGACCCTCGCCGCGAGCGCTGAGTGCTGGACTCTGAGCAGCCTGCTGGCAAAGGCCTTATCGGCAAGCAACCTTGCCGCAGCTAGTCGCAACACACTTAGCTTGCTGAGCGAACTCGAAAACGAAATAAGGGCGCGACACTTGTCGCAGCTCACTTAAGCCGTTGAGTGTTCTCGAAAACAAGACAAGGGTGCGGCTAGCCACGGGTAGGTTCCTCCGCGCACAGGTTTTCCATACAAAGTGTGGTTGTTCAAGGAAGATAACTAAAATTTAAAAATTTGAACTGCTCAAATTCTGGTAACTTAGCTTTCATAGTCTGTTCATTCTCCGGTAAGCTTTTCTTTCTTGAACAGCACTTGGTTCGTCCTCCACCTCCTTCCCCCCCGGCAAACTTGTGCGCGAGGAATGTTTCTTCTGCTTAAGAGGGAAAGAAAAGGAGAAGAGGGAACAAGTATAGGGATTCTCGGCATGGTAATGCTTACCGGATATGTGTGTTGCACAAGATGCCAAACAATGCATGCAAATGACAAAGAAAAACACGAAAAATGGCAAATAGTGCGAAAACGGAAAAGCTTTACTGATGCACGGGATCTGCGCCCGGCTTTGTACAAAGGATTACATGCAACAGCGGCAAGACTCGTACAAAAGGTGGTTGCCGGAGCGGATCACGGCAACCGCGCCTTATGGGTGAAACTTTCGAAGATGCTTTATGTTCCAGGAGTTGCTCACCGGTAAGCCTTCTTCGGTCTCAAGGCGGACAGCGCCGGGCCTTGTGACTTGTCTCACCCGATAAGGGCCTTCCCACTTCGGCGTCAACTTGTTGGAATTCTTGGCGGACTGAACACGCCGAAGAACAAGGTCGCCTTCCTCGAGACTCCTGGCCTTAACCTTGCGGCTATGGTAGCGGCGCAAGGCTTGCTGGTATCGAGCAGCTCGTACAGCAGCCTGGAGACGTTCCTCCTCGAGGAGCAATGCATCATCTTGTCGCAGTTGCTCTTGCTCGAGCTCATCATAACCGAGCACTCGAGGAGATCCATATACGAGTTCCGTGGGGAGAACTGCCTCTGCCCCATAGACAAGGGCAAAGGGTGTCTGCCTGGTGGCTCGATTTGGTGTCATTCTGATTGACCAAAGAGCCGCTGGCAACTCCTCTATCCAGTTTCTACCGCACTTGCGCAGCCTGTCGAAGGTTCTTGTCTTGAGCCCGCGCAGCACTTCAGCATTGGCCCTCTCCGCTTGACCATTGCTCCTCGGGTGAGCAACAGAGGCGAAGCAGACCTTGGCGCCAAGGTCTTGGACGTACTGCATGAAGGTGCGACTAGTAAACTGTGTGCCGTTGTCGGTGATGATCCTGTTAGGGATTCCGAAACGGCAAACAATTGACCTGAAGAACCTGACCGCTGACTGTGCTGTCACCTTTCTCACCGGTTCCACTTCTGGCCACTTTGTGAACTTGTTGATTGCTACGTACAAGTACTCAAAGCCCCCGACAGCACGGGGGAAGGGGCCGAGGATATCGAGCCCCCAGACCGAGAAGGGCCAGGACAAAGGGATCGTCTGGAGAGCTTGAGCTGGCTGATGAATTTGTTTGGCATGGAACTGGCACGCTTCACACTTGGTTACTTGTGCAGTTGAATCTTGGAGGGCTTCTTGCCAAAAGAACCCTTGCTGGAATGCCTTCCCGGCAAGTGCCCTTGCGCCAATGTGATGGCCACATATGCCTCCATGTATTTCTGCCAACAGCTTCTGTCCATCTTCTCTGGAAATGCACTTCAACCTGACACCATTGAGCCTTCTTCTGTGCAGTTCATTGTCTACGAACTGGTACATACTTGACTGCCTAGTTATTTTCTCTATCTCTGCTGGGTCGTCGGGAAGTTCTCCAGTTTGCAGAAAGCGGACGATCTGTTGTGCCCATGCCGGAGCCCGAGGCTCAATGGCAAGGACTAAAGGCATGAGGGCCGCTGCGGGAACCTCAGCTTCCACGAGAAGAACCTCTGGTTCTGTCGGAGCTGAAGGTCCCCCGGCAAGCCTGCCGGAGCAAGGCTTGTCGGGAACGTTTGCTTCAACTGTACAGCCCCTTAGATCTGCAGGAGCAAACTGTTCCTCAGCGTTTTGGTTGTTGATCTTGGGGACCTTGGCGGCGGCCTCGGGGAGATCCGCCGGCAAGTAGTCGCCGGAGACCAACTTTCTCTTTTTGTTCTGCCCAATTGATGTTGTAACGGATGGCTGAGTCAGCTTGAGCAGGAAGGTCCCTGGTTCCACAGGTAACTTCATTGCAGCACACTTTGAAAGGCCGTCTGCTATATCATTCTGAGCTCTCGGGACGTGCTCCATTTACAGACCTTCAAAGTGCTCTTCAAGCTTCCTCACTTGATCTACATAAGCTTCCATCAAAGGGCTCTGATAACTTTTGTTCACTTGCCGGACCACCAACTGAGAATCTCCCCGCACAATCAGCTTCTTGATCCCAAGTTCAGCCACAATCCTGAGGCCGGCAAGCAGACCTTCATACTCAGCAGTATTGTTTGTCGCTTGTTCTCTGGGAAAGTGCATCTGGATAACATACTTGAGGTGCTCTCCGGTGGGCGCTATGAGTACCACGCCGGCACCGGCGCCTTGCAGCGAGAAAGCGCCATCAAAGTACATCATCCATTCGCTTGTCGCTTCTTGCACGGGTACGCTTGTCTCTGGAACTTCTTCATCTGGCGTTGGGGTCCATTCAGCTATGAATTCTGCCAAAGCTCTGCTCTGTATAGTTGAAGTACTTTCAAACTTGAGACCAAAGCTCGACAGTTCCAGTGCCCACTCGACGATCCTGCCTGTTGCTTCTGGATTCTGCAATACCCTCTTCAGCGGAAAGCGAGTGACCACTGTTATCTCGTGTGCTTGGAAGTAATGGCGCAGCTTTCTCGAGGCCATGAGGAGGCCGAAAAGCAACTTCTGCACCCCGGAGTATCTTGATCTAGCCCCCTGCAAGAGGGAACTCACAAAATACACCGGGCGCTGCACCATCTTCTTCTGCACTTCTCCTTGTTCCTGCGCAGAGTTGTCTTTGTCGGGGCCAGAGCTTGTCGGAGCAGCCCCCTGCTTGTCGCTGGATTCGCTTGCCGGTGGTGTAGACTCCTCATCGGCCTCCCTCTCCGCTACTAACGCAGCACTAACCACTTGATTGGTTGCCGCTAAGTACAGCAGCAACTTCTCTTGTGGTCTAGGTGCGACAAGTATTGGAGTGGAGGATAGGTATCCTTTCAAGTCTTACAGCGCTGCCTCCGCTTCCGGAGTCCATTTCATAGGACCTGCCTTCTTCAAGATCTTGAAGAAAGGCAGGGCGTGTTCTGCAGACTTTGAAATGAACCTACTGAGGGCAGCTACACAACCTGCAAGTCTCCTTACGTCCTTGACGCGCTTCGGGGCTTCGATCTGCTCGATGGCTTTTATCTTGTCGGGGTTGGCTTCAATCCCCCTCTGGGACACAAAGAACCCGAGAAGCTTGCCGGAGGGGACTCCAAAGACGCACTTCTCGGGGTTCAACTTGAGCTGGATCTTGCGCAGATTTGCAAATGCTTCTTCCAAATCTTGGATCAGGGTGTCTTTGCTCTTGCTCTTGACCACTATGTCATCCATGTAAGCTTCTACATTTCTGTGGATCTGTGGCTCAAAAGCAGTGTGCACCACCCTTGCAAATGTTGAGCCTGCATTCTTCAATCCGAAAGGCATGCGGATGAAGCAATATGTGCCACATGGAGTAATGAATGCAGTCTTCTCTTCATCTTCCTTGGCCATGAAAATCTGGTGGTAGCCTGAATATGCATCAAGGAAGGAAAGCAGCTCACATCCAGCAGTGGAGTCAACAATCTGGTCAATGCGCGGCAAGGGAAATGGATCCTTGGGACATGCTTTATTCACATCAGTGAAGTCTATACACAGTCTCCACTTCCCGTTGGCCTTACGCACGACAACTGGATTCGCTAACCACGTCGGATGGATCACGCCTCTAACCAGGCCTGCTGCTTCTAACTTCTTGATTTCTTCGGCGATGAATTCTTGGCGCTCCACGGCTTGCTTCCTGACCTTCTGCTTGACGGGCGACGCATGAGGACAAACAGCAAGCTTGTGCTCAATTACCTTCCTGGGAACGCCGGGGATGTCAGATGGTTGCCATGCAAACACATCGACATTCGCCCGCAGGAAGGCAACGAGCGCGCTTTCCTATTTGCTATCAAGTGTAGCACTGATGGTGAAAGTACCACCAGTGCCGTCCTCCTTGGCGGACACCTTCTTGGTTGCCGGTGGAGCGGCCATCCCTTTCTTACACTTGCCGGTGGAGCTCGATGGAACGTCCTCGACGGCAGCGCAACACTCCGAAGAGGTTCGTTTGCCGGAGTGGGCCCCAGAGCACTTGCCGGACTTGGTCTTGGTCTTCTTCCCCTCGGGAGCTTCAGCGGCAAGTGTGTTGCTCTCCGCTGCGGCTGCTGCATCCCGGTAGATCTTGTCGGCGCAGATAAGCGCGTCCTTCTTGTCGCCATGGACAGAGATGACGCTTATCGGCCCCGGCATCTTGAGTACGTTGTAGGCGTAGTGGGAAGCTGCCATGAACTTGGCAAGGGCAGGACGTCCAAGTATCCCATTGTATGGCAATGGGATATCGGCCACGTCAAAGGTTATCCTCTCCGTCCTGAAGTTGAGTTCCCCGCCAAAGGTCACTGGCAGAGTGGTCTTCCCCTTGGGCTTGCTCCTTCCCGGGTTTATTCCTTGGAACGAACCGGTCTCTTCGAGCTCGCCATCTGGGATTTGGAGTTTCTTGATCACAGCTGAGGAGATCAAGTTCAGCCCGGCCCCGCTGTCAACCAACATTTTGGTGACCTTGAGGTTGCGGATGGTTGGTGAAACCAACATCGGCAAGCACCCGACCGCCGTGGTGCGGTCAGGGTGATCCTCAAGATCAAAAATGATGGGCGTGCTGGACCACTTCAGCAGCCTGCGCGACTCAACGGGCGGCTCTGCTGCGTTTACTTCCCGCACCCACTGCTTGAGTTGGCGGTGGGAAGTGTGCAGAGAGGCGCCCCCGTCGACACACAGGACTTCCGTGGCCTTCTGGAACTCCTGCTCGCTGTTATCACCTTCCTCCATGTCGTCGTCGTCGTCTTCCTCTTCATCCTTGTCGCGGCCCCGGGGAGGTCGATCACCTTGCCGCTGCTTGGCCTTGCCGCGGCGTCCTCCCCGGCCATTGAATGGCCGCTTCTTGCTTGGTTCTCCTCCGCCACCTTGGGCCTTCTCCTTGTCGCGCCGCTCGTATTCAGCTTTCTGCTGCTCTATGAGGTACTCGACGCGCTTGCAGTTGGAAAGGTCATGACCCTTGGTGCGGTGGATCTTGCAATATTGCTTGTCGGAGCCGTCCTGCTTGTCGGCTGCCGCTACAGGGGTAGGCTCCTTACCGGAGCCGCCAGCCTGTGCTGTCTTGGCGGGAGCCTCCTTGCCGGACTTCTCGACGACCAGCACCTCCTTGCTCTTCTTCCTTCTATTGTTCCGCCGCCGGCTCTTCTTTGCCGGGGCGGCATCCTCGCTGTCGCTCCCCCCTGCGCCAGCATCCTCCCCGGGGAGTCTCCTCCCCTCTTCGGCGCGCGCGCACTTGTCAGCCAGAGCGTAGAGCTCGCTGACGTCCCGGATCTTTGTCATGGCCATCTCTTCCCGCATGCGACGGTTACGCACGTTCTGGTGGAACGCGCTGATTACCGCGGCGGGGTGGACGTCGGGGATGTTGTGCTGGACGCGGCTGAACCGTTGAATGTACTTGCGCAGGGGTTCTCCTTCCTTCTGGGCCAAGATGTGGAGATCACTCTCCTGGCCGTGAGGTTTGTGGCCGCCCGTGAAGGCGCCAACAAATTGATGGCACAAATCTGCCCATGAAGAAATAGAGCCTTCCGGCAAGTGCATAAGCCAAGAACGAACGTTCGGCTTAAGCACCAGCGGGAAGTAGTTCGCCAGTATCTTCTCGTCGCGCCCCCCGGCAGCCTGCACCGCGATGGTGTAGATACTGAGGAACTCCGAGGGGTGCGTCTTGCCGTCGTACTTCTCGGGTACGTCGGGCTTGAAGTTTTTCATACTGGGCCACTGGACACGCCGCAGCTCGCGGGTGAACGCAGGGCAACCTGCCGCGTACGGCAAGTCGCCTGGTTCACCGGGCGCGTGCGTGTCGACAGCGGTCCCAGCACGCTGATCAGATTGTCGCCGGGCTTCTCGCCGGCGCTCGATCGTCGTTCGAGCATCTTCTTGCCGCCGATCGTCAAGGACTTGGCGCTGGTCCCGACGAGCCCGCGGATCCGACGACGCCGTGGAGTCGTCGTCGACGTTAATCCGGCGGGGAGGCGTCTTCTGCTTCCGCGGCGGGGAGTGCATGGTGGTCGCGCCCCCGGCGGTCTTGTCGCCATCGGCCTTCGTCTTCTCGACTTGCCGTGGCCGCGAGGTCGCCGGCTGCTGCGACGAGTCGTTGTTGGCGAAGGCGATGAGGCTTTGTATCGTCGCCCTCCAGTCTTCGGCCTTGTCTGCCGCTGGAGGGAAGTCGAGGAGCAGCTGCGCTCTTGCGAGTGCTTCTGCTGGAGAGGAGGGGAGCGGGGGCGAGCGGTGCGAGGAGCGAGATATGCTCAGACTTCTAACAGGGTTAGAAGGAGCAGGGTCTCGCCCCGGCGACCGCGCCTTGCTCGTGCCAGGACGGTGGCCTGGAGCATCCCGCGACCCTCCGGTTTGCCCTTGCCCCAGCAAGCGGATGGTACCTCCAGTACCACGGCGCTGCTGGGTCGTCGTCTGCTGAGATGGACGTGGCGCGTCTACGGACACCGAGGCTCGGTCGTCCGTCTTGTCCTTGGATTTGGTGGTGCCGCGAGTTTCCTCGCCGGCGACCACCCTTCCGCCGGCGTCTCCTCCACCCACCGTTGGTTCTGGTGGCGGGGGAATCGACGCGGACGGGCCTGCGACCTCCGAAGCCTTCTTCTTCGGGGCCATGTGCTGCTGCTGATGAAACTGACGAAGTTGGAGAGGTTGATGAAGAATGCGCTCGCGTGAGCGCCGGATCAGGTTCGCACAACCTCGACGCCCCCTACCTGGCGCGCCAAAGATGTCGGGGGAAACTGTCCACCACGAGCACCTATGGGACCGGAGCCCCTTGTACGTTGCGGTAAGGGAGCGGAGGGAGCACAAAGAGCAGATCGAGGAGAGCACGCGGGCAGTTTACCCAGGTTCGGGCCGCGAGGACGCGTAAAACCCTACTCCTGCTTGGTTTGTATTGAGTTTGTGAGCTCGGGAGCTTGAAGAACTAGCTACATCGAGCAAGAGAGCTATCTAGGTTCCGAACCCTTTCTACGTTGTGCATGGGCCTCCTTTTATAGCTCAAGGGGTCACCGACAGGTGTCAACGTAGAAGAAGGGCAAAAATGTAACTTTGGTGGTAGTTGTAACAGTGCGGGAACAGTGCGTGAACAGTGGATGAACAATGGTCATCACCTACTTTGACAGTGGGGGACAAGGGCATTAAATGCCCGTCACCGTCGACCCCAAAAGCACCCGCCCTTGTGTCTCCGTTCGCCACGACGATAGCTTAGTCACCGTGGAGTGCCACCGTGTCCCCTAGGCTGCACAGCCATCCGCCACGCGTCCCTGGAAGGGCCCTAGGGCGACGCGTGGGCCGATGAGCTGGAGCGCGGGCACACAGTGCAGGCTTCTCCCGGCAAGCACCTTGCCGGGGTCTTGATCTTGCCGGGCCCTGAAGCTTGTCGCTCTCCGGGCCCTTGCCGGGGCGCATGATGCACCAAGGCATGTCTTCTGAGATGTAGTCTTCTGGTCTTCCTGGCAAGCTCCTCTTGCCAGGGTCTTGTGTTAGTGCGACAATCTTGAGCCTGGGATGGCCTTTCCGGCAAGCTTCACTTGCCGGAGTCTTGATCTTCTGTCTTGTATACTTTGTTTTTGAATGGCTTAATAAGGACCGAAAAAGGTTTCCGGCAAGCGCGTGGTGAGCCCTGCCGCGGGAAGCTGCAACTGCCCGTGCACAAGTTGGGGTACTAAGGTACCCCTATCTTAGTACACCGACAGGGTCCCGAGCTGTGGATCTAGGATCAAAGGGGAACAAGGGATGAGGAACACAGTATTTACCTAGGTTCGGGCCCTCTCTAAGAGGTAAAACCCTACGTCCTGCTTGATTGTATTCGATGTCTATGATATGGCTACAGAGTTGATCTACCTTGAGATCAGGTGAGCTAAGCCCTAGGTTGATGCGTGTTGGATGTTTTTCTAGCCCTAAAGACTAAAACCCTTCGGTTTATATAGACACCGATAGGGTTAGGGTTACACGCCATCGGTCATAATGAAGGAAAGATCATGCCTAATCTTGACTTGGAGGGCACACAATGGCTCCAAAGATCTTCTATCCGGTCACAGGTTCATGCTTTAGCTTGGCTCCACAGTAGCCCACCAATCCAGCCCATAAGCAATAGGCCAGTGGCATGAGGACCCCTTAATCCAGGACTCCCCCAGTACCCCTGAACTAACCTCGAACACCAGGGTTTGTGTCTGGCATCTGCATATCCAAAAGACTTTGTCTTGCGAGGCGAGTTCTTCATAATGTCCTGTGCATGCTTGGAGTTGAGTGGTGTCCGAAATCTGGAGCATTTATCTTACTTAGCCTCGAAGGCCAAAGTGCTCAAGTGTGAACAGCACCCTCATCTGACAACTTTTTGGACGAAGGGTCACGTCCGTTCATAACACCGAACGATTAGAAGCTCTCGATATGCGGCTCGAGGCCGCCCGTCTATTAGCACGTCTCGGCAGGGCAGAGATCGTGCCCCATTTTTTAGGGGATATGATCAATGATTTCAATTACCCCAACCACACATAACATTGCGAGCGTATCGGGAAGTGGAAAGGCCCGCATCATGAAAAGAGGAAACCTTGGCTCCTCCACGACACATAAAAATGGGAATACCCGCAGTTACAAGTCTATGCCTTCTTCCTCCTCTCGCTATCGCCTTTCCAATCTCTAGAGCTCCAGCGCCCCGCTCTACTTTTTCGTGGAAGGTTTCCTTCCCAGCTCCTCCATAGCTTCGTCCATGGCCATATCCGGTGCCAACGGAAAGTGGGAGGCCTCCATCGTCACCAACAACAGTATCGAGGATCTAAAGCGAGCCCGCTACTTGCCGGCCGATGTCGACCAGGTCATCCCCACGCCCCAGCCAAGCGGTAGGGTGGTGTTCCTCTCCCACTTTATCCGGGGGCTAGGTTTTCCTCTACACCCCTTCGTGAGGGGGTTAATGTTCTTTTGCGGGCTGGATTTTCATGATCTACCCCCCAACTCCCTCCTCCATATTTTGGCCTTCATCATTGTTTGTGAGGCCCTCCTCCGAGTTCAGCCACATTTGGGCCTGTGGCTGAAAGTGAACAACGTCAAGCCGAAGGTGGTCAACGGCGCCCAAGCGGACTGCGATGGAGCAATGATCAGCAAGCTCACCCGCGTTCAATGGCCGAAGGGCAGCTTCGTTGACACCGTCAAGGTGTGGTAGAAGGAGAGGTTCTATACTATGGAACCAAGGGATGCGGCCTGGACGGGGTCTCCCGAATTCAGATCCGGTCCCGCAGCGAGATTGACCCCGTGGAACCAAAAAGGTCCTAACTGGGGGTCCGTCAGTTAGGTGAAGATGCTGCAAAAACGTATCTCCAACGTAATGGAGACTGGCGCCAAGCTGACCAATGTGTTCCAGATAATGCCCAGACACCGCCTCCTTCCTTGCCAAAAAAGGGCCGTGCCGATATGGTCTTACAAGCCCGACGATCCGGCCACCGTGCAGTACCTCTTCGGCATGACCCACGACAAGGTGTGGGGTATGCTGTTCAAGTCTTAGGAGGAGTGGCCAGCCGAGAATGAAGACATTGGCCTTGACGTTGAGAATCCCCCAACAAAGGTAATTGATCTCTTACCCGGTGTATATTCGTGCGGTCATACTGCACAAAATTCGGCCTAAGCTTCTCTTTGTTGCATTTACAGGGCTGGCTTGAGAAAGCCGAGAAGATCAGAGGTCCAACCCCACTATCCGAAGAGCCCCGGTCGGCTCAACTAGAGGAGTTGCTGGTCGTGGCGCCTTACATGGGGCCAAAAAAGAAGGGAAAGACGAAGAAAGATCAACCGGAGGCCAGGGAAGGCCTCCGCTGGAGAGGTCATCCGGACACCAAGGCCGGAGATGCTCCAGCCCCGTCTGCTCAAGACGGGGAGGAGGAAGAAGACGAGGAGAGATCGCTTCCTCCCACTCCAAGAAGAGGGCGGCAGCCGAGGAGGTCGAGTAGGAGCAACCTCGTCGGACCCAGAACAGGCGACGCAGGACCAAACTGGTCCTGTGATTGTTCCATGCTATTATTTATGAAGTCATGGATGTTTAATGGGCTTTATCATTCACTTTTATATCATTTTTGGGACTAACCTACTAACCCAAAGGCCCAGTCCAGATTGCTGTTTTTTTGGCCTATTTCAGGGTTTTGCAGAAAAGGAATATCAAACGGAGTCCAAACAGAATGAAACCTTCGCAGGAGATATTCTTAGAGGAAATCACGCGAGATAAACTTCGGGGCCAAGCCAGAGGACAGGGGGCCCACCCTCGAGGGTGGGGGGTGCGCCCCCCTTCCCAGGGCGCACCCCTTGCCTCGAGGGCAGCCCCTGTGGCCCATGGTGCCCCTCTTCTTCCTATATGTACCTACGTACCCCAGAAACTCCATACACAGAGAGAAAATCCTAATTCCACCACTGTAGCTGCTGTTTCCATGGATATCCCATCTTGGAGCCTGTTTCGGGAGGGGGATCCATCACGGAGGCCTTCATCATCATCATCATCACCCTCACCATGAGTTGTGAGTTGTTTACCACAGACCTTCAGGTCCATAGCTAGTATCTAGATGGCTTCTTCTGTCTCTCTGGATCTCAATACAAAGTTCTCCTCGGTCTTCGAGGAGATCTATTTGATGTAATCTTTTTTGCGGTGTGTTTGTCGAGACCCGATGAATTGTGAGTTTATGATCAAGGTTATCTATGAAAGATATTTGGTTCTTCTCTGAACTTTTTATGTCTGCTCATAATATCCTTGCAAGTCTCTTCGAATTATTGGTTTGGTTTGGCCTACTAGATCTATAGTTCTTGCAATGGGAGAAGTGCTTGGCATTGGGTTCAATCTTGCGGTGTCCTTTCCCAGTGACAGTAGGGGAAGCAAGGCATGTATTGTATTGTTGCCATCGAGGATAAAAAGATGGGGTTTTGATCATATTGCTTGAGTTTATCCCTCTACATCATGTCATCTTGCTTAAGGCGTTACTCTGTTCGTATGAACTCAATACACTAGATGCCTGCTGGATAGCGGTCGATGTGTGGAGTAATAGTAGTAGATGCAGGCAGGAGTCGGTCTACTTGTCTTGGACGTGATGCCTATATACAATGATCATGCCTAGATAGTCTCATAATTATTCGCTTTTCTATCAATTGCTCGACAGTAATTTGTTTACCCGCCGTAGAATATCGCTATCATGAGAGAAACCACTACAGAAAATTATGCCCCCCGGGTCTAGCTTTATCATATTACTTTCTCGTCAACTAGCCAATTTATTTTGTCGTTGTTTATTTGCTGTTTTATTTAACTAAAAATACCAAAAATATTATCTTATCATCTCTATCAGATCTCACTCTTGTAAGTGACCGTAAAGGGATTGCCAACCCCTTATCGCATTGGCTGCGAAGTTCTTATTTGTCTGTGCAGGTGCGAGGGACTCGCGCGTGGTCTCCTACTGGATTGATACCTTAATTCTCAAAAACTGAGGGAAATACTTACGCTACTGTTCTGCATCTCCCTTTCCTCTTCGAGGGAATACAACGCAAGCTCAAGAGGTAGCAAGAAGAATTTCTGGCGCCGTTTCCGGGGAGGCTTACGCAAAAGTCATATACCAAGTACCTATCACAAGCCCTTATCCTTCACATTACATTTATTTGCCTCTCGTTTTCCTCTCCCCCACTTCACCTTTGCCGTTTTATTTGCCCTTCTTCCGCCGTGTGTTTCTCGTTCGCTTTCTTCTTGTCTGCTCGTGTGTTGCTTGCTTGCTTGTCATCTTGTCTAGCACACCTATCATTATCACCACTCCCGAGAGTGAGGTCCTCAACTTTCAACAAAGGGAGGAAGAAAACTTAAAAGATGCCTGGTTTAGAATTTGCAATGCTCAAGATAGGTCTAATAGGAAGCTTTCCACCTCCGTGCTTCTTCGCAATTTTTATGTTGGTATGACTCCGTGGTATAGATTTATCTTAGATACCATTACCGGAGGGAATTTCTTGGTTAGCCACACCGTTGATTCTTACAAAGCTATGACTGAATTATTTGGCTCACCACCTCTTTTGGTTAATGGAACCGTTTTAACTTTGGAGCATGTTATGCAAAGGTTAGAAATCATTGAAAACAAAGTTGCTACGGTAGATTTGGTAGAAAACTTGGAAAGAAAAATGCATAATGAAATCACTCAATATGGATCCAAGGTAGGAGTTGTTCTAAAAAATCTTAAGGAAAAAGAGCCCATAGCTAAAGAAAAGCTAGATCAGGATTCCACTAGAATCAATAAGCTTGAGGATGTTATCACTAATGTTGGTTCCGCTCTTTCCGCTATAAAAACTACTCCAAATACCCCCACTAAAATATCTAAGTTCATGTATGTCCCTGAAGACAAGGGTGAAACTTCTAGACTTGCGGATCTCAAATCCATAAGTATTCATCCTAATTTTCTCACTTTTGCAAGAGACTCTTTTGACACTTTAGACTTTCTTGATTTCTTGCGCAAGAGTTTGATTATACATAGGGACAAAGAAGTGCCCAAGAATCAAAAGTACTTAATTAAAGAATTGCCTTCCAAAGATGGCAATACCTAGATCTATCTTGTATCGTGCCTAGCTAGGGGCGTAAACCGATAGCGCTTGTTGGGAGGCAACCCAATTCTATGTTTTTTGTTTTTGTTGCTGTTAGGGAATAAATATTGCATCTAGCCTCTGATTAGATGTGTTTTCATGTTTTTTTAGTGTTTGTGCCAAGTAGAACCTTTGGTAAGACTTGTGTGAAGTTTATTTGATCTTGCTGTGAAAAACAGAATCGTTAGCGCTCGCTAAAGTAGTCTTCAGATTTTACTGGAGCATGCTTTTTAGTTGATTCTTTTTGCTGCTGATTGGTAGACAAATTGCGCAAATTACCAATTTAGTTTGCATTTTTTGGAGTTCTAGAAGTAGGCGAACCCAGCAGATTACTACAGACTGTTCTGTTTTTGAAAGATTCTGTTTTTTGTGTGTTGTTTGCTTATTCCGATGCATCTATGAGTAATATTGGAGGATATGAACCATAGAGAACTTGGAGTACCGTAGGTTTAACACCAATATAAACAATGAATGAATTCCTTGCTGTATCTTTGAGTGGTGGTTTGCTTTCTCTTACTAACGGAGCTCACGAGAATTTTTGTCTAAGTTTTGTGTTGTGAAGTTTTCAAGTTTTGAGTATTGCTTTGATGGACTATGGAACAAGAAGTAGCAAAGGCCTAGGCTTGGGGATGCCCATGGCACCCCAAGTAAAATCAAGATAATCAAAAGCCTAAGCTTGGGGATGCCCCGGGAAGGCACCCCCTCTTTCGTCTTCATCCATCGGTAACTATACTTGGAGCTATATTTTTATTCGCAACATGCTATGTGTTTTGCTTGGAGCGTCTTGTATAATTTGAGTCTTTGCTTGTTAGTTTGCCACAATCATCCTTGCTGGACACACCTATTTGAGAGAGTTAAACATGCCCTAGGAATTATTAGAACACTCTATGTGCTTCACTTATATCTTTTGAGTTGAATAGTTTTTGCTCTAGTACTTCACTTATATCTTTTAGAGCATGGTGGTGGTAATATTTGGTAGAAATTGTTGAACTCTCATGCTTCACTTAGATCTATTTCAGAGTCTATTAAAACAACAAGGTAAAGTGTTTAGGCTAAAGAAACTAGTCTTCACATGATAAACATCCAATGTCAATGTAGTAAAAAAATTCACATCAAGTGCATTGAGTAGAAAGAGATGTTGGATGCTTGATAATTGTTTTGATACATGAGGATAGTGATATTAGAGTCATGCTAGTGGAGTAATTATGAAATTGAGAAATATTTGTGTTAAGGTTGGTGATTCCCGTAGCATGCACGTATGGTGAACTGTTGTGTGGCTAAGTTAAAGCATGAGGTATTTGTAGAGTGTCAACCTTTGTGTGGAGGTCGGGGGCGCGCGATGGTTAACTCCTACCAACCTCCCCCCTAGGGGCGTCCGTTGATTGCTTTGTTTTGATGACTCATAGATTTTTGCAATAAGTATATGAGTTCTTATGACTAATGTTGAGTCCATGGATTATACACACTCTGACCCTTCCACCATTGCTAGCCTCTCTTGTACCGCGCAACTTTCGCCGGTGCCATAAACCCACTATATATCCTTCCTCAAAACAGCCACCATATTGTTCCTCAAAACAGCCACCATACCTACCTATCATGGCATTTCCATAGCCATTCCGAGATATATTGCCATGCAACTCGCCACCGTTCAGTTTATATGACACGCATCATATTGTCATATTGCCATTGCATGATCATGTAGTTGACATCGTATTTGTGGCAAGGCCACGATGCATAATTTTTATACATGTCACTCTTGTTTCATTGCACATATCGGTACACCGCCGGAGGCATTCATATAGAGTCATACTTTGTTGTTGTAGTATCGAGTTGTAACCTTGTGTTGTAATGAAAGTGTGATGATCATCATTTATAGAGCATTGTCCCATGGGAGGAAAGGCTGAATCTATAAAGCCCCTCCGCAAAAAAAAGAAAAAGAAAAGAAAGGCCAAAGAGAGAAAAAAAGGCCCAAAAAAGAAAAAAAGAAAAAAGGGGACAATTGCTACTATCTTTTTCCACACTTGTGCTTCAAAGTAGCACCATGTTCTTCATTGTAGAGAGTCTCATGTTTAGTCACTTTCATATACTAGTGGGAATTTTTGTTATAGAACTTGGCTTGTATATTCCAACGATGGGCTTCCTCAAATGCCCTAGATCTTCCTGAGCAAGCAAGTAGGATGCACACCCACTAGTTTCTTTTGTTGAGCTTTCATTCATATTTAGCTCTAGTGCATCCGTTGCATGGCAATCCCTACTCACTCGCATTGATATCTATTAATGGGCATCTCCATAGCCCGTTGATACGCCTAGTAGATGTGAGACTATCTCCCTCTTTTTGTCTTCTCCACAACCACCTCTATTCCACCCATAGTGCCATATCCATGGCTTGCGCTCATGTATTGCGTGAAAGTTGAAAGGTTTGAAAATATAGAGCATGAAAACAAATGCTTGGCAGAAATCGGGGTTGTGCATCATATGAATATTTTGTGTGATAGCAAGGGAGCATAGCCAACACTATATGATTTTGTAGCGATAACTTTCTTTAGCCTTAGTATTTTGAGAAGATGTGATTGCTTTGTTAGTATTGCTTGAAGTATTGTTACTTCTTATGTCAATATAGACTTTTATCTTGAATCTTTCAGATCTGAACATTCATGCTACAATTAAGAGAATTACATTGAAAAACTATATTGGTTAGCATTCCACATCAAAAGTTCTTTCTTTATCATTCACCTACTCGAGGACGAGCAGGAATTAAGCTTGGGGATGCTTGATACGTCTCCAACGTATCTATAATTTTTGATTGTTCCATGCTATTATTTATGAAGTCTTGGATGTTTAATGGGCTTTATCATTCACTTTTATATCATTTTTGGGACTAACCTACTAACCCAAAGGCCCAGTCCAGATTGTTGTTTTTTGCCTATTTCAGGGGTTTGCAGAAAAGGAATATCAAACAGAGTCCAAACGGAATGAAACCTTCGCGGGAGATATTTTTGGAGGAAATCACGCGAGATAATCTTCGGGGCCAAGCTAGAGGACAAGGGGCCCACCTTCGAGGTTGGGGGGCGCGCCCCCCTTCCCAGGGCGCCCCCCTGCCTCGAGGGCAGCCCCTGTGGCCCCTGGTGCCCCTCTTCTTCCTATATATACCTACGTACCCCAGAAACTCCATACGTAGAGAGAAAACCCTAATTCCACCGCTATAGCTGCTGTTCCTGTGGAGATCCCATCTTGGAGCCTGTTCCGGGAGGGGGATCCATCACGGAGGCCTTCTTGATCATCATCATCGCCCTCACCATGAGTTGTGAGTAGTTTACCATAGACCTTCGGGGCCATAGCTACTATCTAGATGGCTTCTTCTCTCTCTCTGGATCTCAATACAAAGTTCTCCTCGGTCTTCGAGGAGATCTATTCGATGTAATATCTTTTTGCGGTGTGTTTGTCGAGATCCGATGAATTGTGAGTTTATGATCAAGGTTATCTATGAAAGATATTTGGTTCTTATTTGAACTTTTTATGTGTGATCATAATATCCTTGCAAGTCTCTTTGAATTATTGGTTTGGTTTGGCCTACTAGATCTATAGTTCTTGCAATGGAGAAGTGCTTGGCTTTGGGTTCAATCTTGCGGTGTCCTTTCCCAGTGATAGTAGGGGCAGCAAGGCACGTATTGTATTGTTGCCATCGAGGATAAAAATATGGGGTTTTCATCATATTGCTTGAGTTTATCCCTCTACATCATGTCATCTTGCTTAAGGTGTTACTCTGTTCGTATGAACTCAATACACTAGATGCATGCTGGATAGCGGTCGATGTGTGGAGTAATAGTAGTAGATGCAGGCAGGAGTCGGTCTACTTGTCTCGAACGTGATGCCTATATACAATGATCATGCATAGATAGTCTCATAATTATTCGCTTTTCTATCAATTGCTCGACAGTAATTTGTTTACCTCCGTAGAATATCGCTATCATGAGAGAAGCCACTAGAGAAAACTATGGCCCCGGGTCTATCTATATCATATTACTTTCCCGTCAACTAGCCAATTTCTTTTGACATTGTTTATTTGCTATTTTATTAAACTAAAAATACCAAAAATATTATCTTATCATCTCTATCAGATCTCACTCTCATAAGTGACCGTAAAGGGATTGACAACCCCTTATCGCGTTGGCTGCGAAGTTCTTATTTGTTTGTGCAGGTGCGAGGGACTGGCGCGTGGTCTCCTACTGGATTGATACCTTGGTTCTCAAAAACTGAGGGAAATACTTACGCTACTGTGTTGCATCTCCCTTTCCTCTTCGAGGGAATACAACGCAAGCTCAAGAGGTAGCATCCTGCCTGACAGTTCAGACTATCGCAGCCCACTGCGCGACCACCCTGCCGAGCAGACCTCGGAGGGGACCTCTCCAGCCGTCAAATTGCGGACATCGGATTGGCGTTGCGCTCCGCGCCCCTGGTCCCCGAGGAGGCCAGGGAGGTGATGTCTTAAAGGATACCTTCCTGACCGGATACGGGGGAGGGGGGATACACAATCATGGCTGAGGCTGATGCCTCGATGACCAAAGACCAGGAGGATGCGTCCCTCCTGGCGAATACATGAGGAGAGTCCGGACTGTCCGGGCCCTCCCAGCTAGCCGCACCCGAGCCCCCAATGCCCTCATAGGTGTTGGTCCCACCTTCCAACAGAGTGGGGGGGGGGGGTGTTGAGGTTCCGCCGCCCGTGCCAAACACACAACTGTGGGCTGGCCGGACGTGATGGAGGAGTTGGTGAACAGCTCCATTGTCGTCGACGAGCACCGCAGCCTTATGGGTGCGGTTCTACAGGGTGTTAGGTCCGTCCATACCGGACTAAACGATGCCGTCCAGGGCCTTTTGAAAGGCTTTGAGGTGAGTCAAGTAATTCTATTCTTCCCCGCGGAGAGGATTTAGCTTTTTTAGCCAGAGTTTGAGCAGGCCATATGTATAACAGCCCCTAAGACTCTGTAAGGATTGCAAAAACCTTACAAAGGGTCGAATATCCGTAGGCCAGTATTTAAAGTCTCATGATTGATTTGATATCGCCCGCATCATCCTTGGCCGCGGCTACTAATGTCGCTGCCTTGGAGGAGATGGACCGGAAGCTTAAATGCTCCAATGAGGAGCTTGACTTTGTCAACAGACGGCTTGGCGAAGCGCAAGTTAAGCCCCTATCGAAATGCATAGTTAACACTGCCGGACACCTATGTTTTGGATTGTATGCTGATCCCATAGTGTTTGATGACTACAGCTGTCGCCACGGAGGTCGAGGGCCTCAAGGCTGACTGAAGGAGGCCGAGGCGGAGGCGGCCGAAAAGAAAGCGGCTATCGAAAAGGCGGTGGCCGAACTTGAGACGGTGAAGACTACCATCGAGAAGCACGAGGCTTGAGTGGCTGAAGTGTAGGTGGAGCTCAAGGATGCCGTCACAAAATGTGAGGCCCTTGAGCAGAAGAAGAAAGAGAAATCCTCCAAGCTATCCAAGGCGGAAAAGAAGCTCAGGGAGGCCAGAACAGAGTTGTGGGGTGCCCGGGAGCAGCTCCGCCAAGCGAAGCAAGTCATAGATGGTAAGAAATACATCCTGCAGAGTGTTTTTGGCAACAACAGGTTCACTTTGCTGACGCAGGTCTGGCGCTCCATAGGCATTTTTGCCAAGATTCCGAAGAGTGCGGCGGCTATTGCAAAGCACTAAGCCACGCGGGAGGAGGACTCCAAACAACGGCTTTTCTGTTCGCAATTCCGGGCGCCCGAGTACCCTCCGCTCCTCAGCAACCAGGTGAAGCACCTGATGGAGCTACATCGGATGGCCGAGTCGTCCCTGAAGGATCTTTGCGTCCGGCTGTGGCCCACAGAGCCTATTACAGACATCTACTTCGGCTTGGTACAGAAGTTGTGTGATGCGTCGCCCCGGATTGATATCGTGAAGCATTCTGCGCACCTTGAAGGAGCTAGGCTGGCCTTTGCAAAGACTATAGTTCATTGGCCTAAGATTAAGCCAAAGGACATGGCCACTGGCCTCCCGCCGGTTGGAACGGAGCATCGCCGCCTGAACTGTATTCTGCACAAGTTATGGATGGTGCTCGGGTGATAGAAGGCCAGTGCTCAAAAGATGTAATCATTTACTGAGTGTATTTTAGTTGTCAACTGGACCTTGTGCTTTATAATTGTCACACCCAGTATTTTGTAACATGTCATTTGTATTATTAAAGCAAGAAAATTTGGATCAACAGAAACTTTTGCATTATTTGGCTTTTTATTTGATTTGGATCTTTGTTTGAAATTTCAAGTGCTCTTTAAAGTCAACAAAGCTCCGACTTCTATACTCCATCTCCTTTATCCAAACTTTTGCCCAATGGTCATGCCATGTGTATAGAACATAATAGTATTTTCTTACAAAAATAATTTGGCCTCTAGGTATTTTCTAAATTAGGTTTTCCAAAACCCCCTGAATTGAGGCTTGCACTACAAGTACTTAATTTGGGGTATGAAAATCTTTAAAAAGTATATGTGACTCATATTAGGTATAGGACTCCCATAAACCACACAAATATAATTTTCAAAGTTATTTTCCTATTTTATTTAAAGGCTTTTTCCTTACACCAGAAATGGTCTTTAATAGGTTCAAATTATTTTAATGTTTTAAAAAAATTTAAGAAAATTTAGGGAAGCTCTGTTTACATATATTGTCCCTATATAAGAGTTTCAACACATGGTCATGTTCAAAATATTGGTCAAATCCCTCGAAAACCCCTTCTGGATATTTCAAGCTTTTGAAATATTTACAAAAGCAATATTCTCTAAATATTCCAAGAAAATTCTGGCAAGTCACACATGCCTAATGTGATGATTTTGCAAAGTTTTAGTCCAATCAAAATAGTTTGGTTCACAAAAGTGCCCCAAAACCCTCTCTACCCAGATCCAAGTTTGAACAACTTTACATTGCCAACTTTTTCCAATTGATCCCAAACTATGTGGACATGTCCAAGTCCCAAATAATGACACTACACCAAGTGGTGCATCAAGGTGAAGAGATTAGCTTAGCTAGATCTAAGCAAATCCATTTTTGTTGATTTCCAGGGTTTACAAAAGTTGCATTGGCAACTTTATCTAAATGAGCTCAAATTTCTACCACGGTGCCATATGGTCAGGCACAACACCCCCATGAAGTGGCACAAGGAGGAGATAAGTGCAAGTAGCTCAAACTTCTATCAAACACCTTCTGCCATGTTTCCAAAATCATAATTCTGACTTCTTCCACTATTCCCATGAATTCAAATTTTTACCGCAGCCCCTCATAGTCCCCTTCTACCTATCATCCTCACCTCTCCCTCACCCCCTCTCTCTCTCTTTGACGTGCGGGCCCTGACCATCAGGTTTGAAACTTAGCACGCGCGTGCACCGGCTCGCCTGGGTCTCTTTTCCCTCTGGGCCGTTGTGTCATGCCCGTTCTGGCCCAGAGGCACAATGCCCTCTTTCTTTATCAATTTCTATCAATTTTATAAAAATTCCACGGGATAAAATAAATATCCAAATGCAATATTTCCAACTCCTAATTTCTTCAAAAAATCCTACCTATTTAATGGTGTAACTTTCATGCACATCCATCACACTTTTATGTATTCTTCAAATTTAAATTCAAATTTGAGCATTTAAACCCCACTTTAAAAATCAATTTTTTTGTTTCTATAGCCCAATTCCAAAAACTAAGATTTTTTCCATTCTTAGTTTTCGTCATAGTATTTAACAAAAATAAGTTGACATTTTTCTGAGCACTTTGAATTTTCTGTTTTTGCTATTGCCTTATTTTTTTTCTGTTGTTTCTTTTGCGACGAATAGATCCCGTATTTGACATAGTAGTTGGAGAAGAAGAAGCAGAAGGACTTGAAGACTTCGAAGACCAAGCCAACCAAGGCAAGCAACCCTTTGACCATGATACCTCTCTTATTCATTGGTACCTTTTTTCGATTGCATGATGATGAAAGTGACGATGATAAACTTGTTGTGAATCACCAAATGATGCATGCACATACTCGTAGCTCTACCTTGTGCTTGGAGATATGATGTAAAGAGTTTAATTATTGATGCATAATGTTGCATGTATGCCATGAACACCTTGTGGTTGCATTCTTTCGAAAACCCCATCGGGTGCCCCTAATGCCCATGGCTGATGTTGAACTAGGTCACCACTTGAGGAAGAAGTGGTGTACCGGAGCAATCATTTGTGTGTGTATAGAAAGATGGATTAGATTTAAGGTCTGATTACCATCCCAACCCAAACATGTGCAACCACTCTACCCTTTATGGGCCGCAGCATTATTGTTTACCTTGTCCGATGCTAGCATGGTGCCCACATTACTAATGACGGGGGTGACATGAGTCGCTCTCGGGACGTGATCGTGCTTGGATAGGCGACCATGACTATTTTCATAGGGCAGCAGACACACTGTTGGTCCCTTCGTGTATGTGTTTCGATAAAAGGGCAGAGCCCCAAATCCTTCATGTTTATGCATGAGGGTTGTGTGCCAAGGAGTGGAATCTATGTTAGTGTCGCCTAGGGAAAGATAGTGATTGGGTCCTTTCCTCGAGTACTTGAGGTACTGTGGGATCATGAACGACACGAAAGCTTCCCGATTCTTGTGGGTAAAGTGCACAACCTCTGCAGAGTGTCAAACTATTCGAAGAGCCGTGTCCACGGTCATGGACAGTTGGGGGGGGCTACTTGAACTATGTCCAAAAATGCTATACACACAATAGAGTACATGGTTGATGATAATCGTGGAAAGACACGATATGTATGGGATTGAGTTGAGTGAACTCTCTCTCGATGTTGACGTCAGTAACCCCGTGATACTTGTTACTGACACATTCATGACTTTACCATATCGTGATCATACTTGCATACGACTACCTCACCACTAATGCTTACACAGTGCCAATATCATGCATACTTTATTTTGTATCCATTCATGGGTTGCTTGCGAGCACATTCAAACATACTCATTGGCTTGTCCTGGCTATTTACTTGGCTAGGCATGGGAGAGCAGGAATATGAGGAAGAATACTCCATCGACGAACATGCGAACTAGGACGCTTTACCAATCAGAATGCCTGTAGGGTTAAGGAAGATGGCATGGGTTCTACTTATCAACAAATATTTCCGCTGGTTGTATTTTATTTGATGTTCGGCCCTTGAGGCTTTATCCATGTAAGACTTGACTATAATGGTCATAATTTGTGTAAGGCGGTATGTATGGATGTAAGACTCCTGTTATTCAGCTTCTGTGTGTTCAGTGAGCATTGATCTCCGGGATCACTGTACACGTGCATTCGGCGATCTCAACTTATGAGTCGGGGTCCCCACAATAATGCGGCCCGTTTGCATGTTTTCAACTATGGTGATTTTAGTTTGACTCTACTGCGGCCATTTATTTATTCTGAAAGTTACCACTCGTCAGCTTAAGCCCCCAAGTGAATATCACGAGGGGTGTTTCGTCTCCACACTTTTACCCTTAGCCGACGTCTCAGTGCCCGAAGGTGGTAGTGTGTGAGAGAGACTAGGCAATTGGACTATGCGGCTTTATTGCTTTCACTTAGCCATAGGAGCTTGACGGCGGGAGCTAGTGAATAGTTTCGGGCTGAACCCTGGTCTCCAAAGGCCGAATCAACCTCGAGGCTAGGGACCGGACGTGTGGCCGCATAGGCCGGGGGGACCAAGGGCAAAACCTGGCCTTCGGATGCTTCCTTTGTATTGGGGCTCGAGGCCAAGTTAGTGAGGGGGAGTTCGACAGGGGATGATTTCGGATTTCTGAGCATCGACCCGTCACTGGTGGTCAAGGCTAGATCCACGGCATGGGGAGAGGGTTTGGCTAGGACTGACTGTTGAAGTCCAAACACCGCTCCCGCACTAAGGCCGGAGGCTGAGTCTTTGGCGAGCATTGTTGGCGTAGTTGAAGAGGATTCCTAGTCTTCGGACAGGACGGAGATGTCCGAGCTCGAGGCTGGCTGAGGGTTTGAGGCCGATCCGTAGATCGGATTGGGAGGAGACTCCGGAGTGGGCCCTCCGGGGCCCATGGGGGTACCGGGCGAGGCTGCAAATCCGGCGAAGACCAGATCACCTCGGGCATCCGCGATGTACTCCAGGTTTCTGAATCTAATTCGGTGCTCGGGGGTGAAATTTTTGATTTTGTCTAGATGACCGGTTGGGTCGGCGTGCATCACAATGCTGCCAAACACGAACAGCTGGCCGAGGATGAAGAGGTCCCCAGAGCTGATTCCATATGTGATGATGAGGCGAGTCATCGATCCCTTCGTGACCCACCGGCAGAACACTCAATGAAAGCACCAATGTCGGTGTCAAAACCGGCGGACCTTTTTACGTCTCCAACGTATGTATTTTTTATTTTTCCATGCCGTTATATTATCTTTATTGGATGTTTTACAATCATTTTATAGCAATTTTATATCATTTTTTGGGACTAACATATTGACATAGTGCCCAGTGCGAGTTGTTGTTTTTTGTTTGTTTTTTACATCGCGGAAAATCAATACCAAACAGAGTCCAAATGCAGTGAAACTTTTTGGAGAATTTTTCTGGGCTAGAAGACACCCAATGGGACAAAGAAGCACCTGGGGGGTGCTTCGAGGGGAGCACCACCCACCAGGGCGCACCCAGGCCCCCAAGCGTGCCCTGGTGGGTTGTGCCCACCTCGGTGGCCTCCCGCACTGCGTCTTCGCTCTATAAATACCCCAATATTCCAGAAACCCTAGGGGAGTCTACGAAATTTTGTTCCAGTCGCCGCAAGTTCCAGAACCACGAGATCCAATCTAGATGCCTTTTCGGCAATTCGTCAGAGGGGAACACGATCACGGAGGGCTTCATCATCCTCATTGGTGCCTCTCCGATGATGCGTGAGTATTTCACCTCAGACTTGCAGGTCCGTAGGCAGTAGCTAGATGGATTCTTCTCTCTTGTTTCTCAATACAAAGTTCTCTTGGAGATCTATTTGATGTAATGACTTTGTGTGGTGTGTTTGTGGGGATCCGATGAATTGTGATTTTATGATCAGATTTGCCTTAATTTAATATCCATACTCGATTTTTATAGGCTAGTATTTCTTCTCTGATATTTGGGTTTTGTTTGGACAACTTGATCTATTTATCTTGCAATGGGAAGAGGTGCTCTGTGATGGGTTCAATCTTGCGGTATCCTTTCCCAGTGACAGAAGGGACAACAAGGCATGCATGTATCGTTGCTATTAAGGATAAAAATATGGGTTCTATTCCTACATGAATAGATCTTGTCTACATCATATCATCATTCTTATTGCATTACTCCATTTTCCCATGAACTTAATACACTAGATGCATGCTGGATAGTGGTCGGTGCGTGGAGTAATAGTAGTACATGCAGGCAGGAGTCGGTCTACTAATCTTGGACGTGATGCCTATATACATGATCATTGTCTTGGATATCATCATAACTATACACTTTTCTATTCATTGCCCAACAATAATTTATCTACCCACCGTTTGCTATTTTTTGAGAAAAGCCACTAGTGAAATCTACGCCCCCCAAGTCTATTTTCCTATCATATACTTTCACATATATATTGCCATTTGCTTTTTATTTAATTTGAAACTTTTATTTTCAGATATATATTCTCAAAACCCAAAAATACCTCACTGAGTTTTATTCCCTTGTTCCATTTACCACTACTCATCTATCCTTTTACCAATCAATTACCCAGGAGGGATTGACAACCCTTCTTACACGTCGGGTTGCAAGTATTTGTAATTTGTGTGCAGGTACCGTTTAGATAGTGTTGCTTGGTCCTCCTACAGGTTCGATAACCTTGGTATCATCACTGAGGGAAATACCTACCGTAGTTGAGCTGCATCATCCCTTCCTCTTTGGGGAAATAGCAACGTAGTTCAAGCGACATCAAAAGGGATTTCTTGCGCTGTTGGCGGGGAGGCATCATCAAAATCTATCAGGTTCGTGATCACAAATCTCATCTCCTTGTAATTTACATTATTTTCCATTTGCCTCGTGTTTTCATCTCCCCCACTTCACAATTTTTTTTGTTTTATTTGCCTTCTTCCCTTTTGCCTTTTTTGGTTGCCCTTATGTCTTACATGGTTACTTTGCTTGGTTGTTTGGTATAATTGTGTGTTTATTAAAAATCATAAGGAAAACGTTTATAGATCCCCATACACATGCTAATCTTTTTAAAAGATCCAATTATGATGAACCAATTGCTACTGAGTTTAGTGCACTAGATTATCTTTATGAAGTTTTGCTTGAGATTCATGAATCTAAAAATTGTGATGAAGTGATAAAATAAGAAATTTATGAAGTGATTCATGATAACTCCTTGAATGAAAAGCACGATTGCAATGGTGTTATAATACATTCTACTAATGTCAATTATGCTAGGAACATGCAAAACCCCAAGCTTGGGGATGCTAATTTTTATATGGCCTCTACTTATTGCAATGATCATGATTGGGGTGATTCTTCTTACGATCTTGAAAATTTATTTAAGCCTCGTGATGAATATGTTTGCGATAATATTGAAAGTGGGTTTGTAAGAGGGCCAACTTTAGGTAATAATGGTCCCACTACTTTGGAGAATGATCAATCTTATGAATTTTTTGATAAAGTGGGTTTGGAGAGGTCATGACTTTATTTGATGATAATCCCACTATTTTGGAAGAGTGTCAACTTTGCATGCATGTGGATCATATAGAGAATATGTTATGTGATAGATATATTATTGAATTTGAGTATGATCCTACATGCAATTATTATGGGAGAGGAAAATATGGTTGTAGAAATTTTCATGTTACTAATATACCTCTCGTTATGTTGTGATTGTCAATGTTATATTCTTCTTCCTTGCATATGCTACATATTACTTGTCTTCATAATTTGGCTGCCTACAAAATACCTATTCATAGGAAGTATGTTAGACTTAAATGTGTTTGTGACATGTTTTATGATGCTCTCTTTGTTCTTCAATTCCCGTCTTTCATGTGACCATCATTGAAATCTCAAGCCTATCTTAATGGCTATAAAGAAAGAGCTTGATGGGAGGCAACCCAAGGAATAAAATAAAATTTTGCCTTTTATTTTCTGTTCTTGTGTGTTTACACAATTCTGCATCTGGTTAGATGTATTTTTGTGGTTTACATTACTGTTTGTGCCAAGCAAAGCCTTCGGGATGATTTGGTTGATAGTTGATTTGATTGCGTTGAAAATCAGAAACTTTTTGCTCCAGTGTCAGAATTGTTGCCGGCTACTAGAATGTGATCAATTCTTATTTTTGTTACATGTTATCAAGATACAAATTGCCCACGTTTTCTAATTTTTCCGAATTATTAGAGTTACAGAAGTATGACTAAAACCTGCCTCTTTACAGACTGTTCTGTTTTTGACAGATTCTATTTTTCGTGTGTTATGTGCTTTTTTTTAATGAATCTATGGTTTCTTTTGAAGAGATTAAGCCATGGAAAAGTTAGAATACAACATATATAATACAATAACAAAATATGAATTGGTTTGCTACAGTACTTAAAGTACATCTTGGTTTTGTTATACTAACGGATCTCACGAAGTTTTGTTGAGTTTTGTGTGATTGAAGTTTTCAAGTTTTGGGTGAGATCACGATGGATGAAGGAATACATAGTTGCAAAAGGCTAAGCTTGGGTATACCCGAGGAACCCCAAGATAATATTCAAGAAGTATCAAGCAACTAATCTTGGGGATGCCCCCGGGTGGCATCCCCTCTTTCTTCTAACGACCATTGGTATTTTAATTGGAGCTATATTTTTATTCATCACATATTATGTGTTTTGCTTGGAGCAACTTGTATGATATGAGTCTTTGCTTGTTTTTAATTTTTAGTTTGTGTCATCTATCCTTGCTAAACACACTTATTTGAGAAAGCCAATTGATGCTATGTTTGCTCTTTATGCACTACTGCAAGATGGTCCAAACGCGACACTACGATCAGAGACCCTTCGACGAAACTGTGTGCGATGACATAATCGCAAACTGTGGTGTAAAAAACCATCAAAAAAGTGAAAAACTTTTGCGATGATAGATGCATGAAACACAGTTCAGAATTTAGTTGCGTGTGCGATCCAGGGCATACGGTTCAGCTCAATTAACTGTATGGAATGAGGAGGCACAAAAGAAACGAGCAACCAGATAAAGGCGTGTGCGATATACATCATATGGTTCACTGGGATGAACTGTGTGTAATTTGGCAACACAATGGAAACGGTTCAACTGAACAAGATGTGTGTGATACATGGCAAACAGGTCCGTAATCTGAAACGTGTGCGAAGACTAATAATAACATAGATGATTGCTGCTAATAAGCCGTCTGAATTGCTCCGTCTACAGTAGAATAACATGTATATATCTATATAACTGAAATAAACATCCAATTACATATGTGACTATACAGATCATTCGCACACACCTCAATAAACAATTGCATGCATTCTAAATTAGGAGAAACGATCGTCTAGTCATCTACTTCTTGTGACGCTCCCGCCACTGCTATGTGGCTCGATCCCTCGTCTGGGTCAGGAAGAAGACGGTTCCTCATGTCGATGATTCGCATGTACATCTCGTAGCTTGTGTACGCGTCCATGGCCACGTACTTGACATGTTGTTCATCCAGTCTCTTATGCCACACACTGTGCCAGGCGTTCTTTTCCTTATTGCTCTCTTGCTTCATCTACGCATAGTAGGGGTCGATGATGGCCGAGGCGAGGTCAACCTGGGAGTTCAGTTTGCTTTTGTCGCTGCCCCATACCTTTGTAGTGGTGCTGGATGTTGACAAGATTCAGGCATTTCAAGTCCGAAACCCTGAGCGCATTTAGATAGTTGGTGGTGTCCACCGTAGAGAAACGGTATTTAGAGCTGTTGATAAACCTGGAGAAACGCTCGCAAGGCCTTGTGGCAAGGTGGAAGTGATAGACGAGGACGTCATGTCGCACGCACAACTAGGCGACGGCAACCTTCTGATCGTGCCCGGCATGACCGATGGTGTACTCGAGATCGAAGCCGACCACTCGGTACTTGTCCTTGGCATGGATCTACTCCATAGTTTGGATGGAGCTCTCCACCATGACCGAATCATTCGTGTACACCACTGAGAGGGCCTTCCCCCTCACATGGGTGTCCACTGCGTGATGCGTGGTGAACTGCCACTGTTGTCGTCGTCGGTCGCTGGGAGGACCCTTGGAGCCACGGGGAGCGCCATTGGAAACGCTGGATTTCCTCTCTATATGTGTCCTCGTGGGTGTGCTTATTCTCTCGTGTGAGATGAGAGATGAAGGTAAATGGCCATAGGAATAAAAGGGAGTCGGGCGATGTGGATTCATGGTGCGTCCGCATGACAGTTTTTGCAGCGGGTAACTGCATCGTCGCGCTGCGCCCGGCGCAACCGCTTGCACACTAACGTGCGTGATCGTGCGCGTGGAGGGACAAGGACAGAGTACCCGGAGGAATGCGAGAGCAGAGCACGCGCGGCGGGACGCGAGCAGAGCGCGCCGCGGTTGCCTGAATCGCAAGCAACCACACACATAGACCAGTTGAACACGTAGGAAATGGTCGCCTACAAGCTGACCGACAGTTGCGTCGCTGCGTAGAGAGCACCCATGTGGTACCACCTCCATCTAGTCTATTGTATCCTTTATATTGCGTGCTATACTTTTCCCTCAAATTTAGCCAACAAAATGTTAATGCATGTTTCAAAATTATATAATTGGGAACTATGTTCAAATACAAATCCAACTATATAATCCTTGGCGACATGCATTCGTATTTTATTAGTTAAATCATACTTATAAACCAGGACGGTGGTATAGTAGGTAATTAAATCGCAAACGTTTTTTGTATTAACCGTATGTGTACGTGGCCTTTCGTCCTCCTCTCGCACGTCTTGTCACCCCGCTACCGCAGACGGCTTACAACCCAAGTTTGCGCAGCGCGCGGGGTCATTCTTTTTGCCAAACGGTGGTGCCAATGAATCATCGGTGAGCCCGTTCCTGCGCGACCTCACAAGTTCCCGTGCAAGCTTCTTGTCCGACTCGGTGAAATCCCCGAAAATCCCAATGCTTACCGGCCTGCTATAAAAACCCTCACGGCCGGCGAGTCCTACGTCGCATTTTCCCCTCCATCCCTGTAGCTTATCTCGTCTGCTTCTCCCACATTTGCCAATGGCATCGGTCTGTCGTTGTCGCTCAGCCACTCCACCGTCATATGAGGACAGCTCCAGCTGGGAGGCTACACCGCGGCGGCGATGCAGTCCCCGGCATAGTGTAGTGCGCGTGGCGTCCCTGTTGGGTGTGCCCGGAACACCCACCACACGCTCCGTCGCCGGTGCCCGTCGGCAGTTGTTGCTGGCCGCCGTTGCCGCCACACCAACGTTGAAAGCCAGAGCCATCGCCCGCTCCACCGCTGCGGCCCGAAGGAGGGAGATGGCCGTCGTGGCCGCCACCCCACTACCGGCCACTCTGGCCATCACCTGCTCCGCCACCACGACCCGAAGGCGGGAGGTGGAGGTCGTGGCCGCCACCCCGTCGTCGGCCTCCATGGCCGCCAGCCCACTGTCGACCGTCGTGGTCATCACCCGCTCCGCGACCTCCGCCCGAAGGTGGGAGGCGGAGGTGGATGCCCACAAATGCGACAGTGACCTTGCACGCTACATCGAGTCCCTGCGGGAGGAGGAGGAGCGCCTCGTCGAGCACGCAAAGAGCCTTACCGCCGCAGTGGCCACAGCACACCCCGCCGCAGAGGTGAGGAATCAGGAGATCTACAAGGAGAACCACCGCTTAGAGAGGGGGTGTCTGGAGCGACAGAGGGCGCTCGAGGTGAGCGTCGCTGAAGCTGCATTAGCGGCAGGCACCGCATTGCGGTTGCCCAGCTCGTCGATAGGCTCCTCCTGCTCCGTCTCTTACTGAGCGCGCTCGGCAGAGGAGAGGCATCCGGAACTAGTACAAAGCCCCTCCGTAGTAGTATTTAGGGGCTATTTTGTTCAATTCATCTGACTATAGATGTGGTGGAACTGTACAACGTACTTAAAATTAGCTAGTATATATAGTTGAGCTAGCTATTTCAGTACGTGGTTGGTAACAATTGGGGAAAAGTTTGGTCGGTTCAGCTGTCGAGTTGAACTGTTTGTATAAATTAAGAACGACGGTTTAATCTATGAATGAAATCTATGCTTAATTACTGAATTTTAGTTGCAAAAATAAGATACTGCTAGTGATTTTTAGCTTCATATTTTGACAAATCGCAGTGTTACAAGGATTGACAAATCTTACCAAATTGTTTGTACGTGGTTGCACACGGGTCATCCAAAACAACCATCTACGTTGAAGGGATGCACAAATCCTGCACTGCTCTCACTTTGCATATGGGTGTTCTATCTAAAATGTTTGCGATCAAGAGCTGCAGAAATCCTGCTCGGCACATTTTCTCTTGGCTTCCTGGGGAAGCTGTCAGTTTGCATACGGGTGTTCTAACTAAAACGTTTGCGATGAGTATTTTATATTTAAAAAGCACATTAAACTGCACCTTGGGCACCATTAATGGAGAGGATGCGAGCAAGCCGGGCGGCCATGGAAGTCAAAGGGCTCGCTTCCCAGTGAGCTTGCGCAGCGTACAGCTCGCATGCTTCCCGGTGAGCCTGCGCACTCGGGCATAGCTTCCACGCCTCTCGGTCAACCTGTGCACCGAACGGCGCTCGCACGCCTCCCGTTCAGTGAAGGTCAAGCAGCTGTCCGCACGGCACCTCCTACAGCCATTAAAACAAATACATGTGGCGTCACGTGAATGGTTAACAAAATTTTGGATTTACTAGAATTTAAAAACCAGGCATATCAATGTTTTGCCGGCAATCAACGGTTCCCTGGTGTTTGAAATTCATTCCCATTTCTTGCATGGGACCTAAGCATGCACCCAAGGACACATATTTGTTTTTTCAACCAATTTATATGCATTGGAGCATGTGCATGTAGTTTAAATTTGAATTATGCACATAAATGCATTGAAAACTCAGTTAATGCATAAAAAATGTCCAAACGAACCCCGAAAAATCACAAAAATTAACACAACACTCCTGTTGTTCTATGTTGACACGAGAAAAAAAAATTGAATGCAATAAGAGGCAATGGATATCGTTTCGTCCCCAAAGGTGGGATGTTCCCTACCAAAAAGCATCATGCTTGTTGTCACAAGCTCCGGTTTGTACCACGACATGTTGATGCCGCTTCATGATAGCATGCCAAGTTTCATGAATTTCAGACGAGTTTTGGATTTACTAGAATTTAAAAACGAGGCATCTCAATGTTATGCCGGCAATCAACGGTGGCCCGGTGTTTGGAATTCATTCCCATTTCTTGCATGGGACCTAAGCATGCACCCAAGGACACAAATTTGATTTTTCAACCAATTTATATGCATTGGAGCATGTGCATATAGTTCAAATTTGAATTGTTCACCTGAAATGACTAGAAAACCAATTAATGTATAAAATGTTCAAACGAACCCTGAGTATTTCCAATTCTTTTACGACACACATATAGTTGCATGTTCACTCCAGATAAAAGGTCTAGCAATTCAAACACCGTCCATTGCTGCTGTGTCCCCATTATGTAATTCAAATCAAGATGAAAAATCAAGTAGATCGCACACAATTTATTATCAGCAACCATGTGAGATGTAGTACAAAATATCTTGGAGCACCGTCGGTCTATAGTACGCCTATGGCTTACGCGAGAAGGTGCATCGGCTACAGTCCACAGCCGGCATTTTCAGCACACTAGCTCGCTCCCCAAATATCATTTCACTGTTCAATCGTCGCCGGTAAAAGATGGGCACGTGGACCCGCGTCGTGGGGGAAACTTCGCTGGCCCACTCCGGCGAGAGCGCGGCCGCAGTCGCCTTGCGCGTGCTAACAAGCTACATGAGCGCGGCCGCAATTTGTAACCGGGCGGCAAAGGCAGCCCAAATGGCCGTTGTTGCTTCTCAGGTGGTGGCAGCAACATCTTCCTCAGGGATAGCAACTAGGGAGAGCGGCACAACAGCTGTCCGTTCCACAGCGGTGGCCTTAGCCCTGATGGTGGCCGCCCACGACCATGTCGAGGCCGCCCACGCCCAGCTCCTGGCGGTCACATCACAAATCGAACGAAGCTTCTCTGAGAACGGTCGGCAACCCACGGCCAAAGAGCTGGCAATCGCCGAGAGCGTTTGAGTAGTCGTCCGTTCCTCCGCCGCATACCTTGCGACGACGGAGCCCGTCCAAGCCCAGATCGCGTCCTCCCACGCCTAGCTCATGGCAGCCTTTTCCAAAGAGATGGCGGACGCGGATTGCGATATGCTTGCCGAGTTTGCTGTGATGGGTGCCATGGAGCCCCTTCCCTAGGAGACCATCGGGCGCGAGCTAGACATGGAGGCGGCGGCGGAGATCGACGAGCACCAGCCGTAGTAGCACTCTTTGTTTTTTTAATTAAGAGCATTGGTCTTTAATTTGTTAGAGTAATGTTCAGGTCAGCTAGCTCTGTTTAATTGCTGAACTTGCTTGATTAAGAAGTCTGGGTGTGATGTAGTTTCCTTTGTGTACTGAAATTATGGAATGACGTGGATGACCACTGTATCCAGTGAAATTTGAACAAAAACTTTTGACGTTCAAACTCATCACACACGGGTTAAGCTATCTGACTCCTTTGTGATGTCCACATATCGTACATAGTTTTGAATATGGACAGTGTCTGATGACACTTTGCGCGCCAGTTTTTTGGCTGAAGCGATTCCAAATTTTCAGCCTCCACAGAAATATCTACCTCCCCGCCCCCTCCTCCTTACCAAAAGACACATTTCCCCTCTTTCCACCTTCCTTTTCAAGTTGAAACCTTCACTCCTTGCTTGTAGCGCCGCCGCCTCCTCGCCGGCGACCCTCCTTCACGCTGCTCGGCCTCCTCTATCCAGGCAGGTAATCCACACCCGACCCCCATCCTCCTCCTCCTTCCACATCCCACATGCCCCGACTGCCGGCGCGAGCGCGACACCTTCCACCCAAATCACCGACCCCTCCACAAAAAACGCATCGTCCTAAGCCATGGTGCACGCAGTATAGCCAGGACCTCAAGCAACATTTGGCAGCGGAGAAGCAAATCACGGCCACACGCGCGGATGAGGTCGTGATGGCTGCCATTCGTGCCGACCCCCAGATCTTGAAGGAGCCTCTTGCCAATTGCTAGCTACGCCGGTTAAGCATCCTCGGTTTACCCGTTGCGTGTGCTGCTCCTACCTTTCCTTCACAAATTCTAGTGAATTGTGCTATCTAATTTCACTATGCAAAATGTTGCTCTAGTGTATATGTTCTATATATCGTGTTGTGTGGTGCTCACTTATTAACTGCTTTGTTAATTAGTTGTCGTCTTTAGTTAACTGTTTGGTTCAATTATGCAAATGTGATGTTCAATTCTTCAGGCTGCAATTTTGTATTGTCTTCCATGTGAGAAATAAATCGAATTTATCGTTACAAAATTGTGGGTGCATTCTATTATTGTATACCATGTGAGGAATAAATTGAATTTGGATGTAGTAAATACACGAGAAACAAATACATTTGCTACAATTCGTTGCAGTTAACTGCTTAGTTAACTCTCTGATCTTCTATTAGGAGTATGTTATATTGTGCAATGAGGTGCTCAGTTAATGTTTGGTTCATTTGTTGTGGTGTTTACTTAGCTGCTTGGTTCAATTCTGCAATGCAATGTCCAATTGTCGTGGTTAGAATTTTGTATTGTTGTGCATGTGAGGAATAAATCGAATTTGGCTGCACTTAATACATGAGAAACATATACAAGTGCTATATTTCCTAGTTCTTAATCATGCTTGGTTTGGGTAAATGGGTTTTTCCATGTGGCTTCAATTAATCTGATGAATTTGCAATGTGCTTATTTTTCATCAACATATTTTACTCATCACATGCGAACCCTTACTTAACCTGATGACTAACTACCTTTACAGGGAAATAATGGGAAGCACTGAGGTTTACAATCGGGGTTAGCACGTGCATGGTCCATTGTCTAATAACACATTATTGTGCAATTGCTGGAACCATTCCAATATTTTGGTTTTTAACAATTTGGTCCTACACATGTAGGTCCTGCTGTCAAAGGTTTTGACCCACTGTTCGACCCTTTTTGCATATGGAGAATGAGTTGTCCATGAATATCAATCAAATCAAGAAACTCAGAAAGATTGTTAGGATAAAGAAATTAGCGACAAAAAACAACAAGATCTTTGTCTGCACGATGAAGAAGACATCAGTTCACTACAAGATGGTACCAACTATTATACCTTGCCTTTTTTTATTCCTTTGCCCCATTTCCAATATAGAGAAGATATTTATGCACATCCTTGTTTTTTGGCCTTTCCAAAGCAGTTCGCTGATGATTACCTCTCAAACCACCTCTATGGTCAGGAGGCGAGGAAGGTTTTCATACAACACCCACGATTCAATATTCAAGTGTTCCTGAAGAGGACGAAGGACGAACGGAAATCATCCACATGCAATGGCCTAAAGTTGCAAAGACCTTCAACATGAATGAAGGCTCAATATTCGCCTTCCGCTTCAGCAGTTTTGCAGATGAGATGCATTTGTCTATATACCATCTATGATGCTAACTTCGAAAGGTTCTACATGTTGCATGTGGAACTTGCTGCTGGTGCAGTTGTGTAATGGGGTAGCTGAGTGCTGAAGCTATATCATGTTGTACTCTGACGTATTTCAATTATGAAATTCTGCTTCCTTAATATGGAAATGAAATATATTGTGTGCTTAATATGAAATGTCAATTAGATTAATAAATGGATTATGAATAATTAGATAATTAGCCTGCTAATGGAGAATTAGCCTGCTAATTGTGTTTTGCTATTGCAAATGGTTGTTGAAAAAATACCGTGGGCGATGACCTCAGGCAACGCACACAGGTTCTAGGAATAAACCGTGTTGGATCAATGAACAATCACACACGACTTCTCTTGAAAACTATTTGCATCACGCCACCTTGCACAAACGTTTACCACATAAAAACTGTGTGTGATGGACATCTTTTGCCGCATAGTTTCTTCTACGGACCGTGTGTGATACATTCAATAACGCAAATGATTTAACGGGAAAAATTGTGTGTGATGTACCTATGAACGGAAACGTTTTCCTTGCAGCGACTGTGTGGGATGTGCATACGAACGGAAACGTTTAGCAGGGACTGACTGTGTGCGATGTACATGCGACCGGAAACAATTTTACCGTATAATTGTATTTTTTTTAGCTCCACTATACGTATTTCCGTATTTCAGTGCTTGTCGGTCGCACACGACCTCATTTTGCCAAACGTGTGTGTCAGGAGGGCATATCCCCGATGGTTTCTGGGTCGTGTGGGAAGGACCCCCTATCACCCACACTCACTTGGCGACGGTTCCAAATGCCATCGCGGAAAGGGGTTTTAAACCGTTTGTTTAGGACCGACGCGCACCAGTGATGCTTCACTTAAATTTTTTGAGAGCCATGGAATTTCTCTAGTGCTTCACTTATATATTTTTTAGCATGCTGTGCTTTAATGTTTTTGAATAAATGCTATCATGCTTCACTTAGATTTATTTGAGAGTTGGTAAATTTTTAAAAGAAATTCTCTCATGCTTCACTTAGATCAACGTTTCTGATGTTTGTGCTTAGGAGGTTCATCAATGGGCTTATCCTGCTCTGGATTTGTGTCGCCGTTGTCTTCCTTCTCGTTGGGTGTATCCACCATATATACATCATATGTAGAAGTAGCCGTACATCGCCCGGTTGCGGGCGAGTTTGCACTTAGATCGGCTTCAACGTCATGGTCCATCCCATCGATGTCTTTGGAAGCATAATCTAGTAGATCGATTAAGTCTTTGACCATGGCTACCAAGTGGGTGGTCGGTGGGAAGCAAAATTACCTATCCTCAGCCCCCAGTTCAAACTGGGCATAGTTCGGCTGGGAATCCTCTGTTAGGGTGAGAGATTTTAGTAAGTCCAGCGCTTCGTCTAAGGGCGAGTGCTGAACGTATATTCGGCCATCTACAGGGCAGAGTTCAGTGACAACCGCTTGATCAAGCCCAAAAGCACGGATCCCGAAAGTTCAAAACTCGTAATCGGGGATGAGTCCGGTGCTCCAGTGGTGGGGGGAGTCCCGCTCAATGCTCGGTCTGTGAGCGGCTTGAGCACCGCTAAGTCTGTGGTTTCCGTGGCGGGGTTAATCTTCCCGTCCTCGGATGAAGCGACCTGCTCCGGATCTAGGGCCAGAGCTATTGCAGGTGTTGACCCCCGGATGAGATCTGATGACAGTTCTAAGATGTCTTCATCGTGAAGGCAGGGAGCAGCTGCCATGGGTGCGAATCCATCGAAGATTAAATCTCCGCGGACGTCAGCAACGTAGTTCAAGCTTCCAAATCTGATCTGACGACCAGGGGCGTAGCTGTCAACCTGCTCGAGGTGGCCTTCCATGTTGGCACGAAGCACGAAGCCGCCGCACATGAAAAGTTGGCCAGGGAGAAAAATTCCCGCAGCGGTGGCACCATCGTTGATGACGAAGCGAGCCATTAATCCTTCTGTTGACGACTCAGTTGAACTCTCAATGAAAGCACCAATGTCGGTGTCAAAACTGACAGATCTCGGGTAGGGGGTCCCGAACTATGCGTCTGAGGATTGATGGTAACAGGAGACAGGGGACACGATGTGTACCCAAGTTCAGGCCCTCTCGATCGAGGTAATACCCTTCTTCCTGCTTGATTGATCTTGATGAATATGGGTTTACAAGAGGTGATCTACCTCGAGATCGTAATGGCTAAAATCATAGGAGTCTAGCCTATGTAATTATGATTGTTGTCTCTACGGACTAAACCCTTCGGTTTATATATGCACCGGAGGGACCTAGGCTTGTACATGACCATCTTGCAGAGGAAGGAAAGTATTACACCCGGACTCTAAACTTGCTATTTTACACATATGGCAGTCCTATCCGGATACAGGAGATAGTCTTTAGCAATAATCTTCACAGACCACCAGTCCGGCCCATAATGAGCAATCTGGCCACCTGAGGACGCCTTAATCCAGGAGTCCCTTAGCAGGGATGATAACCTCAAGGCTTCTAAGGCGGCTTGTAAAGTGGGTCGGCTTACGGCCCATCTCTTGAGGCGATGGATCATCAACAGAGGGGCGCCATAGTTCTTTAGGAAACTTATTAAGTCACCGGTTGTAATATGATGACCCACAAGTATATGGGAACAATTGTAGCCTTTGCAATAAGTAAGAGTGTCGAATCCAACGAGGAGCAGAAGGAAATGACAAGTGGTTTTCAGCAAGGTAATGTCTGCAAGTGCTGAAATTGTAAGTAACTGAGTAGTTTGATAGAAAGATAATCGTAATGAGCCAGTAACGATAGTAGTAAAAAAAGTGCAGCAAGGTAGCCCAATCCTTTTGAGGCAAATGATAGGCCAAAATGGTCTCTTATATTAAGCAAAGCGTTCTTGAGGGTACACGGGAATTTCATCTAGTCACTTTCATCATGTTGATTCAATTCGTGTTCGCTACTTTGATAATTTGGTATGTAGGTGGACCGGCGCTTAGGTGATATTATTACTTGAACAAACCTCCTACTTATGATTAACCCCCTCGCAAGCATCCTCAACTACGAGAAAAGTATTAAGAATAAGTTCTAACCATGGCATTAAACTTTTGGATCCAATCAGTCCCTTACGGAATAGCGCATAAACTAGGGTTTAAGCTTCTTTCACTCTCGCAACCCATCATCTAATGACTACTACACAATGCATTCCCTTAGGCCCAAATATGGTCAATTGTCATGTAGTCGACGTTAAAATGACACCACTAAGGCAATCACAACATACATACTGTCAAAATATTGAACACATATCAAGTTCACATGATTACTTGCAACATGATCTTTCCCGTGACCTCAAGAACAAAATTAACTACTCACAAATAATAATCATGCTCAAGATTAGAGGGGTATTAAATATCATATTGGATCTGAACATATAATCTTCCACCAAATAAACCATATAGTGATCAACTACAATATGTAATCAACACTACTATAGTCACGCATAGGTACCAATTTGAGGTTCCGGTACAAAGATTGAACACAAGAGATGAACTAGGGTTTGAGAGGAGATGGTGCTGGTGAAGATGTTGATGGAGATTGCCCTCCCCAAGATGGGAGAGTTGTTGGTGATGACGATGACGATGATTTCCCCCTCCAGGAGGGAAGTTCCCCCGGCAGAATCGTTCCGCCGGAGGGCAAAAGTGCTCTTGCCCAAGTTCCGCCTTGAGACGACGGCGCTTCATCTTGAAATTCCTATCCTTATTTTTTCTAGGTCAAAATGACTTATATATCAGAAGATAGGCACCCGAGGTGGGCCGGGCTGAGCACAACCCACCAGGGCGCGCCTGGGGGGCCTGGCGCCCCCGGTGTCTTGTGCTCACTAGGTGGCCCCCCGTAGTTCTTTGCTCTAGTATTTCTAATTTATTCCATAAAAACTCTCCGTGAAATTTCAGCTTGTTTGGAGTTGTGCAGAATAGGTGGCCTGACATAGCTTTTCCAGGTCCAGATTTCCAGCTGCCGGAATTCTCCCTCTTTGTGTGAACCTTGCATAATATGAGAGAAAATGCATTAGAATTACTCCAAAAAGTATTATTATGCATAAAAACATCATAAACAAGTGTAGGTAAACATGATGCAAAATGGACGTATCAACTCCCCCAAGCTTAGACCTCGCTTGTCCTCAGGCGAAAACCGAAATCGAAAAACATGTCCACATACTTAGAGAGAGAGAGAGAGAGGTGTCGATAAAAACAAAATACGGACGTAGAAGCGTCATGTGAATTATTATAACATCAACAAACTTAATCAATAAGACTTTTATCATAATACTTCTATCATATACTTCTCATGAATAAGTAACAATTCATCCCAACATCGAAGTATGAAGCATAAACTCTATTAGAAACCAACAAACTATGTTCTCACTCAACTTTGCAACTATAATTCATCATCTTTTCAGGAAGGGTCACGTATCAGAGCCTTTAGGCAAGTCCACATACTCAACCATCCTATCGTCTTCTATGATTACTAACACTCACCACATACACATGAGCAAAATGTTTCAACAGACACATAGAAAGATATGGGCTTATAGTTTCGCCTCCCAACATATTCACCTTATGGCGATGTCAACAGTTATAACTCATGCTACCCATATTCAACTGGACATTTGTGCCTAGATCTTTCCTCACCACATGGTACTTGCCAAAGGAGAAAAATAAAATTGAATAGGGAGAGAAAAACTTTGACTCTTAAATAAAAGTAAAAACATAAAAGTAAAAGATATGCCCTTCGCAAAGGGAAGCAGAGGTTGCCATGCGCTTATTTGTTTGTATGCTCAACCTCTTAGTGTAGAAGAACGTCACGTTATATTGCCCCTTATGATAGCAACCTTTCTTATGAAGTCTGTCACTTTTATTCTTTGCTATCACAAGTTCGTATAACGCTTAATTTTCTCTTACACTAAATGGTCACACTTTTAGAAGCAATTTTTTATTGCCTTATTGCACCGATGACAACTTACTTGAAGGATCTTGCTCAACCCCTAGGTAGGTATGGTGGACTCTTTAAGGTAAGATTTGGGTTTAGGGGTTTTCGGATGCATAAGTATTATCTCTACTTGGTGCGGAATTTTGGCTAGCAAAGATGGGGCAAGCACCACATGTTGAAGGTTCTATGACAATATAACTTCTACGTTAATATGAACAAACATCAATCGTTACATTGTCTTCCTTGGCCAACGTCAACAATTTTGGCATATAATATTTTGATGTGGGCTCACAATCACAAAAGATTTCCAGGATAGTGTATTTATATGTGAATCTCCTCTCCCCTTATTAATTCTTTCATGAGTTGCATCATTGACCAATGGTATCTTTGTTAATATCTAATAAAAATCTCTACTTATACTTTTCCTTATGTGATGTCATCACCTACCATAAGATTAGTATATGATCTTTTTCATTTATTTATTTTATTTTTATTGAAACAAGAGAGTAAAGAAAATAAAAACTCAAACTAAACTTTATCGCGAGAAAAATGTCTTGATAACCCACAAGTATAGGGGATAGCAACTATTTTCGAGAGTAGAGTATTCAACCCAAATTTATAGATTCAACACAAGGGGACCCAAATAATATTTGCAAGTATATTAGAACAAAGTTGTCAATTCAGCCACACCTAGAGATTAATTATCTGCAGCAAAGTGATCAGTAGCACGGTAGTATGATAGTTTTGATAGTAGCGGTAGCAGCAATAGTAACGGTAACAGTGATATCAGTGGTTTTGTAGCAGTTGCAATAGTAACAACGACAGTAGTAACTTAGCAAGATCAATATGTAGGAAATTTGTAGGCATTGGATCGACAATCTGTTGGATGATATTCATCATGTAACAGTCATAACCTAGGGCAATACAACACTAGCTCCAGTTTATAAATGTAATGTTGGCATGCATTCCATAAATAGTCATACGTGCTTATGGAAAGAACTTGTATGGCATCTTTTTTCCTACCCTCCCGTGGTAGCGGGGTCCATAAGGAAACTAAGGGATATTAAGGCCTCCTTTTAATAAAGTACCGGAACAAAGCATTAACACATAGTGAATACATGAACTCCTCAAACTATGGTCATCACCGGAAAGTGTCCCGCATATTGTCACTACAGGGTTTACGGATCATAACACGTAGTAGGTGACTATGACATGAAAGATCGGATCTAGAACATAGATATAATGATGATAACATAAACGGTTCAGATCTGCAATCATGGCACCCGGGCCCAAAGTGACAAGCATTAAGCATAGCAAAGTCATAATAACATCAATCTCACAACATAGTGGATATAAAGGATCAAGCCCTAACAAAACTAACTCGATTACATGATGAATCTCATCCAACTCCTCACCGACCAGCGAGCCTACGAAGGAATTACTCACTCACGATGGAGAGCATCATGGAATTAGCAATTGAGGAGGGTTGGTGATGACGAAGACCGAACATTCCCCTCTCCGGAGCCCCAAACGGACTCTAGATCTGGCCTCCCAGTGAAGAACAGGAGGTGGCAGCGGCTCGGTATCGCGAAACGAGATAATTGTTCCGCCCTGATTTTTTCTCCGAAAATGTGATATTATAGTGTCAGGGTTGGAGTCTGCGGGGCCACCAGGTGGGGACAACCCACCTGGGCGCACCAGGAGGGGGGGGGGGCGCCCTGGTGGGTTGTGCCAACCCAAGTATCGGTGTCGAAATCGGCGGATCTTGGGTAGGGGGTCCCAAACTATGCGTCTGAGGATTGATGGTAATAGGAGGCTGAGGACACAATGTTTACCCAGGTTTAGGCCCTCTCGATCGAGGTAATACCCTACTTTCTGCTATATTAATATGGATGAATATGAATACAAGAGTTGATCTACCTCGAGATCGTAATGGCTAAACCCTAAGTATAGCTTATGGAGATATTGTGATTCTATTCTTCTAGCCTCTACGTTCTAAACCCTCCGGTTTATATACACACCGGAGGGGCCTAGGGTTTGTACATGTCATCTTGCAGAGGAACCAAAACCTACACCCAAACCTAAAACTTGGCATTACATGGATACAGGAGTCCTATCCGGATACAAGAGATGATCTTCTATAATAATCTTCACGGCCCACCAGTCCGGCCCACCAGGAGTTGATCTGGCCACATGAGGACCCCCCGATCCAGGAGTCCCTCAGTAGCCCCTGAACCTGTCTTCGATGACGATGAGTTCGGCTTCCGTATTGTCTTTGGCATTGCAAGGCGGGTTCCTTCTTCTGAATATATCTTCTGCAAAAAGGTGTATTGTGTTCGACTCTGCAAGATTAGTACAACCCTTAGCCTCGAAGGCAAGGCTCTTTAAAGAAAATGAACAATATGTCTATATTGACAACTTTTGGGTGAAGCGTCGCGTCCAACCCACTAACATATCAAACCGTTTTATTTAGTCCTAGTTTCGCGTTTTGAGGTATATTCTCATTGACACGTCCCATCAGAATAGACATCGTGCCCGCTTATTGTGGGTTCATTATCAAGATGACGTGAGCATCCACGCCGCGCGTTATGCACGACTGATGTCTACTACGCAACCTTCTTCTTGTAGACATTGTTGGGCCTCCAAGTGTAGAGGTTTGTAGTACAGTAGCAAATTTCCCTCAAGTGGGTGACCTAAGGTTTATCAATCCGTGGGATGCGTAGGTTGAAGATGGTCTCTCTCAAACAACCCTGCAACCAAATAACAAAGAGTCTCTTGTGTCCCCAACACACCCAATACAACGGTAAATTGTATAGGTGCACTAGTTCGGCGAAGAGATGGTGATACAAGTGCAATATGGTGATACAAGTGCAATATGGAGATATATGTTTTTGTAATCTGAAATATAAAAACAGCAAGGTAAATAATGATAAAAGTGAGCATAAACGGTAATGCAATGCTTTGAAACAAGGCGTAGAGTTCATACTTTCACTAGTGCAAGTTCTCTCAACAATAATAACATAACTGGATCATATAACTATCCCTCAACATGCAACAAAAAGTCACTCCAAAGTCACTAATAGCGGAGAACAAACGAAGAGATTATTGTAGGGTACGAAACCACCTCAAAGTTATTCTTTCTGATTGATCTATTCAAGAGTTCGTAGTAAAATAACATGAAGCTATTATTTCCATTCGGTAGAGTTCGTACTAGAATAACACCTTAAGACACAAATCAACCAAAGCCCTAATGTCACCTAGATACTCCATTGTCACCTCAAGTATCCGTGGGCATGATTATACGATATGCATCACACAATCTCAGATTCATCTATTCAACCAACACAAAGAACTTCAAAGAGTGCCCCAAAGTTTTTACCGGAGTGTGCCAACCCCTATGCATAAGTTCACAAGGTCACTGAACCCGCAAGTTGATCAACAAAACATACATCAAGTAGATCACGTGATATCCCATTGTCACCACAAATAAGCACATGCAAGACATACATCAAGTGTTCTCAAATCCTTAAGGACTCAATCGGATAAGATAACTTCGAAGGGAAAACTCAATCCATTACAAGAAGATAGAGTGGGAGAAGCATCATAAGATCCAACTATGATAGCAAAGCTCGCGATACATCAAGATCATGCCATCTCAAGAACACGAGAGAGAGAGAGAGAGAGAGAGAGAGAGAGAGAGATCAAACACATAGCTACTGGTACATACCCTCAACCCCGAGGGTGAACTACTCCCCCCTCGTCATGGAGAGCGCTGGGATGATGAAGATGGCCACTGGAGAGGGATTCCCCCTCCCGCAGGGTGCCGGAACGGGTGTAGATTGGTTTTTGGTGGCAAAAGAGGCTTTCGGCGGCGGAACTCCCGATCTAGGTTATTTTCCGGAGGTTTCTGTATATAGAGGTGTTGGAGTCGGGGACAAGTAAAGGGGACCTCCGGGCTGTCCACGAGGCAGCGGGCGTGCCCAGGGGGCGCCCCTACACTCGTGGGGAGCCCGAGAACCTTCTGGTCCCCCTCCGGCACTTCCTGGGCTTCTTCTCGTCCAAAAATACCTCCGTTGAGTTTCAGGTCAATTGGGCTCCGTTTGATATACCTTTTCTATGATACTCTAAAAAAAGAGAAAAACAGAAACTGGCACTGGGCTCTGGGTTAATAGGTTAGTCCCAAAAATCATATAAAAGTGTATATAAAAGCCCATAAAACATCCTAGAAGAATAATATAATAGCATGAAACAATAAAAATTATAGATACATTGGAGACGTATCAACGACCGCTTTGGGAACCGGTGAGGTTTATGGCTAAAGTTGGGGGACGTTTTGTATTCACAGCGTTATAAAAGGACACCGATCCCTTCCATTAGACCCACGCCTTCCTCAAGCTTGAGCTCTCCAATCTCCCTAGCCTCAGCATTCTCACCTCCTGCGCCCTTCGCCCTTTGTTCCTCAACCTCCACTCTCCTTCCCAGTTATGGCTGGATCCGGCGCTAGAGGCAAGTGGGAGGCTTCCACGGTAACCGAAAAGACCATGGAGAATCTACGGAGCGCGGGATATCTCGCCAGCAACATCGCACGCTGAATCCCTCCTAAGGGCCAGGTGATTCCCGTCCCAAAGGCGGGTGAGAGGGTAGTTTTTACCTCTCACTTTGTTAGGGGGCTAGGGTTTCCACTTCACTCGTTTGTTCGGGGTATTTTGTTCTTCTACAGGATAGATTTCCATGACCTAGCCCCGAACTCAATCCTCCACATATCCGCTTTTATAGTGGTATGTGAAGCCTTTCTCCGCACCCCCCCACACTTCGGCCTGTGGCTTAAGACCTTCGACGTGAAGCCGAAGGTGGTTGATGGGGAACACGTGGAGTGCGGGGGTGCCATGATCAGCAAGCTCCCGAATGCAACTTGGCCCAAGGGCTCATTCGTGGAGACGAATAAAGTCTGGCAGCAGGAGTGGTTCTACATCACCGAACCCCGCGACGCAAAGTTGGCGGCGGAGCCTGCTTTCAGATCCAGACCCCCAGAGTGGCTAACCTCTTGGAACAAAAAGGGTCTAGACTAGGGGTTACGTACTGATGTGACAACTCTTGTGAGCCATGTGTCCGGCATGATCTTCGAGGGGCACCTTCTCTCCTCCGTGGTCCAGGTGATGCTGACCCGTCTTGTTCTCCCTTGCCAAAGTCGGGACTCCTCCCTATGGGAGTTCGATCCGGCAGGAGACAAGCCGCTGAAGCATCTCTTCGGCTTTATGCACAAGGAGATCTGGAAGCATCTCTTCAAGAGCCAGAAGGAATGGCCCGAAGAGACCGAGGATGTGTGCTACAACACTGTGGTGTTCACCCTAGAGGTAATAGAAATCCTTGCCGAACACTTACCCTTTCCCTTATTTAACGATGATAGGAATTGGAATTTTTGCATGATATACAGGGCTGGAAGAAGAAGGCGGCCCGGATCAAGTGTCCGGCGCCTCTGCCCGAAGACCCAGCATTGCATCTATTGACGGCAATGCTGGTCCTGGCGCCGTACAAGGCGCCAACCAAGAAGCCCAAGAAGACGAAGGGCAAGGGGACCGGAGATAGCCCCCGCCCCGCGGGCAAAAAGCCCGAAGACCTCCATATCCTCTCCTCTGATGTGGTGGAGGAAGATGATGAGGAGGAAGAGGAAGAAGAAGTGCCCCCCTGCGCAAGGCAGGGGGGAGAAGAGGGGGGCCATCGCTGACGCGAGTACGGTTGTGCCCCGAAGGAAACTAAACCTCGGAGCTAGTTCAGATTCGTCCGAACATAGCTTTATGGTGAAGCCCAGGGTTAAACCCCTGCCCGAATCTTAAGTCAATCCGGATTCAAGTGCCGCACCTTTGCTTATTCAGTATTTTTGATGCTTACTTAGCATTTTTTCTCCTGCTGACCTACAGCCCTGCCGGCGGACACCCCGACGCTATCTCATCCGAGGGGAACTCTCTCGCGCCAGGAGAGACGGAGAGTGACCCGCCGGCCCAAGCTCCATCACCCATGATCGGCGGGGACACCGAAGTGTCATCCCAAAGGGTGCCCTCCGCTCTAGGAGGAGAGGGCAGGGCAGGCGACAAGGCGGCCGGGGGTAGTGCCTCAGCGGCCGCTGACCATGGGGAGACGGCCCCCATGGAGACCGAAGACGTGGGGCCCAATCAGTCCGGCGCCCCACCAAGGACTATCCCGGAGCCTAGTGCGGCTCCTGGGTCTGAAGACCCAACTCCTCAAGCGGAGGAGGATACAACGGCGCTCGGAATCAATCCGGAGGTGCCGGACTCAATGATGGAGGCACTGCAAAGCGCTTCCATCATGGAGGAGCACCGCACCGTGATGGGTGCGGTGATGAAGAAGATTCAGTCTGTCAAGGGCGGACTGAATGAAGCCTTCAACAGCCTGTTAACTTGCTTTGAGGTAAGCAATGCAATGCTTTTAAGAAATTTTATTTGTTTTGAATACACATATATAACCAGTAGCCCCTGATGCTTTGTGTGATTCTGAAAGGAATCGGACGAAGTATCCATAGTATAACATTCTTATAGAACTGAACTGTTTGTGCAGGCTTCACTAGTTGCAGCAACTACGCGAGACGCTGAGGTTGCCGAACTAAATTGGAAGCTCCTTTTGGCCAACACGGACAATGACTGCGTCAATCAGCGTTTAGAGGAAACACAGGGTATGCGGCCTTAAAATGTCAATAAGACTTAGTTAATTGAGTATGTTTATAAACTCTGATGTGATAAACTGTGTTACACAGTTGGCGCCGCTGAGCTCGAGACCCTTAAGGGCGAGGTTGCTAAGGCCAAGAAGGAGGCCGAGGTGAACAAGGTGGCCGCTGACAAAGGGGCTACTGATTTGGATGCCGAAAAGGTCGAGTGCGAGAAGCACAAATCTCGGGTGTCCGAAGTCGAGGTCGAGCTCCAAAATGCCATCCTTAAATGTGAGGCATTGGAGAAGAAGACTTCGGAGCAGGCGACCGAGCTGTCTGCGGCAGTGAAGTCTTCCCAGGATGCGCAAGGTGGGTCGCGCATCGCTCATCAGGAAATCGAGCAGGCACGATAGATAGCATCTTGTAAGATATCTCTCTTATAGAGCATCTTTGGAGGGCAGAATTACATTGGGCTAACACGATTATGGAGTTGTCCAGGCATGTTTGCTGATCTTCCAAGGAGTAGCGCAGACGCCGCCCAATATTTTTGAGCCCTGGAGGGGAACAATACGGAGAAGCTGTTTTGGTCGCAGTTCTATGCGCCGAAACATCCGGTGCCCCTCGACTACCAGATGAAGCAGCTGCTCGAACTGCACAACATGGCGGGCTCGGCCATGAAGGACTTAATAGTCCGGCTATGGCCCGCTGAGCCAATCCCAAGTAGTTACTTCGGATTGGTGAAGTGGCTCGTCGAGGTGAGTCCGCGGGTCGACGCACTAACGCGTTCGGCCAGCATAGAAGGTGCTCAGATGGCCTTCGCTCGTGTCAAAGTGCACTGGGCGAAGATGAAAGCCGTGCATACAGCTACTGCTGGACCGCCCACAGGCAAGGACAATCGCAAGCCGGAGAAGTACTTCGAGGACGTAAATCGAGGGCGCCCGCCTTGTAGAAGTCCAGTGGTCGAATGATGTTGTTTTCGACTAATTGTATTCGGATGTAAAGACTATGCTTATGAATCTAGTGTACATAACTTTTGCGCTATTATAATATCATCGTCTTTTACCTCCTGTGTGACTATTTATTTAAATCTGAAAGTTTCCAATCATCGGGTTTAGTCCCCAAGTACATAGTACTGGGGTGTTCGGTCATATGCATATACACTCTTTATCCAACGTCTTGGTCCGTATTGGAGGTGAATGCGGAGTGAACCAGGCAATCAGACTATGCGGCGTTATTGCTTTCACTTAATCGTACGAGTTTGACATGTGGGGCTAGGTACTAGCCCCTGGTGCGGAAAGAATATTCCTTACTTAAGGCATTCAATTGCACCTAGCTGGGCGAAGAACCAGCCCTTCGTATAACACGGGGTAGATCTCTACCAGGTTCTCACTTATCATGATAGTCAGTTTTCGGCATTCTCTATTGAGGTACTTGTCGGGGGAAACTGTCCACCACGAGCACCTATGGGACCGGAGCCCCTTGTTCGTGCGGTAAGGGAGCGAAGGGAGCACAAAGAGCAGATCGTAGAGCACACGCGGGCAGTTTACCCAGGTTCGGGCCGCGATGGACGCGTAAAACCCAACTCCTGCTTAGATTGTATTGATTGTTGGAGCTCGGGAGCTTGAAGAACTAGCTACACCGAGCGAATGAGCGATCTAGGTTCCGAACCCCTTCTACGTTGTGCATGGGCCTCCTTTTATAGCTCAACGGGTCACCGACAGGTGTCAACGTAGGAGAAAAGGGTAAAAATGTAACTTTGGTGGTAGTTGTAACAGTGCGGGAATAGTGGACGAACAGTGGATGAACAGTGTTCATCACCTACTTTGACAGTGGGGGACAAGAGCATTAAATGCCCGTCGCCGTCGACCCCAAAAGCGCCCGCCCTTGCGTCTCCGTTCGCCACGGCGATAGCCTCGTCACCGTGAAGGGCCACCTATCCCCCAGGCTGCACAGCCATCCGCCACGCATCCCTGGAAAGGCCCCAGGGCGACGCGTGGGCCGATGAGCTGGAGCGCAGGCACACAGTGTGAGTTCCCCCGGCAAGCACCTTGCCGGGGTCCTGATCTTGTCGGGCCGGGAAGCTTGTCGCTCCCCGGGTCTTGCCGGGGCGCAAAGTGCGCCGGGGCTTGTCTTCTAGATACAGTCTTCTGGTCTTCCTAGCAAGCTCCTCTTGCCAGGGTCTTGTGTTAATGACATAGTCTTGAGCCTGGGACGGCCTTCCCGGCAAGCTCCACTTGCCGGGGCCTTGATCTTCTGTCTTGTATACTTTGTTTTTGAATGGCTAAAATAAGGATCAGAGAGGTTTCCGGCAAGCACGTGGTAGACCCTGCCGCGGGAAGCTGCCACTGCCCGTGCACAAGTTGGGGTACTAAGGTAACCCTATCTTAGTACACCGACAGGAGCCCCCGGGCCTGGGCCACACACGGTGCCCAGCGCTGTTGGGCCAGGCCCAAAACAGTGCACGGGCACGCGCGGCCCACGGCGAGCCGTAATTCCCCTTCCGCATCCGCCGCGTCCCTCCCTAACGGCATGCGTCGATTGCGGCGTCATGGGAGGGAACGTGGCCACGTTCTTTAATGGGAAATGCGGAGCGTCCCCCACTTCCCCCTTAAAAGCAGAGGAAGCAGGGGCCGTTACCTTACTTCGTCTTCATTGCTTCTTCCACCTCCAGAAATCCCCTCTGTGCTCCGCCTCCTCATCTCCTCTGCCCTCTTCCGCATCTGCGGCGCCGCCGGACTCCTCGTCTCCTTCCCTCGCCGCCTCCGCCATGGCCCCGAAGACCGAGAAGGCGAAGGCGGAGAAGGCCAAGAAAGAGAAATCCGAGCAGGCGGCGAAGCTTGCTCTCCTGCGGAAGAGGAATGTCGTCTTCGCGCCAAGGCTCAGCGCGCGGGAGCTCTGGAACAAATATTATCTGTTCTGGGCCAAGAAGACCAAGGCGCATTCCCGCACCCGAGTCTACCCGGCCGCCGCCAGAGATCTGTACCCCAGCGGGTATTTCTTCTTTGCTGCCTTCTTCCACTGCGGCCTTTGTCCTCCATTCTCTGAATTTTTCTGTGACATCATGAACACCTACAACCTCCATCTCTTAGACTTCACCCCCAACGCCATCCTCACGATGGCGGTTTTTACATAGGGATCTATCCAAACGTAGCACTCTTTAGGCACTTCTTTATGCCTAGAGTAGAGGTCGGCGCCCCCCTCTCCGGGGGGATCTCTTGGATTTTCCGCTTGAACAAGAAGGAATCTTATCTGAAAGGGGAGCTCCGCGGCAAGTGGGAGGAGTGGCGCGCGGATTGGTGCTGGATAGTGGAGGACGAGCCGCAACCTTTCACTGCGCCACGCACAACTGCTATAGTGCGTGGCAGGGACTGGAGTGAGTTGGCCGCCGATGACATCAAGCTCAACGTTGCCCTCGTTAGGATTCTTCGTCTCCGGGTAGCCAAGTTGACCATCGGAGAGGTAGGAGCAGACTTTCTCCGCCGCCGCATTGCTCCTTTACAGGAAAGGAAAAGGCCAGCATGGGACTTTGGCAATGCGGCGGACGTAATGAGGTTGCGCCCGGGGCTGAATTATAACTTCACGGCGCTGGAGCTGAAGGGGATGCTTCGGGAGCTTTTCAAGCACGACCCGGCTCACCCGGAGTGGTTTAGATCTCCCCGGGGAGTAGTACCTCTATGCAACAGCACCGCCCGGGACGCCTTGCGGGCGATGATGCCCACATGTGACTCACATGGCGTCGACCCAACATGGATAGTACCCACGCCGGACGCCATTATGAGCTTCTTCGATAACTTGGTTGAGGTGCCGAAGAACACCGATGAGATCAAGGGTCTTACCCGGGCCACCACGGATCGGGAGATAGCTTACATCGCTACCCGGGTAGAAGAGGCCGCCGCAGCCGCAGCGGTAGGAGAATTTGGGTTCACCGTCAACGAGGCAGAGGCCGAGGACGCGTCGTGCCAGGCCGAGGAGGCGGAGATCCGAAGACTTCTCAAACTTCCGCCCGACGAGCTCGCCGGGGTCCCTTCTTTGAGGCATGCCGGGATCCCCGGGGTTGTGACCGAGGCCGTGGCAAGAGGCGAGGTTGCCGGAGGAAGCAGAGGTGCCGGAGGGAGCGGAGCTGCTGGAAGGAGCAAGGCCGCGGGGCAGGGTGCTGGGCCCAGCGAGCCCACCGAGGAGGAGGAGGAGGAAGACGTCGGAGCCGACGAGGACACTGGCGGATCTCTGGGGCTCGACGATGACATCTCCTCGTCCTCGGAGAGCTCCCCGCCCCGGGCGAGTCCCAAGCGAACACTGCCGAAGCGCCTCCGCAAGGCGGCTACGGCGACGAGGACGCAGGCGCCCCGACAGCAGCCCGCTCGCCAGGCGACACGCGCCACCAGAGCGAGCCAGACCGCGACGGAGGCGCCCCGCGCACCAGTGCCAAGCGGAGGAGGAGCCTCCCAAAGCGGAGTGGCCGCTCCGCCTGCTCCCCGGGCCTCGGCGTCAACAGAGGCTGGGGCTTCGTAGCCCCCAGCCCCGGGGACCGCCAAGCGCCCGAGGGAGCCTTCTCCTCCAGCTCCTCGCGCGGAAGCGCCTCAGGTGGAGTTCGACTTCTCCTCCCTGAGCGACGACGACGACGAGGAACAGGAGTAAGGACTTGCATTCTGTAGCTTCTTTAATTTTGTCTTGATCCTTTCTTCGACAATTCTGACTTTGATTCTTGCTTTGATTTCAGGATCTTGGCCCAGCGAGCGGCGAAGAAGGCCAAGGTTCCCGTAGTCGAGGTCGAGGACGACTCGCCCGTGGCGGCGACAGGGACGCTTCAGCGACGAGCTTGCCGGACCCAAGCGCTGCTCCGAGCAGCAGCCCCCAGCGTAAGTCTGAGCTTAATCTTTCCGCTTGTCGGGCGCGCATGAGGTCCTTGCTTGATACTAACATCTTGTTGCTCTGTCTTGTCTTGATCGTCTTATGCAGAAACGGAGCCGCAGCCGCGGGAGTGCCCGAAGACTACTCCCGAGGAGCCGCAGGCCCCGCCATCCCCGCCAAGGGCGAACTCCCCGGCGAGGGAGAGCGCTCCGCCAAGGGCGGGTACTCCGCCAAGGGCGAGTACCCCGCCAAGGGCGAGCAGCCCGGCGAGGGCGGCCACCCCGCTAAGGGAGAGCTCCCCGGCGAGGGAGTCGGTCGTCGACGAAGTCCGCGAAGGTAAGTCTTGCAACCCCGTCTTCTTGGACTTGTCTTTTTTGGATATTTGCTTGAACCTTTTCTTTTCTTTTTCTTCTTCTCCTAGATCCTCCCGCGCCGGACCGGATGGAGACCGAGGTCGTCGGCGAGGAAGGCGCGCGGGGCGACGACGGCAATGCCCCTGTCGTCGAAGACATGGCAGGAGCCGGCGAGCCCGTCGCGGAGGAGACTGCCCCGACCGCAGACGCAGCGGCCGGGGAGGGGGACGGCGGCCACACTGCCGGCCCGGAGGCTGCAGGAGCGTCAAGCGCTGCGCCGGCCGCCGACCCCTCCACCGAGAAGGAGCAGTCTGCCTTCTATCTTGAGTCTCCCAACGGCGTCTTCATACAGGTGCCGTGGGGATCCTCGTCGCGAGCCCCCGAGGAGGGAGAGACCTTTGATGGAGAGGTCCTCGCCTCCGCGGGGTTGAAGATCGTCGAGGCGCCTGGCGGGAGCGACGAGCCCGAGGAGGAAAAACTGCTACACCGGCTCCTGGCCCTTTACCGGGCCAGGCAGGCGAAACTTGAGTCTCGAGAAGCCCTCACCGCCAAGGCCGCAGCAGATATGGAGAAACGCGCCGCGGAGCTCCGCGCCGCCAACCAGGCGGCCCTCCGCGACTTGGCGGAGGAGCGCGAGAGGCTTGCTGGAGAGTACCAAGAGTGGCTCCTGGAGAAGGCTGAGGCCGAGGAGCAGCAACGACTCGCCGGAGAAGCGCTGTCCCAGCGAGAAGGAGCGCTCAACCAGCGGAAGGTCGAGCTCGACTCTCACGAGGACGACCTTGCCGCTCGGGAGCAGGCCCTTGGCGGAGAGCTGAAGGAAGCGAAGGCCGCCGCCGCCATTGCAGAGACCGCCAAGAAGGACCTTGAGGCTAAGGTGGCGCAGCTGGAGGAGTTCCTGAAGGCGAGCACGGAGAGGGTCACCGCGCTCAACTTAGAGCGCGAGAAGGACGCCCATACCAACTCTGAGCTCCAGGTATGCCTTTCCAAGCAAGGCGACGAGCTGAAGGCCGCCAAGGATTCGATTGCAGATCTGGAGCTGAAAGTCTCTACGCTGAAGGATTCGCTTGACGCCGTCCGGGACCGTGAAACCAAGCTGAAGGACGAGCTCCGCAAGGAGCGAGGCCTGGTGGAGAGCGCCGCCACTTCAGCTGAGAACTTCCGCCGGACCGTCGAAGTATGGACCGAAGATCTGGTGGCTTCTGCAGCTAGCATCGACAAGGAGCTGATGGCGCTGAGGGTTGAGCATCTCATATACTCTCCAGATCCAAATCTCCCCCACAGCGCCAAGCTCAGTCTCTTCTTCAGAGGGGTCGCGCCGGCACTCGCAAGTCTACAGAAGAAGCTCCCCGCGCAGCTGGCCGAGGAGTCACGCCAGCTCTGCGCGGGTACCCTGGAGCGCGTCTTGACCAAGATTGTTTACCGCAATCCTGGTATTAATCTCGTCAACGTCCTCCGCAGCTTGCCGGCCGACGCGGATCAGGAGGCACTGAAGGCGCAGGTCGCCCACATCATCGCCAAGGTGAACAAGATCTCCAGGCGTGAAGGCGATCGCGTAGACTAGGCCTCCTTCTTCTTATTTCTTTTGTTGTTGCAAGGTGTGTCGTGAACACGAAACTATTAGTCATTGCGACAAGCTATCTCTGTAATATATTTATCTTATTTTCGAGCAATTGATGCAGTGTTATTTCCCTTGTTTTGGTCCTTTACTTTGTATGTTTTTAACCCTACGCTTCTAGGAGACTTGCCGGCAAGGGGCCTTTGCCGCGAGCGCTGAGTGCTGGACTCTGAGCAGCCTGCTGGCCAAGGTCTTACCGGCAAGTAGCCTTGCCGCAGCTAGTCGCAACGCACTTAGCTTGCTGAGCGAACTCGAAAACGAAGCAAGGGCGCGACACTTGTCGCAGCTCACTTAAGTCGTTGAGCGTACTCGGAAACAAGATAAGGGTGCGGCTAGCCACAGGTAGGTTCCTCCGCGCACAGGTTTTCCATACAAAGTGTGATTGTTCAAGGAAGATAACTAAAATTTAAAAAATTTGAACTGCTCGAATTCTGGTAACTTAGCTTTCATAGTCTGTTCGTTCTCCGGTAAGTTTCTCTTTCTTGAACAGCACTTGGTTTCCTCCACCTCCTTCCCCCCCCC
>LR738715.1:595417696-595461763 GCA_902687465.1 Secale cereale | reverse complement strand
CCCCCCCCGGCAAACTTGTGCGCGAGGAATGCTTCTTCTGCTTAAGTAGGAAAGAAAAAGGAGAATAGGAAACAAGCGTAGAGTTCCTCGGCATGGTAATGCTTACCGGAGATTTGTGTTGCACAAAATGCCAAATGATGCATGCAAATAACAAAGAAAAGCACGAGAATGGCAAATAGTGCGGAAACACAAAGCTTTACTGATGCACGGGATCTGCGCCCGGCTTTGTACAAAGGGTTACATGCAACAGCGGCAAGGCTTGTACAAAAGGTGGTTGCCGGAGCGGATCGCGGCAACCGCCCCTTATGGGTGAAACTTGCAAAGATGCTCTATGTTCCAGGAGTTGCTCACCGGTAAGCCTTCTTCGGTCTCAAGGCGGACAGCGCCGGGCCTTGTGACTTGTCTCACCCGATAAGGGCCTTCCCACTTCGGCGTCAACTTGTTGGAATTCTTGGCGGACTGAACACGCCGAAGAACAAGGTCGCCTTCCTCGAGACTCCTGGCCTTAACCTTGCGGCTATGATAGCGACGCAAAGCTTGCTGGTATCGAGCAGCTCGTACAGCAGCCTGGAGAAGTTCCTCCTCGAGGAGCAATGCATCATCTTGTCGCAGTTGCTCTTGCTCGAGCTCATCATAAGCGAGCACTCGAGGAGATCCGTATACGAGTTCCGTGGGGAGAACTACCTCTGCTCCATAGACAAGAGCAAAGGGTGTCTGTCCGGTGGCTCAACTTGGTGTCGTTCTGATTGACCAAAGAGCCACCGGTAGCTCCTCTATCCAGTTTCTTCCGCACTTGCACAGCCTGTCAAAGGTCCTTGTCTTGAGTCCGCGCAGCACTTCAGCATTGGCCCTCTCCGCTTGACCATTGCTCCTCGGGTGAGCAACAGAAGCGAAGCAGACCTTGGCGCCAAGGTCTTGGACGTACTGCATGAAGGTGCGACTATTGAATTGTGTGCCGTTGTCGGTGATGATCCTGTTAGGGATTCCGAAACGGCAAACAATCGACCTAAAGAACCTGACCGCTGACTGTGCTGTCACCTTTCTCACCGGCTCCACTTCTGGCCACTTTGTGAACTTGTCGATTGCAACGTACAAGTACTCAAAGCCCCCGACAGCTCGGGGGAAGGGGCCGAGGATATCGAGCCCCCAGACCGAGAAGGGCCAGGACAAAGGGATCGTCTGGAGAGCTTGAGCTGGCTGATGAATTTGTTTGGCATGGAACTGGCACGCTTCACACTTGGTTACTTGTGCAGTTGCATCTTGGAGGGCTTCTGGCCAGAAGAACCCTTGCCGGAACGCCTTCCCGGCAAGCGCCCTTGCGCCAATGTGGTGGCCACATATGCCTCCATGTATCTCTGCCAACAGCTTCTGTCCATCTTCTCTGGAAATGCACTTCAACCTGACACCATTGAGCCTTCTTCTGTACAACTCGTTGTCTACGAATTGGTACATACTGGACTGCCTGGTTATCTTCTCTATCTCTTCTGGGTCGTCGGGAAGTTCTCCAGTTTGCAGAAAACGGACGATCTGCTGTGCCCATGCCGGAGCCTGAGGCTCAACGGCAAGGACTAAAGGCATGAGGGCCGCTGCGGGAACCTCGGCTTCTACGGCAAAGACCTCTGGTTCTGCCGGAGCTGATGGTCCCCCGGCAAGCTCGCCGGGGCGAGGCTTGTCGGGAACGATTGCTTCAACTGTACAGACCCTTGGGTCTGCAGGAGCAAACTGTTCCTCAACGTTCTGATCGTTGATCTTGGGGACCTTGGCGGCGGCCTCGGGGAGATCCGCCGGCAAGTAGTCGCCGGAGACCAACTTTCTCTTCTTGGCTTGCCCAATTGATGGTGTAACGGATGGTTGAGTTAGCTTGAGCAGGAAGGTCCCTGGTTCCACAGGTAACTTCATCGCAGCACACTTTGAGAGGCCATCTGCTATGTCGTTCTAAGTTCTCGGGACGTGCTCCATTTGCAAACCTTCAAAGTGCTCTTCAAGCTTCCTCACTTCATCTACATAAGCTTCCATCAAAGGGCTCTGATAACTCTTGTTGACTTGTCGGACCACCAACTGAGAATCTCCCCGCACAATCAGTTTCTTAATCCCAAGTTCAGCTGCAATTCTGAGGCCGGCAAGCAGGCCCTCATACTCTGCAGTGTTGTTTGTCGCTTGTTCCCTGGGAAAGTGCATCTGGATAACATACTTGAGGTGTTCTCCGGTGGGTGCTATGAGTACCACACCGGCTCCAGCGCCTTGCAGCGAGAAGGCACCATCAAAGTACATCACCCATTCGCTTGTCGCTTCTTGTACAGGTACACTTGTCTCTGGAACTTCTTCATCGGGCGTTGGGGACCACTCAGCTATAAATTCTGCCAAAGCTCTGCTCTGTATAGTTGAGGTACTTTTAAACTTGAGACCAAAGCTCGACATTTCCAGTGCCCACTCGACGATCCTGCCTGTTGCTTCTGGATTCTGCAATATCGTCTTCAACGGAAAGCGAGTGACCACTGTTATCTCGTGGGCTTGGAAGTAATGGCGCAGCTTTCTCGAGGCCATGAGGAGACCGAAAAGCAACTTTTGCACCCCGGAGTATCTTGATCTAGCTCCCTGCAAGAGGGAACTCACAAAATACACCGGGCGCTGCACCATCTTCTTCCGCACCTCTCCTTCCTTCTGCGCAGAGTTGTCCTTGTCGGGGCCAGAGCTTGTCGGGACAGCCCCCTACTTGTCGCTGGATTCGCTTGCCGGTGGTGCGGGCTCCTCGTCGGCCTCCCTCTCCGCTACTAACGCAGCACTAACCACTTGATTGGTTGCTGCTAGATATAGCAGCAACTTCTCTTGTGGCCTAGGTGCGACAAGTATTGGAGTGGAGGATAGGTACCCTTTCAAGTCTAGCAGCGCTGCCTCCGCTTCCGGAGTCCATTTCATAGGACCTGCCTTCTTCAAGATTTTGAAGAAAGGTAGGGCGCGTTCTGCAGACTTTGAAATGAACCTACTGAGGGCAGCCACGCAACCTGCAAGTCTCCTTACGTCCTTGACGCACATCGGGGCTTCAATCTGCTCGATGGCTTTTATCTTGTCGGGGTTGGCTTCAATCCCCCTCTGAGACACAAAGAACCCGAGAAGCTTGCCGGAGGGGACTCCAAAAACGCACTTCTCGGGGTTCAACTTGAGCTGGATCTTGCGCAGATTTGCAAAAGTTTCTTCCAAATCTTGGATCAGGGTGTCCTTGCTCTTGCTCTTCACCACTATGTCATCCATGTAAGCTTCCACATTTCTGTGGATCTGTGGCTCAAAAGCAGTGTGCACCACCCTTGCAAATGTCGAGCCTGCATTCTTCAATCCGAAAGGCATGCGAATAAAGCAATATGTGCCACATGGAGTAATGAATGCAGTCTTCTCTTCATCTTCCTTGGCCATGAAAATCTGGTGGTAGCCTGAATATGCGTCAAGGAAAGAGAGCAGCTCGCATCCAGCAGTGGAGTCAACAATCTGGTCAATGCGCGGCAAGGCAAATGGATCCTTGGGACATGCTTTATTCACATCGGTGAAGTCTATACACAGTCTCCACTTCCCGTTAGCCTTACGCACGACAACTGGATTCGCTAACCACGTCGGATGGATCACGCCTCTAACCAGGCCCGCTGCTTCTAACTTTTTGATTTCCTCGGCAATGAATTCTTGGCGCTCCACGGCTTGCTTTCTGACCTTCTGCTTGACAGGCATCGCATGAGGACACACAGCAAGCTTGTGCTCAATTACCTTCCTGGGAACACCGGGGATGTCAGATGGTTGCCAGGCAAACACATCGACATTCGCCCGCAGGAAGGCAACGAGCGCGCTTTCCTATTTGCTGTCAAGCGTAGCACTGATGGTGAAAGTACCACCAGTGCCGTCCTCCTTGGCGGACACCTTCTTGGTTGCCGGTGGAGCGGCCATCCCTTTTTTGCACTTGCCGGTGGAGCTCGATGGAACGTCCTCGACGGCAGCGCAGCACTCCGAAGAGGTGCGTTTGCCGGAGTGGGCCCCAGAACACTTGCCGGACTTGGTCTTGGTCTTCTTCCCCCCGGGAGCTTCAGCGGCAAGTGTGTTGCTCTCCGCTGCGGCTGCTGCATCCCGGTAGATCTTGTCGGCGCAGATAAGCGCGTCCTTCTTGTCGCCATGGAAAGAGATGACGCTTATCGGCCCCGGCATCTTGAGTACATTGTAGGCGTAGTGGGAAGCTGCCATGAACTTGGCGAGGGCAGGACGTCCAAGTATCCCATTATATGGTAATGGGATATCGACAACATCAAAAGTTATCCTTTCCGTCCTGAAGTTGAGCTCCCCGCCAAAGGTCACTGGCAAAGTGATCTTCCCCTTGGGCTTGCTCCTTCCCGGGTTGATTCCTTGGAAAGAACCGGTCTCTTCGAGCTCGCCATCTGGGATTTGGAGTTTCTTGATCACAGCAGAGGAGATCAAGTTTAGGCCGGCCCCGCCGTCAACCAACATTTTGGTGACCTTGAGGTTGCGGATGGTTGGTGAGACCAACATCGGCAAGCACCCGACCGCAGTGGTGCGGTCAGGGTGATCCTCAAGATCAAAAATGATGGGCGTGCTGGACCATTTGAGGAGCCTGCGCGACTCCACGGGCGGCTCAGCTGCATTTACTTCCCGCACCCACTGCTTGAGTTGGCGGTGGGAAGTATGCAGAGAGGCGCCGCCGTCGACGCACAGGACTTTCGTGGCCTTCTAGAACTCCTGCTCGCTGTTATCATCTTCCTCCATGTCATCGTCGTCGTCTTCTTCATCCTTGTCGCGGCCCCGGGGAGGTCGGTCACATTGCCGCTGCTTGGCCTTGCCGCGGCGTCCTCCCCGGCCATTGAATGGCCGCTTCTTGCTTGGCTCTCCTCCGCCACCTTGGGCCTTCTCCTTGTCGCGCCGCTCGTACTCAGCCTTCTGCTGCTCGACGAGGTACTCGACGCGCTTGCAGTTGGAGAGGTCGTGGCCCTTGGTGCGGTGGATCTTGCAATATTGCTTGTCGGAGCCGTCCTGCTTGTCCGGTGCCGCTACAGGGGCAGGCTCCTTGCCGGAGCCGCCAGCCTGTGTTTGCTTGGCGGGAGCCTCCTTGCCGGACTTCTCGACGGCAAGCACTTCCTTGTTCTTCTTCTTCCTATTGTTCCGCCGCCGGCTCTTCTTTGCCGGGGCGGCATCCTCGCTGTCGCTTCCTCCTGCGCCAGCATCCTCTCCGGGGAGTCTCCTCCCCTCTTCGGCGCGCGCGCACTTGTCAGCCAGAGCATAGAGCTCGCTGACATCCCGTATCTTGGTCATGGCCATCTCCTCACGCATGCGGCGGTTACGCACGTTCTGGTGGAACGCACTGATAACCGCAGCAGGGTGGACGTCGGGGATGTTGTGCTTCACGCGGCTGAAGCGCTGGATGTACTTGCGCAGGGGTTCTCCTTCCTTCTGGGCCAAGATGTGGAGATCGCTCTCCTGGCCGTGGGGTTTGTGGCCGCCCGTGAAGGCGCCGACAAACTGGTGGCAAAGATCTGCCCAAGAAGAAATGGAGCCTTCCGGCAAGTGCATAAGCCAAGAACGAACGTTCGGCTTAAGCACCAGCGGGAAGTAGTTCGCCAGTATCTTCTCGTCGCGCCCCCCGGCAGCCTGCACCGCGATGGTGTAAATGCTGAGGAATTCCGAGGGGTGCGTCTTGCCGTCCTACTTCTCCGGTACGTCGGGCTTGAAGTTCTTCATGCTGGGCCACTGGACACGCCGCAGCTCACGGGTAAACACAGGGCAACCTGCCGTGTACGGCAAGTCGCCTGGCTCACCGGGCGCGTGTGTGTCAACAGCGGTCCCAGCTCGCTGATCTGATTGTCGCCGGGCTTCTCGGCGGCGCTCGATCGTCTCCGAGCGTCTTCTTGTCGCCGATCGTCAAGGACCTGGCGCTGGTCCCGACGAGCCCGCAGATCCGACGACGCCGTGGAGTCGTCGTCGACGTTAATCCGGCGGGGCGGCGTCTTCTGCTTCCGCGGCGGGGAGTGCACGGTGGTTGCACCCCCGGCGGTCTTGTCGTCGTCGGCCTTCGTCTTCTCGACTTGCCGTGGCCGCGAGGTCGCTGGCTGCTGCGGAGAGCCGTTGTTGGCGAAGGCGATCAGGCTCTGGATGGTTGCCCTCCAGTCTTCGGCCTTGTCTGCCGCTGGAGGGAAATCGAGGAGCAGTTGCGCTCTTGCGAGCGCTTCTGGTGGAGAGGAGGGGAGCGGGGGCGAGCGGTGCGAGGAGCGGGATATGCTCGGACTCCTAACATGGTTAGAAGGAGCAGGGTCCCGCCCCGGCGACCGCGCCTTGCTTGTGCCAGGGCGATGGCCTGGAGCGTCCCGCGAACCTCCAGTTTGCCCTTGTCCCAGCAAGCGGATGGTACCTCCTGTACCACGGCGCTGCTGGGTTGTCGTCTGCTGCGATGGACGTGGCGCATCACCGAGGCTCGGTCGTCCGTCTTGTCCTTGGATTTGGTGGCGCCGCGAGTTTCCTCGCCGGCGACCACCCTTCCGACGGCGTCTCCTCCGCCCACCGTTGGTTCTGGTGGCGGCGGAATAGACGCAGACGGGCCTGCGACCTTCGAAGCCTTCTTCTTCGGGGCCATGCTGCTGTTGCTGGAAAAGCTGACGAAGTTGGAGAGGTTGATGAAGAATGCGCCCGCGTGAACTCCGGATCAGGTTCGCACAACCTCGACGCCCCCTACCTGGCGCGCCAAAGATGTCGGGGGAAACTGTCCACCACGAGCACCTATGGGACCGGAGCCCCTTGTTCGTGCGGTAAGGGAGCGGAGGGAGCACAAAGAGCAGATCGTAGAGCACACGCGGGCAGTTTACCCAGGTTCGGGCCGCGATGGACGCGTAAAACCCAACTCCTGCTTAGATTGTATTGATTGTTGGAGCTCGGGAGCTTGAAGAACTAGCTACACCGAGCGAATGAGCGATCTAGGTTCCGAACCCCTTCTACGTTGTGCATGGGCCTCCTTTTATAGCTCAAGGGGTCACCGACAGGTGTCAACGTAGGAGAAAAGGGTAAAAATGTAACTTTGGTGGTAGTTGTAACAGTGCGGGAATAGTGGACGAACAGTGGATGAACAGTGGTCATCACCTACTTTGACAGTGGGGGACAAGAGCATTAAATGCCCGTCGCCGTCGACCCCAAAAGCGTCCGCCCTTGCGTCTCCGTTCGCCACGGCGATAGCCTCGTCACCGTGAAGGGCCACCGTGTCCCCCAGGCTGCACAGCCATCCGCCACGCGTCCCTGGAAGGGACCCAGGGCGACGCGTGGGCCGATGAGCTGGAGCGCAGGCACACAGTGTGAGTTCCCCCGGCAAGCACCTTGCCGGGGTCCTGATCTTGTCGGGCCGGGAAGCTTGCCGCTCCCCGGGTCTTGCCGGGGCGCAAAGTGCGCCGGGGCTTGTCTTCTAGATACAGTCTTCTGGTCTTCCTAGCAAGCTCCTCTTGCCAGGGTCTTGTGTTAATGACATAGTCTTGAGCCTGGGACGGCCTTCCCGGCAAGCTCCACTTGCCGGGGCCTTGATCTTCTGTCTTGTATACTTTGTTTTTGAATGGCTAAAATAAGGATCAGAGAGGTTTCCGGCAAGCACGTGGTAGACCCTGCCGCGGGAAGCTGCCACTGCCCGTGCACAAGTTGGGGTACTAAGGTACCCCTATCTTAGTACACCGACAGTACTTGACCGGACTAGCCAAAAATACTATCACAGTAGTTCTCCCTTTACACACTAGCCGAACAATCGGGAACGTAGGGTTAATCATAGGAGCCGAGCAACCCAACTATTGACCCAAGACATGATTTGGAACTGATGCATATAAGGCAAACATCCAGGACGCCGAACACTCCCTATAGGTGTTCGGTCTTTTCAACATATACCGGGCTGAATACAGCCCCTGGTATTTAGACCCTTATTGACAAGGCACATATGGCAATATGATGTGGGAAAAGAACATTTATGATGAGTGAATCAAACTCGGAACATAATGCGAATCAAGCTGCTCTACTAATATCCCTTCATAGTGCGGCGAGCCGCAAACTTTACAGACAATGACGGAAACCTTCTTGGACATTTGATATGCCAAAAAGGTATATAACAAGAAAGAGAAAAAAAGATTTACACAGGGTCTTAATCTAAAAATAAACCTTAGTGCAGGTTCTTGCTGCACGTCTCCGCCGTTTCCTCCTCTGTAATGTGTCCTTGAAGGGGTAAAAGTATGATGGCCATCTGTAAAAAGAAAGGAAAATAAACCTAGAAAAAAAATTAATCTAGTGTGCCCATAAAAAGTCTGGTTCATTTAATGAACCTAAAGAAGATAAGTTTAGAGTCCGAATAGGGTCTAGCCGAACTATGGACTATGTGCAGGTGTCCCCGGTCATCACCGAAGGAATTTTTAAGGCATAATTATGTACTCGAGGCACATATGCTATTACCTTATGGGGCAGTCGACGGGGGCGTAGCTGTCAATCTTGCTCTGGTTCATCTGAGCTGCCACACTGAGGCGTTTGCCGGACACGTTTAGTTGTGTCCGCTATTGATAGATTATCCGGCTTGAATATGTCGTTTTGGACTTCTGCTGCTAAGGCCGCAGTGTCGTCCTCCGTACGGAGAGTGCGCTCCATATTTCGATTGACCGTGATAACGCCACGTGGTCCAGGCATCTTGAGCTTCAAATAGGCATAATGCGGGACTGCATTAAAGCGGGCGAAGGCCGTTCTTCCGAGTAGTGCATGATAGCCGCTTCAGAACGGAGCTATGTCGAAGATTAGTTCTTTGCTTTGAAAGTTGTCGGGAGAACCGAATACAACTTCCAATGTTAAAGATCCTGTGCAGCGGGCTTCAACGCCCGATATCACTCCTTTAAAGGTCGTGCTACTTGGCTTGATTCTTAAAGGGTAGATCCCCGTCTTGCGGACATTGTCTTGCACTACAAAAAAAAGACACATCCGTGACATTTTGGGCCGAACAAAACTTTTTTCTGTCATACTTATGACAATAATTGTGACAAAACACGGTATCATCATAGATGCAGTGGGGTCCTACTTCTATGACAAAAAATCATGACAGAAAATGGGCTTTTCGTCCTGGGCGGGCCGGAGACGCGGCTGCATGACATTCTTTGGGCCGTCCATGACCGAAAAAACCGTAGTAGAAGCGAGGGCGAGGAAAATATCGGGGTGTTCCCGGTTACAGTGGGTGGTTGGGGCCGAGCGATGCGCGTTTCTCTCGTACACGCACACGCGTGGGTGCGAGGCGTTGGGCTCTAACTGAACCCGAGTGAGGCGTTGGGCTCTAACTGAACCCGAGTGAGGCGTTGGGCTCTAACTGAACCCGAGCGATTACACTGCAGGCTACGCGTTACTGAACCCGAGCGATCGATCGACGGCTATTAACTGAACCAGATCGAGCAATTCCTTCGCTACTGCTGCTAACTGAAGCCGATCGATGCTGCCTCTGCATGAATAGTGAGCGTTGCTGGGGGGGTTTGGATGAACAGTTCCCGGTGGGGGTGGCTGAATATGACCCCGTGATGTTGCCTCTGGATGAACAGGACCCCGATTGATCGAGCCGGTTGGGGCTGGATGAACAGGACCCCATGGAGGGCTGGATGAACAGGACCACCCCGTGGAGGGCAGGATGAACAGTAGATGGTGGAGGTGTCAGGCCCAAGATGTGATTCTATCCCAATCACGTGACACTTACGTGATTGGGGCACAACCGCATTTCGGGCGCTTAGCAAGATGGATATCATTACATCGTACCATTACATACATACATGGGGGATACAACAATACATACAAGTCACATGAATACAACAACATCAATACAAAGCATCCGACTACGGATGCAAACAAGAAAAGAACAAAGACATCCATCTGCTATCCCAGGCTGCCGACCCGGAACCTAACCCAAGACTGAAGAAGAAGAAGAAGAAGAAGAAAGAACTCCAACACAACGATCAACGCTCTCACGTCAAGACATCGGAAACCTGCACCTGCAACTGTTGTTGTAGTATCTGTGAGCCACGAGGACTCAGCAATCCCATAACCATGGGTAACAAGACTATCAAAGCTTAATAGGTAGGAAGAGGTAAAGTGGTGAGGTTGCAGCAGCGGCTAAGCAATATATGGTGGCTAACTTACGAGTACAAGAATAAGATGAGCATCTACGCAAACGGTCGCAACTAGTAGTGATCGCTAAAAATCCTGAACTACCTACGAGTCAAACATAACCCCACCGTGTTCTCTTCTCAAAGTGAAAAGAGACAGTCACGGTTACTCACACAGTTGTGTGTTTTACTTCGGATCCACTGTCAAGTTTTCTACAACCGAACATTAACAAATTCCAATCTGCCACATAACCGCGGGCACGGCTTTCAAAAGATCATAACCCTGCAGGGGTGTCCCAACTTAGCCCATCACAAGCTCTCACGATCAGCTGAAGTGATAAATATAATACTATCACCCCTTATCTTAGGGAAATCCGATCAGGCTCGGCATCCCGGTGCACAAGACATTTCGACAATGGTAAAACAAGACCAGCAAGACCTCCCGGCATGCCGACACCCTGATAGTAGCCACGCGTATCTCGTCTCAGGCCACAACCGGATAGGTGATCCTACAAGTAAAACCAGCCCTCGGGTTTCCCCAAGGTGGCCCCACAGTCTCCCCGTTTGGGACCAACACCATCAGCACTGGCCCCCCTGCTATGTAGAAAAGAATCTCCAAGGAGCGTCCCCCTTATGCAATTTAATTAATTAATTAAGTTATTATGAGGCAAATTAAAACCAATGTTGGGCCTTGCTGGAGGAGTTTTATTCAAAGGCGAAGTGTCAAGGGGTCCCCATATACCCAACCGTGTAAGGAATGCAAAATCAAGGAACATAATGCCGGTTTATCGGCGCCTAAGGTGGCATGAGTGGAACAAAACACCGAGCAAAAGGCCAAGCCTTCCACCCATGCCCAGTATATAGGTGTGTTATTATATATATAACATATTGTGATATTCCAACAACAAGTTCCCACCTGGAACGATCTTCATCTTCACCTGCAACTAACAACGCTATAAGAGTGTAGCGACCAGACCTCTAACAGTCTGATCTCCATGCATCAGTGTCATCCCTGGATCAGTAATGCTGACACGCATGGTACTCGAAGGATTTATAACAGAGTAGCAATCACACACTTATTACATCGATAGTCCAACGATGAATTTATTACAAAAATCATGGCTGAAGGCCATCTAACACGATAACAGCGGAAGGCTTGGAAGATAAGTGAGTCCATCAACTCCAGCGGCATCACTGAGTATAGAACCACGACCTAAAAAGGGCATCTTACTCGTCGTCTGGAAAGTCTGCAACATGAAACGTTGCAGCCCAAAAAACGGGTCAGCACATGGAATATGCTGGCAAGGTAACACAAGAGATGCAATGAAAGTAAAGCTATACTATATTCAATATGGCTGGTGGAAAGCTCTATGGTTAAGTTTTTGCGTAAAGCCAATTTTTCCCTACTTCAAAGGAATGTAACTATCATGGTAGTTGAAGCATCGTTGAGAAGATAGACATCCTCTCAACCCCAATTAAAAGTAATCATTAAACCCAACAAAATTAAATTAGAGTAACATGTTGAGATGCACATGATAATCCAAATACCAGATACTCAAGATGTCCATAACCGGGGACACGGCTAATCATGATCAGTTTGTACACTCTGCAGAGGTTTGTGCACTTTCCCCACAAGACTCGATCGCCTCCGTTTGGTTTCTCGCACTGCATGGTGTTTGAGAAACGGATGACCGAGACACAGTCTTTCCGAAGAGGTCCCCTTAACCAGATAGATAGGCCGGTACACCTACAAAACCCAACTACATCTGCTAGCCCATCATGGAAAGGTTTGCCACAACTTACTCAACTATGCCAGAGACCATAATGGCATGTGGCTGCACACGGAAGTTTCTAGCATGAAAAATCTCATGATCCCTTTGAGCCTAGGTGGCGGTCCAAAAGAAAAACAGGCAATCCTGGAATACCCAAGTGCCTCAATCCACCCAGATGTGTATTAAAGTTGCCACCTTAAGTTGAACCATTAATTAACAACTCACATCTGTCATGGATTTAACTCGAACCCAAACCACGTCTACGAGCATACCATGTCCTAACAGCAAACGTAGAAGTAACTCCCAGGGTTTGAATGTAATGCAGGTAATAGGTACTACCTCAAACTACTTCCCAATCCCACAAGTTAATTGATCCTACTCATGCAATGTGTGAGGGGTTTTGACTAATGCAATGAAAACTGGGTAATTGGAAAGCATGATCAAAGTGTTACTTGCCTTGCTGATGATCCGCACTCCGGGTACTCTATCGCAATCAAACAACAATCATACAATAAGTACTTAACTAATGCATGGGTAAAACTCAAATAAGAGATCTAACCAGAAAGTTCAACTTAAGAACTCCGGTTTGCAAAAAGAATCAACTCGAAAGAAGCAACGAAACTCAAACTGCAAAAGAAACGAGCTCCGAATTACTAGTTGGCCTAAAGTCAAATTTTACAGTAGCCAAAACTTTGTTCAAGTTGGTTAAACGTAAAGAGGGCTTCGAGACGAAGATCTGGGATTTTGAATCACCTGATTCCGACTCTCGAGCGAAAAGAAAAACGAAAAACAAGATCAGGACAGAAATCGCGATCGGAAAAATCGCGGATAAAATACCCCGAAAAAGAAAAACGACGAACAGGCTAACAAACGAACGTTCGCTGTCTGCGATTAACTAACGAAAACCGTTCGTTAAAACGAACGTACGGACGAACGTCCTCTATTTAACTAAACCGGCGAAAACCGATCTAAACCGAAAAAAACAGATCTAGGTTTTTTTAAAACCGATCTGATCTTTTCAAAGAAAGAAGAAAAGAAAAAAATATCTACCGCGGCGTCTACCTCAACTCCGGCGAGGGCGGCGGCTCCGGCGAGGTGAGCGGCGGGACGGCGGCGTCCGGCGGCGGGGCGCGGCGGCGAGGCGGCGGCGTCCGGCGGCGGGGCGCGGGTGGCGGCGGCTTAGGGTTAGGGTTAGGCACGGGTGGGCTGGCTGGCAAAATCGGGCCGACCTGGCGCTATATAAAGCCCGGAGTCCCGGGCTAAAATGACTCCTAGTCGGTTCCCTTTTTTTTTTAAATAGATTCCCGGCGCAATAAAACTAAAGAAATAAATATCAACCCGACTTCAAAATTCCCGAAATAAATTTTCGCCGTCCTCTAATAATATTTAGGACAAGGTGAACATTTTTCCCGGACCTAAATGCAATTTTGAAAAACGCGTATTTTTCCTATGCAAATAAATCCGAAAATAAATCCAGAAAAATACCAAAAGTGATTTTAATATTTTTCCTCCAATATTTCTATTGTTTTGGAGAAGTCATATTATCTCCGCTCATTTATTTTATTTAGAAATATTTTTAGGAGAGAAAAATAATTAGAATCACACTGTCCTCGTACCGGTATTCGAGCGAACTCAAATACGAAAACGGTAAAATCCCCAACTCTCTTTGTAGGTCCTTGAGTTGCTTAGAATTTTCGAGGAACGTCACGAACAAAATGCAAAAATATGCAAATGCAATTATGATCTATGTATAACATTCCAAATTGAAAATTTGGGATGTTACAAACCTACCCCCTTAGAATGAATCTCGCCCTCGAGATTCGGCTTGGCTAGAGAACAGGTGTGGGTGGTCCTTGCGTAGATCATCTTCTCCCTCCCAGGTGGCTTCTTCCTCGGTGTGGTGACTCTACTGAACTTTGCAAAACTTGATAACCTTGCTACGGGAAACTCTACTCGAAAATTCGAGAATCTTAACGGGCTTCTTTTCGTAGGTCAGGTCACTGTCCAACTGAATTGCTTCCAGGGGTACTGTGTCTCTAAGTGGTATATCGGCCATCTCCGCGTGGCACTTCTTCAGTTGCGAAACGTGAAACATGTCGTGCACTCCTGACAATCCTTCGGGCAACTCCAACTTATAGGCAACCTCTCCCATGTGTTCCAAAACACGGTAAGGTCCAACAAATCTCGAGGCTAATTTCCCTTTAACTCCGAAATGTTTAACTCCTCGCAGAGGCGATACCCTCAAGTACGCTCTGTCTCCGATTTCATAGTCTATCTCCTTACGCTTCGAGTCGGCGTAACTCTTCTGCCTGGACTGAGCTACCTTCAGTCTATCTCGGATTAACTTCACTTTCTCCTCAGACTCTTTGATTAAGTCTGGTCCAAACAACTGTCGGTCTCCAACTTCGTCCCATGACAACGGTGTTCGACATCTCCTTCCATATAATGCCTCAAACGGTGCCATCTTCAAACTGGCCTGGTAACTATTGTTGTATGAAAACTCTGCGTAAGGCAAGTTGTCATCCCAACTAGATCCATAGTCTAATGCACAAGCTCTCAACATATCCTCCAGAATCTGATTGACTCTCTCCATCCGTCCATCGGTCTGCGGATGAAACGTTGTGCTAAACTCTAGCCTGGTTCCCAAGGTTTCATGTAACTGCTTCTAGAACTTTGAGGTAAAGTGGGTTCCTCTATCAGATACAATACTCCTCGGAACTCCATGCAGACATACAATTTGGGTCATGTATATCTTAGCCAACTTCGCACTGGTATATGTGGTTTTCACCCGGATAAAGTGGGCTACCTTAGTCAATCAGTCTACTACTACCCAGATTGAATCATACCCTGCTTTGGTCCTGGGCAATCCGGTGATAAAATCCATACCAAGCTTCTCCCACTTCCATTTGGGTATTGGCATAGGTTGTAACAATCCTGCTGGCTTCTGATGTTCTGCATTTATTCTTTGGCATACATCGCAAACTGCTACATACTCCACAATATCCTTCTTCATACCGGTCCACCAGAAAGTATCCTTTAAATCCAAATACATCTTAGTATTTCCTGGGTGAATCGAGTATGGCGAATCATGGGCCTCCTATAAAATCAACTTCCTAATCTCCGGGTCATTGGGCACATAGATTCTATCCTCAAACAACAAGGTGTCGTGCTCATCCTCACGAAAACCTTTAGCTTTTCCTTCGCTCATCTTCTCGTTTATAGCGACAATCTCCTTGTCAGCTTTCTGAGCTTTTCTGATTTTATCCATCAGGGTAGACTGGATTTCTAGCGTTGCTACATAACCTCTCGGAGCTATCTCCAAACGTAGTTCTCGTAGGTCCTCGGCTAGCTCCTTTGGAAACTCTTCCATCATTAGGGTATTGACATGGCTCTTACGGCTTAGCGCATCAGCTACTACGTTAGCCTTTCTGGGATGATAATGCAATCTCATGTCATAATCCTTAATGAGCTCCAACCATCTCCTTTGCCTAAGATTCATCTCCTTCTGAGTAAATATATACTTCAGGCTCTTGTGATCCGTATATACTTCACAATGGTTTCCTACGAGAAAATGTCTCCACACCTTCAATGCATGCACTACGGCTGCTAACTCCAAATCGTGGGTGGCATTGTTCATCTCATGAGGCTTTAGTTGTCGTGAAGCATACGAAACAACTCTTCCTTCCTACATAAGAACTGCTCCAAGTCCTCGACGTGAAGCGTCGCAGTACACCTCATAATCCTTATGTTGATCTGGCAGAATCAACACAGCGGATGATACCAACCTTTTCTTCAACTCCTGGAAACTAGTCTCACATTCTTCGGTCCAACTGAACTTGGTTTCCTTCTTCAACAACTCCGTCATTGGCTTTGCAATCTTCGAGAAATTCTCCATAAATCTCCGGTAGTATCCTGCGAGTCCAAGAAAACTCCGGATCTCTCCAACGGTCGTCGGTGCTTCCCAATTTGTCACAGTCTCCACCTTGGCGGGATCTACTGCTATTCCTTCTCCGGATATAACATGTCCGAGGAATCTGACTTACTTCAACCAAAACTCACATTTACTAAACTTGGCATACAACTGGTGCTCTCTGATCTTCTCCAATACCAAACGGAAATGCTCTTCATGCTCCTCTTCGTCCTTCGAGAAGATCAAAATATCATCTATGAACACTACGACGAACTTATCCAAATACTCCATAAACACTTTGTTCATCAGGTTCATAAAGTAAGCCGGTGCATTTGTCAGACCAAACGACATAACGGTATACTCATACAACCCATACCTAGTGGTAAAGGCCGTCTTAGGGATATCTTGCTCTCGAATCTACAATTGATGGTACCCTGTTCGCAGATCGATCTTAGAAAAGACCTTAGCTCCTTGCAATCTATCGAACAGATCATTGATCATTGGCAACGGGTACTTATTCTTGATCGTTACTTCATTCAATCCTCGGTAATCAACAACCATTCTTAACGATCCATCCTTCTTCTCCACTAGAAGTACTGGCGAACCCCAAGGCGAAGAACTTGGGCGTATGAATCCTTTATCCAGTAACTCCTTAATCTGCTTCTTAATTTCTTCCAAATCTTTTGCGGGCATCCTATATGGTCTCTTAGAAATTGGCCCGGTGCCTGGCAAAAGTTCAATCAAAAACTCTATTTCTCTATCCGGTGGCATGCTAGGTAACTCTTCTGGAAACACATCCGGAAAATCCTTCACTACTGGCACTTCCTCCTGAACAACTCCCGTGAGAGAATGTACTTGAGTCCTTGTAGGCGAATGCCTAGATACATACTTAATCCTTTTTCCCTCCGGGGTGGTGAGCAAAATAGACTTACTGGCACAATCAATGTTACCTCCATACTGTGATAACCAATCCATACCTAATATCACATCCAATCCTTGTGATTCCAGAACTATTAGGTCAGAGGGGAAAGCGTGGCGTCCTATGGTCAATGGCGTCTGAAAACATCCTTGGTGTGCCATAAAACTGCTCCAGGTGAACTTACTAACATGGGGGTCTTAAGAACTCGGGTGGACATCCTATGTTTATTTACGAATCCCCTTGAAATGTATGAATGCGATGCACCAGTATCGAAAAGAACTATTGCGGTAAATGTCTTAACCAAAAACTTACCGACAACAACATCTGGTTGCTCTTCTACCTCCTCCACGGTCACGTGGTTCACTTGTCCTTTGTTGAACGGGTTGGGCTTCTTCCCGGCGCTTCCATTGCCGTTCCCATTCTTAACTTCAGGGCATTCATTGGCATAATGTCCAGTCTTCCCGCACTTGTAACAAGTGACATGGCTAAAGTCCCTCTTGGTGGGTGTGGACGGTGCAAGGCGGTTCTGGTTTCCATTGGCTCCATTCCCATTCCCATTCCCATTGCCATTCTTGGTGCCATTGTGGTTGTGTGAGCTACTTCCTCCATGGGTATGCTGAAACTGTCCTACTGCTTTAGGGGTAAAGCGAGGCTTCTGCTGAGCTCCAGAATTATACTTCCCTTGCCCATACTTCCTCTTGCGACTCTCAATCTGTTGATGCTTCCTTTCAATCATCAGGGCTCGGTCAACCAACTCCTGATAGTTATTAAAAGTTGCCACCATCAACTGTACACTCATCTCATCATTCAACCCTTACATAAATCTCTCCTACTTCTTGGCATCTGTAGCCACATCATCGGGGGCATAACGAGATAGGGTACTAAACTCATCCACGTACTGGGCTACTGTACGATTTCCTTGGCGCAAGTTGAGAAACTCCTGCTTCTTCATACTCATGGCTCCAGTCGAGACATGGGCAGTACGAAAAGCTTGCTGGAACTGATCCCAAGTCACATCGGCTATGGGGTAAGTGGCTGTGTAATTCTCCCACCATGCTGCCGCTGGTCCAGACAACTGGTGTGCGGCAAATCGCACCTTCTCAACATCCGAGCAATTGGCGGTGGTCAAATCCCTTCCAATCTTGCGTAGCCAGTCATCAGCCACAATTGGTTCGATGCTGCTAGCAAACACAGGTGGTTGCGACCTTAAGAAACGTGTCAGGTTGTCCACAGGTGGTGGTGGTGGAGGGTTGTTGTTGTTGTTCTGGTTGTTCTGGACAAGAAGTTGCATCAGGGTGTTCTGCTGCTGGATCAACTGAGTGAGCTCAGGGGGAAACTCGAATTCACGTCTTGGAGGCATCTGATGGGTGTAGAGGGAAGAGATTAGAATATAATAGAGGTCTAAGGGAAAATTACTACCCATATGCACATGAGTCAAACACACAATCATATCACACCAATCAATTTCAAACAAGGTCTTACAAATCTAACGATCGTTTACAAAAGTGATCTAAATCTAATACTTGGTGGTAAACTACTAGTCATAGGGTGGTCATCTAAAAATATTGGTCGGCAGAGGATTCCATAATATCTGCCCCAGCTTCATCTTCATAGTCTTCATCTTTGCTATCCTCAGCTTCCGAATCCGTATCATCTATGATGATATAGTCTTCCGGTTGAATCTCCTTGGGTTCTTCTTCCTCGTCTTCTTCTCCCATGAGTATCCCTAACTTCCGGGTCAAATCATCATTCTTCTCCACAAGTATTTTCATCTCCTCCTCATATCCGTCGCGTGTAGACTTGAGTTCTTCCTCTAACTCCAAATTCCTATTTAGGGCCTTCTTCAAATCTATCATCCCAGCACACATCTGGTGCTCTTGGCGATGAATGTGGTGGTTCAACTCCTGGATGAATGCTGCTATGGATATACCCTTCCTAGTGCTAATCATATCCCAATTCTCATCTCGGCGTCCACAAATCTGGTAGATGGTGTCCTTTAGCTCTTTTTTGTAGACTTCTCCAATCCTTCCCATAGCAATAGTGGGGTGACGGGTGCATACGTCCTTCCTGGAACTTGAGCTTGAATCAACCAACGCTCCTCCTCAGGTAGAGTGGCATTGTAGGTTCCAGTGAAACTTGGTAATCCAATGTGTAGATATCTGGTGACCTCCTTCAGGTGTCGTCCAAAAGGTGTATCATCATCCGGTTGCATGAACTTGTGCTTTGCTTCCACCATCCTAAAGAATAGAAAAGATGAGGAGTCAGAAGAGAGAAGAGTGAATAGTGTTCTAGGGCTTGTCTTAGTGGTCTTGTCCTACAGTCAGCGTGTGCTCTAATACCATCTTTGTAGCGACCAGACCTCAAACAGTCTGATCTCCATGCATCAGTGTCATCCTTGGATCAGTAATGCTGACACGCATGGTACTCGAAGGATTTATAATAGAGTAGCAATCACACACTTATTACATCGATAGTCCAACGATGAATTTATTACAAAAATCATGGTTGAAGGCCATCTAACACGATAACAATGGAAGGCTTGGAAGATAAGTGAGTCCATCAACTCCAGCAGCATCACTGAGTATAGAACCACGACCTAAAAAGGGCATCTTACTCGTCGTCTGAAAAGTCTGCAACATGAAACGTTGCAGCCTGAAAAACGGGTCTGCACATGGAATATGATGGCAAGGTAACACAAGAGATGCAATGAAAGTAAAGCTATACTATATGCAATATGACTGGTGGAAAGCTCTATGGTTAAGTTTTTGCGTAAAGCCAATTTTTCCCTACTTCAAAGGAATGTAACTATCATGGTAGTTGAAGCATCGTTGAGAAGATAGACATCCTCTCAACCCCAATTAAAAGTAATCATTAAACCCAACAAAATTAAATTAGAGTAACATGTTGAGATGCACATGATAATCCAAATACTAGTTACTCAAGATATCCATAACCGGGGACACGGCTAATCATGATCAGTTTGTACACTCTGCAGAGGTTTGTGCACTTTCCCCACAAGACTCGATCGCCTCCGTTTGGTTTCTCGCACTGCATGGTGTTTGAGAAACGGATGACCGAGACACAGTCTTTCCGAAGAGGTCCCCTTAACCAGATAGATAGGCCGGTACACCTACAAAACCTAACTACATCTGCTAGCCCATCATGGAAAGGTTTCCCACAACTTACTCAACTATGCCAGAGCCCATAATGGCATGTGGCTGCACACGGAAGTTTCTAGCATGAAAAATCTCATGATCCCTTTGAGCCTGGGTGGCGGTCCAAAAGAAAAACAGGCAATCCTGGAATACCCAAGTGCCTCAATCCACCCAGATGTGTATTAAAGTTTCCACCTTAAGTTGAACCATTAATTAACAACTCACATCTGTCATGGATTTCACTCGAACCCAAACCACGTCTACGAGCATACCATGTCCTAACAGCAAACGTAGAAGTAACTCCCAGGGTTTGAATGTAATGCAGGTAATAGGTACTACCTCAAACTACTTCCCAATCCCACAAGTTAATTGATCCTACTCATGCAATGTGTGAGGGGTTTTGACTAATGCAATGAAAACTGGGTAATTGGAAAGCATGATCAAAGTGTTACTTGCCTTGCTGATGATCCGCAAAACCTAGAGACTCAAAGTAGCAAGCGACGCACTCCGGGTACTCTATCGCAATCAAACAACAATCATACAATAAGTACTTAACTAATGCACGGGTAAAACTCAAATAAGAGATCTAACCATAAAGTTCAACTTAAGAACTCCGATTTGCAAAAAGAATCAACTCGAAAGAAGCATCGAAACTCAAAGTGCAAAAGAAACGAGCTCCGAATTACTAGTTGGCCTAAAGTCAAATTTTACAGTAGCCAAAACTTTGTTCAAGTTGGTTAAACGTAAAGAGGGCTTCAAGACGAAGATCTGGGATTTTGAATCACCTGATTCCGACTCTCGAGCGAAAAGAAAAACGAAAAACAAGATCAGGGCAGAAATCGCGATCAGAAAAATCGCGGATAAAATACCCCGAAAAAGAAAAACGACGAACAGGCTAACGAACGAACATTCGCTGTCTGCGATTAACTAACGAAAACCGTTCGTTAAAACGAACGTACGGACGAACGTCCTCTATTTACCTAAACCGGCGAAAACCGATCTAAACCAAAAAAAAAACAGATCTAGTTTTTTTTAAACCGATCTGATCTTTTCAAAGAAAGAAGAAAAGAAAAAAAAATATCTACCGCGGCGTCTACCTCAACTCCGGCGAGGGCGGCGGCTCCGGCGAGGTGAGCGGCGGGGCGCGGCGGCGGCGGCGTCCGGCGGCGGGGCGCGGCAGCGGCGGCGGCGGCGGGGCGCGGGTGGCGGCGGCTTAGGGTTAGGGTTAGGCGCGGGTGGGCTGGCTGGCGAAATCGGGCCGGCCTGGCGCTATATAAAGCCCGGAGTCCCGGGCTAAAACGACTCCTAGTCGGTTCCCTTTTTTTTTAAATAGATTCCCGGCAATAAAACTAACGAAATAACTATCAAACGGACTCCAAAATTCCCGAAATAAATTTTCACCTTCCTCTAATAATATTTAGGACAAGGTGAACATTTTTCCCGGACCTAAATGCAATTTTGAAAAACGCGTATTTTTCCTATGCAAATAAATCCGAAAATAAATCCAGAAAAATAACAAAAGTGATTTTAATATTTTTCCTCCAATATTTCTATTGTTTTGGAGAAGTCATATTATCTCCGCTCATTTATTTTATTTAGAAATATTTTTAGGAGAGAAAAATAATTAGAATCACACTGTCCTCGTACCGGTATTCGAGCGAACTCAAATACGAAAACGGTAAAATCCCCAACTCTCTCCGTAGGTCCTTGAGTTGCTTAGAATTTTCGAGGAACGTCATGAACAAAATGCAAAAATATGCAAATGCAATTATGATCTATGTATAACAATCCAAATTGAAAATTTGGGATGTTACAAAGAGGGGCTGAGCAAGCGGGTAACATAGCCAAACAAGGGTTTTGCTAGGAAGGTGTCAAATGTTAGAGGTTTCATGGCAACAAGGAGAGGGGCTGACAATAAGATGGGTAGTGCGACATATAACGATAGTATCGAGACAACTAAGCAAAGGCAATGATAGTAAAGGTATCCAAGGGTATGATCATCTTGCCTGAGATCCCGCAAGGAAGAAGAACGGATCCATGAAGAAGACGAAGAAGAAGCCTTGAAGACGAAGCACGAGTAGACGAACGAATCCTCACGATCGCAACGGAACAATCACTAACGAGAAGAAGCAAGCAATACGGTAAACACACACCACAAGAACATGACAATATGCTCAACCAAGTATGATGCAAAACAAGTCTACACAGGATGCACAACAAGTCTATACAGGAAGCAAAACATGGCAAGGTAGGAAGCACAGAAAACAACACAAGTCTATATGATGCAATACATGGCAAGGTATGATGCATGACAAGTCTATACAGGAAGCAATACATGGCAAGGTATGAAGCACAGAAAAACAACACAAGTCTATATGATGCACTACATGGCAAGGTATGATGCATGACAAGTCTATACAAGAAGCAATACATGGCAAGGTAGGAAGCACAGAAAAATAACACAAGAACAGGACAATATGCTCAAGCAATTAGGATGCAAGACAATTCTATATATGATGCAAAACATGGCAAGGCAGGAAGCACTAAAAAACAACACAAGTCAACAAGTTAAATGAGGCCGGAAACTACCTATTACAAATCCGGTAAGTCCTCATATGCATAGTTTGAAATTAGTCCAGATCTGAAAAAACCTTAAGTTAAAGTAGTTAAACAACAATTTAACATGCACCAACATGATCTACACAAAATTCTAGTCAAGTTTCATATAAAGTTTGTTTAATTCAGAGCTACGGCCTAGAAGATATGAGCAAAACAAGACAAGCAAGGCAATGATGCAAAATGCACCCAAACATCAAGCAAACATACTCCATATATGTAAACAAAATGATATTATGATTCTACATGCAAAATCACACAAGTTTCATATAAAGCACACCCAAAACGAAACAACGGGCTAAAATATACACATGAAACAAGATATAACAACAAGCTGAAGTTAACAGCCACATAGCAACTTTGGAGCAAGAAATATATACTCTACAGCACTCAAACATGGTGACAAGAAGCATGGACATGAATTAGACATATCCTACAGCAAACAACTCTATTGGAGCATCTCCATAGGAGGCATGGATCAATAGCAACAAGCTACAACATTTTGATCATGACATTAAAAACCTGACAGCAATATTTTATAGCAACTTGGGAGCAAGAATTAAATAATCTACAACAAGGAAAATGAGCAAGTAAGAGCATGAATGGATAGACAACAACATATACAGCAAGGAATGATCAATGTCCACCCCAAAACTAACATGGATTTGCCTAGGGCATCAATCAAACATAGCATCAGGATAAGACAGATTCCAGACTTAGTGAAATTTCACGAAGTGTTAAAACAGTTAAGTTGGCATGGCATGTTTGCAAGCATGTTTAAGTCACCTCAAAGCATATCATGGAAATATGAATGCACCACAGCAAACACCATATAATTGTGCTTCTAAAACATCTAGACATGTGGCATTAGGACAAACACATCAATAGCAAAGAGCATGTGAAATCAGCATCTCATAACAAGTTTCAGAACTTAACATCCAAATGCACTTTTGCAACAGAGATAAACATGGCAAAATGAACTCAAACAAGCATGCTACAACAACCATCATGTGGTACACTTCACAAGGAACATTTTGACATATCATTTGCATCATTTGGATAAACAAGCACCAAGTTATCACATCTCAAACATGGCAACAAAATAACAAGTAGCAGCAGTTTATAACAAGTAGCACTCTTGCAACAGGGATTAGAGCATCTAGATGAACTTAAACAGCCATGGCAGAATGGAACAAAGTGTAGAGCATATCACCACGATCATTTTGACATATTATTCACTCAAAACGGATAAGCACACAAAAAGTTATCACCATGCAAACATAGCAACATTATATGCATTTTCTGGGACTTAGTGAAAAAAAGGGACAACCTCGGGGAAACGGACACTGTCCAGAGGCAGCGGACACTTCTGGCGGCGGGACCCGCAGGGCAGTGGCACAAAGCGAGGTGGGCGGACATGTCCGGGTTCTTCCCGGACACGTCTGTCGGTGGCCTGGGCGCGAGGCCCATTGTCAGTGGCACAATGCGAAGCGGGTCGCGGAGGCGGATCGGCTGCAGCGGATCGGGCCTTGCCTGATCCAGAGGAGGAGGACGGGAGGCCGGCGGATCCGGCCGCGGCGAGCGGCAGCAGCACACTCCGGCGATGGCGGAGGACGGCGGCAAGCGTCGGGGTGGAGGGACGCCGGCGGGGCGGCGCGCGGTGGTCGGACGCCGGTGGGGCGGCGCAGGGTGGTTGGACGCCGGCGGGGCGGCGCAGGGTGGTCAGACGCCGGCAGGGCGGCGTGGTGGAGGGAGCCGAGCGGCGGCTGGTGGAGGCAGTGGCCGACGACGGAGGCACGGGCCGGTGGCGACCGGACGGTGGCCGGCGGCGCTGATGGAGGGAGCCGGCGGTGAAACTCCGGCCGGCGGCGGGACCACAGTGGCGGGGAGGCGAGTGAAGGAGGCGCGCGGGGCGCGACCCAGATGCGGCCCGAGGCGGGCCGGCCTCGGGCCCCTGGTGGGCCCGCGCGGCTGGGAGCCAGGGGACGAGCCAGGTGGCGCGGGGCGACGTGGCCCAGGCCACATGGCGAAGGGAGATAGGCCAGGGGCGGCGGTTGGTGGTGGCTCAGCCTATGTGTAATGCCCAGGATGGGACTATACCTCCTACGTGTCGAGGCACGACTTAAAGGTATAAGCCCATTCTGGAATGATCTCAAGTTTGGTATCTTTGCACGACTCATGTAAAAGAGGGATTAAATTGCAAAAGGAGATAGTTGGCTTACACTCGCCACTTCACGCAATACATTACATAAGCAAAACATCATTCAGAACATCTCAACCCGACTACGGGTGAAGATCCAAAAGAAAGATACCAAAAACAACATAAAGCCACAGGTCGGAATCGCCCCTAGTAGAAACCACTACTGATCGTCGAAAACGTCACAAACATACGACCACTCTCTTCATCGAGCTCCCAGTGAAGTACTTGAACCAGCTCGTGCATCAATCTCGGCTGAACCTGCATCTGGTGTTGTAGTAACTGTGAGCCACGAGGACTCAGCAATCCCATAACCATGGGTATCAAGACTAGCAAAGCTTGTGGGTATGGAGAAGGATAGTGGTGAGGTTGCAGCAGCGGCTAAGCATAATATGGTGGCTAACTTACGAGTACCAGAATAAGATGAGCATCTACGCAAACGGTCGCAAAGGTAGTGATCGCTAAAGATCCGGAGCTACATACAAGTCAAACATAACCCCACCGTGTTCTCTTCTCAAAGTGAAAAGAGACAGTCACGGTTACTCACCCAGTTGTGTGTATTACTTCGCATCCTCTGTCAAGTTTTCTACAACCGGACATTAACAAATTCCAATCTGCCACATAACCGCGGGCACGGCTTTCAAAAGATCATAACCCTGCAGGGGTGTCCCAACTTAGCCCATCACAAGCTCTCACGATTAGCTGAAGTGATAAATATAATATCATCACCCCTTATCTTAGGGAAAACCGATCAGGCTCAGCATCCCGGTGCACAAGACATTTCGACAATGGTAAAACAAGTCCAGCAAGACCTCCCGGCGTGCCGACACCCTGATGGTAGCCGCGCGCATCTCGTCTCAGGCCACGTCTGGATAAGCGCTACGTATAGTAACCGAAGACCCTAGATAACTGGGTGGCACCGCAAGTGGCTCTAGTTTGGGACCAACACCATCAGCACTGGCCCCCCCTGTTATGTAGAATTAAGAACCCGGGGACATGACCCCCTATGCAATTAATTAATTATTTAAGTTGTTATTATGAGCAAATTAAAACCAATGTTGGGCCTTGCTGGAGGAGTTTTATTCAAAGTCGAACTGTCAAGGGGTCCCCATCCACCCATCGTGTAAGGAACGCAAAATCAAGGAACATAATGCCGGTTTATCGGCGCCTAAGGTGGCATGAGTGAAACAAAACACCGAGAAAAAGGCCAAGCCTTCCACCCATGCCCAGTATATAGGTGTGTTAATATTTATAATAATAGATATTGTGATATTCCAACAACAAGTTCCCTCCTGGAACAAACTTCATCTTCACCTGCAACTAACAACGCTATAAGAGGGGCTGAGCAAGCGGGTAACATAGCCAAACAGTGGTTTTGCTAGGAAGGTGTCAAAGGTTAGAGGTTTCATGGCAACAAGGAGAGGCTGACATAAAAGATGGGTAGCGCGACATGTAACGATAGCATCGAGACAACTAAGCATGGCAATGGTAGTAAAGGTATCCAAGGGTATGATCATCTTGCCTGAGATTCCGCAAGGAAGAAGAACGGATCCATGAAGTAGACGGAGCAACATAGCCGAGCGAATCCTCACAACTCCAGAACGAAACCGAAGCTAACAAGAGAAGCAACCGGAAAGAAGCAAACAACACGTTAAATACACAAGCATAAACATGGCATACGATGCACATCCAAGTATTATGCATGTCCGGTTTAATTATGCATGGCGTGGCAATAGTACAAACAACTTCTACAAGTTAAGTGGAGCTCAATATGCAACGAGTTGCATATTGACGAAACACCAGATTTTAATTATTTAATTAACTCTCGTTTATTTACAAGACAAGATTAAATGTTTTTAACATAGAAAGAGGTGAAGCATACTAAAACTACACTATTTAGGCAAGTTTAAATGAGGCCAGAACGACAAACAACAATTCCGGAAAATCCCCATGTGCATAATATGAATTTCGTACTGTTCTGCCTAAAACATATTTTAAATGTTTTTAAACAGCGAAAGTAAAAGCACCATGTTAAACTACACATTTTTCCACCCCATTTACATATAAAGTTTATTAAATTTGGAGCTACGGTTATTTAGTTATGAATTAAACCATTTCAACATGACATTTGAGCAAATTATGCAACCATCATTTTAAACATTTTAAACAAGGACAAAAGTGGCATATTATGAATCTACATGCGATTTTAAGCATTTTACATGTTAACAACAATTTGATCCGATGCACGGTTTGAAAGTTTTTAAATGCATGAACTTGAGGGTGCAAACTATAAAACGGTTATTCAGCGGATAAATGGATAAATGGATCCTGTGAAAAAACATGTATCGGGCCTAACTCTGGATTTGGCCCGAAATAAAGCAGAGTGACTGCTCACCCATGGGCCGAGGCCCAGTCGGCGTAGCAGGCCGGCTTGGCTCGGTGGTTCTGGGCCGATGGGGGAAGCAGTTGCAGCACAACGTGCACGCGGGTGCGGTCGAACTGGAATCGATCAACGCGAGCTCCTGGCTCGTCCTCGAGGCAGAGGAAGCGGGGCGCGACGGCGGCCCTCCGGAAGAAGACGGAGACGGGCGGAGGCGAGATGTTGGGGTCGGCAGGGGTGAGAAGCGGCGGCTCGGTGAGGCAACCGACGACGGGGAGAGCTCTGCCACGAGGATCCATGGCGAGGTCTCTGCAGAGTAACAAAGGAAGAGATGAACTAAGCGAGAGAAACAGAGAGAAACGGAGGGAAGAAGAAGAAGGGAGAGGAGGCCAGACGAGGTGGTGGATGCGCTGGGCGCCGCTGGTCCTCCGGTCGGCGAGGTCAAGGTGGCGACGAGGAGACCACGATGACGCTGGTTGGGGACGAGGAGGCCCTTGGGGCAGAGGCGCACGAGGTTCGGGCGCCCGCGGCTTGACTCCGGTGACACAGGCTGAAGAAGAGCTCGGGTGCGAGGGGTTGGCTCCGACGAGGTTCAGCAATGACGGGGACGATCTGCCCGACGGCTACTCACGGACGAAGCACGGGGCAGAGGAAGCTTCAGCGGCCATGGGATTGGATCGAGGCAGGGAGGAGCTGTCTCTGGATTAGCCGGGCACAGAAAGCCAAGTGGAAATTGGTGGGGTGGCGGCGCTGCGCTAGGACGGATGGGACAGATCTCCTAAAATTAGGGTTGGGTCTATATATAACAAGTTGTTAGGTTAGGGGCTATCCGGTCCCTTCGATCGTAATCGGATGGTCCGAAATAAATAGGTTAGGTGGCCCAAATAAGAAAACAGGGATATTTTAGGGATGTTTGGGGATGATCCGGATCCAACGGTAATGACAGCCCGGGTCGGGTTCGGGGCAGATTCGGACGTGCAGTCGAGGGGTAAGAAAAATGGGTTGGTTAGCAGGCTGTGTAGAAGGCATCGGGCTAAGACGAGAGAAGAGAGAGAGTGGCCCGGCGGCCGTTTCGAAACACCGAAACGTCCGACGTTTATCCGGCTATAGTGCCGCTATAGATTTAACGTTTGGGCTTTCAAACGAACTCCGAATGCGACGAAATTTGACAAGCGGTCTACCTATGCTATAAAAAGACCACACGTCAAGTTTCATCCCATTCCGAGAACATTTCCCGGCCACTTATAAAATAAATATTCGGATGTGCCGCGGGCGCGTGCGAGTGTGTCTGGGCTCAGAACGGACAACGGAGAGGACGGGCGAACTCGGACGGATGCAAGTTTTGAAAACATGCTAATGAAATGCACATGATGACATGACAAAGCAAAATAAATAACACAAGCACAAATGAAACACACGGGAGAACCCGGAACATCTGGAATCTTCTGGTATCTTCTGGGACGTCGGTCATCGGGCGTCACACTATGGCTGGCTGCCACTTGGCGTGGAGAGGTGGCTGGCTGACTTGGTGGCCCCAAGTGGCGGCGGTGGAGAGGTCATGTGCGGAAATTGATGCAAGGAAGGAGGTTGGAGGTAGGGGAAGGCCTAGGGGATGCCCAAAATGGCAAGGGGGGGTTGTTTATATAGGGAAAAGCCTAGGGTTTGGTGGTTTGGAGGGGTTTTAGAGCCCTCCGATCGCGATCCGACGGATCCGATCGCGAGGGGAGTTTAGGTTGGGCCTAGAGGAGGTAGTGGGCTGTGTAGGAGGGGTTGTGGGGAGAGTAGAGAAGAGGCCCGTGGAGATTTTCGGAGACCGAAAATGTCCGACGAATTAACCAGCGACTAGTGCCGCCGCTATATATATTCGTTGGGCTATCAAACGAGCTCCGAATGCGATGAAATTTGGCAGGCGGCCTGTCTACACTATAATAAGACCACATGCCAAGTTTCAACCCATTCCGAGAACGTTTTTCGGCCACTCATAAAATAAATATTCGGAGGCGCCGCGGGCGCGTGTGAGTGTGTCTGGGCTCAGTACGGACAACGGAAAGGACGAGGGGACTCGTGCGGATGCAAGTTTCGAAAACATGCTGATGCAACACACATGATGACATGGCAAGATGCAACACGCAAGCTGATGACATGGCAACGGCAACGAATAACTGGCTGACAACTGGCGCACCGGTCTCGGGGTGTGACAGGAGGGCTGGATGGACAGTAGCCCGTGGAGGGGTCATTGAACAGGAGCCCATGGAGAGGGCTAGTTGAACAGTAGCCGGTGGAGTACCGCGCGGTGGAGTCTGAACAGTCGCAGGTGGAGGCAGGAGGAGGTCCATGATGGATGAACATTAGCCCGTGGAGGCTGGAGGGGGTCGACGGTGGAGATGAACAGTATCCCATGGAGTCCCGTTTTGCAGTATGCCACACCCCTCCCGATGAACAGGACCCCCGTTTCGATCGTAGCGCTCCAACACAAGTCTGTTTCCTCCATTTTGCGGTACGCCACACCCATCCCGATCAACATGACCCCCATTTCGACCGTAGGAGGTCCATTTCCTCCGTTTTGTGGTACGCCAGACCCCTCCCGATGAACAGGATCCCGTTTCGACCATGGCCGGTCGAACACAAGGCCGTTTCCTCCGTTATGCGGTACGCCAGGCCTCGTTTCCATCGGCTGTTCCATCCAAGCCCTCCCGATTAAAACGATGATGCATTCCATTCTGACCGAGCCGGTTGTCTCCCAATGAACACGACGATGACGATGTTTCTCCGTTCCGACCCAGCCATGTACACGAGCCCTAGTCGTACGTACGCGCGAGTAGGCGTTTGAGACCCCGCCCGTATGTACGTACGTGGCCGTATGTACTTTCTTGCACCCTGGCCGTTGTACGTACGTGTACATACTATGTGCGCGCCTCTGCTACGACACGTGCATGCCTCTACATCGACCAGTATGTATGTACACGTTCGCGACCAGAATGACAACGCTACGTACGCTTCGACCAGGTGGGTCCCGACTGTCAAGCACTTCCTTCCGTGCGAAGATGTAGCTGGTGGGTCCCAGCTATCAGGGGGCGAATCGTTTTTGTCTTGCCCAGATGCACTTCCTTGCGTGCGAAGATGTAGCTGGTGGGTCCCAGTAGTCAGGGGGAAACCTTTTTTTCGCGAAATACGGTGGCCCGTACGATGGGTCCCTGCTGTCAGGTGGAGGAATAATTATTTTGCGCGTAATAAGGAGGCACTTCCTTGCAGCGGCCGTGGACCCAGCTATCAGCCTCTCCACGTACATTCCACGTCCGATAGAAGCCGTTCCTTGACCACGTTGACCACGCCGCGCCGAGAGCACCAAGGCGGTGGACGACGGCGAGGCCTAGGAAGGGGACGACGCGGAGCTGGGGAAGATGCGGCAGTGGATGCCCACGCGTAGAGGAGTACGAGGGTTCACTGGTTAGCTGCGGTGTGAGGCTGCCGTCGCCGCAGAATAACAGATGGTGTGGGTGAGTAGAGGGATGGCCTGGCCAGCGGTGGGAATAGTAGGGGGTGAGGCCTCCGCGGCAGCACAGCCGGCCACGAGAGGCAGTAGCATGCGGCACGACCGGCGCTGCTTTGGGTGGGTGGAGCAACAAGACCAGAGGTTGAGGGAGCACTACGGCTGTTGGATGGAAATCGTACTGTCATTGGAGCTAGAATCGTTCATATTGACTAAGTTGACAAAGCACACCGTCCCCGTCAACTTAGTAGGCCCACAAGTCAGCCTCCCACCAAGGTGGGTCCCAACCAGCAGGGGGAGTATTCATTTTTTTTGTGCATAATAAGGAGGCACTTCTGGTGGGTCCGAGCTGACAGCGGGAAGAACATTCTTTTCGCGCAATACGGTGGCCCGTCCAGTGGGTCCCTGCTATCACGTGGAGCAATCATTATTTCGCGTAATAAGGAGGCACTTCCTTGCTGCCGTCCTGGACCCAGCTGTCAGCCTCTCCACGTACAGTCCACTTCCGATGGAAGCCATTACTTGACCACGTTGACCACGTCGCGCTGAGAGCACCAGGGCGGTGGACAATGGCGAGGCCTAGGAAGGGGACAACGCGGAGCCGGGGAAGACGCGGAAGTGGAAACCTGCGCGGAGAGGAGTATGAGGGTTCACTGGTTGGGCTGCGGTGTGAGGCTGCCATCGGCGCGGAATAACATGGGGTGTGGGTGAGTAGAGGGACGCCCTGGCCAGCGGACAAAGCCTTGCATATGCGTCAACTCTTTTTTTAGGGGACGCGTCAACTTAGTAAGGACACAAGTGTGTGGCAGAGAACTTATAGTCCATTTGAGATTTGTAAGAATGTGCAGCCAATTTTTGAATTCTAATGGAATTTACTACAGCCCATTTACAGTTTGTTAAAAGTACAGCCCATTTCAACCAACCGTTCAAAACAGAATTCAATAAAATTTCCCACATTTTGATCGGATCCGAAATATTTTTATCCTGAAATTTCTAGTGAGATTAAATACAATTTCAATATAAATTTATATTACGTAAAAATCCAACGAAACATTGCGCTCGCAACAATTAATGAAATTAAAATTTTCCATATCAAAAAATAATATTTTATAAAGTAATTACGTGTTTGGTGCATTTTTTATAGTTACTGCCCAGTTTTTATAATTACATCCCATTTTTTATTTCTTAAAGCCAATTTTATTGTTAAGCCCAATGCATCCCTCCTAGGAAAGATTTGCAGCCCAACGGGGAAGAGAATAACAACTTGACCTTGCCTGAGTATTCCTAAAAAAGTATAGATGGGCTAGCCATTTTTAGCTTGAAAAATAGTAATATCTGGGCTGGATATCTGGCCTGGGCTAGATGGGCCACAGCCCGCCCAGTTAATAGCTGCAGCGATGTTTTCGTTGTTGTTCAAAGGAGAAAAATTAATATCTGGGCTAAACATCGCTCAAGAAAACTCTGCAGTGCTCACACCTTAAAAACACAAATACTGCTCGAGTTGCTTGGTCACAGCTGTCGGCCGCTTCTTGTGCAATTCTCTCGTTTATTGACTACATAGGTTGACAATGGTGTGGGACCGTGATGTCAGGAAACCAGGAGGAAGCAAAAAAATAGTTTTATATACTAATAAGGAGGCACTTGCGTACGTGCGGCTATGGCCTTGGTGGGTCCTCACTGTCATCCTCTCCAATTAAAGTCATCTCCTCATCCTCATGTCCGTTGACCATGTTGACAACGCGAGACGGCGGCGGCACGGCGAGCGCAACAACTCGAAGGACGATGGAGAGGGCCTCGCGAGACCTACGGATGGTCTGGTACAGCGCCCGCTGCACATTCGGGAAGCCAGGATCATAGGGCCACAGTTCCGTGACGGCAATGTCGTTCGCTTGTTCACCGGTGCTCGTCGAGGAGACGGAGGTTGCAGCACAGGTCCTCCTGCGTTGGTATCTCTTCCACCATTAGGGTGTCGAAGTGTGGCCGCACCTGATCTATGGTGAACACGGCATGAACCGGCTTGGACAGTGGCGTCGGCTCCTCAACGGAAGTTACGTCCATCATCTGATTGTCGTCGCTCAGCTCGGCGAGGTAGCTAGCGAGCCAGCATGTGCGGCTGCTGGACCGACCCGCTGCCAAGCATGAGTCTGACTACCCTGGCCCACCCAGACTACCTCCCTCGCCCGCGTGCGCTTTCTGCCCAAAATGTTCAGCTCCGCCCGCCCCACTTCCCGGTGCATGCGATTGCTCCGCCTTCAAACGACACAAGTGTCATCCGTCCGTCCTTCTGCCGCCCACATTAATGATACACGGTTGCCAAGGCGGCTACTCCGGCGCCACACGTTCGTCCCTCCGTCGCCTACCATTGCTATATAAACTGTTGCGCCGGCCATAGCCACAGTCATCCGCATCCGTTCCAATTCTCCTGTCCACACCACTACTGCCCACCATGGGTCCTCACGCTCCAGCGCTCTTCGGGACGGGCAGACGATGGACCACAAGGAGATGGCAGCCATTGCTGCCGGCTGGCTGGACAGCAGGCAGCCGGAGGACAACGACGTCCCAATGGAGAATATGGTAATCAACGATCCGGCGCCAACCCCCTCCTCCACGCCATCCTCGCCGGTGCATTGCACCATGACCATCGGCGAGGCACGTGCCCAATATATGGACACGATGAGGTAGAAGTGTGCGGAGCAATTCCGGGAGGCGCAGGCCGACGCCGCCTACCACCACCATCTCCTCCAGGAGCACCTGCAAGCGGAGGAGCAGATCGCCGCGGAGCGAGCGGAGTAGGAGGCGCTGCTCGACTCGTACCGCTCCGCCCGGGAGGGCCGCCTCGAGCGCTGGCGGTACCGCATGCGGGTGGCGGAGGCTGCGGCCGCCTATAAAGAGGGCGATGAAGCGGGCGAGGCGCTGTTTGGCGAGACCGAGGATGAGGCAGAGGACAATGCCGGCTCCGACGAGTCCCCACTCCACTGGCGTCGACAAGGCTCTGCCCCGCCGAGGCCCCGCAGTGCCAACAACCACGCAGAGGACCCCGCCGGCTCCGCCAAGGCCCCACCCTGCCGGCAACGAGGGGGAGGATTTCCCCCGCACCCCCGAGGCGCCGCCCGCCGGCAACGAGATAGAGGACATCGCCGGCTCCGCCGAGGCCCCGCCCCGCTGCCAACGAGGCCGTGCCACACAGAAAATGAGGAAGAGTAAAACACGGTAGGTTGCCGCCGCTCGGGTCCAAGTAAGGCCACCACTGCCCTAATCGCTATGATAAGCTAGGTGGGTTGACCACTGACGGCCGTTTAGCTTCTTGGCGGCGACGTGGAGTCAGAGAGCTATGTTGGAGAAGGATGATGCTTCTACTTAACTGTTGGTGTAGTTGGCTGACTGACACGTGCCTCTGGGCCACATGTGAGTTCCGCAACTGCACCTGCAGTTAAGTCACTTAAGCTTCTGTTCGGCTCAGCCGAACACAGGTGGATAGCTTCGGTTAATTAATTATACCTCCAGCGCACCCCTTTTTAGGTGAAGAATGTATGAAATGTAATGAAATCCGACATGTTTATATGAAATCCGACCGTGTATGAATGAATTTATTTCGATTAGTTCGAATTATTGCATCACTAGTATTGGATGAACATGCAATACAATACGTACTAGCATTATTCCCACGGTGATCACCTCGTTTGCAGCAGTTTCACATGTACTCCCTCCGGTCCTTTCTAGTCTGCATACAAGTTATGTCTGCACTCAAAGTATCTCTACTTTGAACAATCTTATAGAAAAAAAGTATGCACTTTCACAATGTGCAAAGTAAGAAGGAACAGAGGGAGTACAAAGTGTTTGAGCAGCTTTTTAGTGTTCCTGTACATTGCAATCAAACACACAGGCCTGGCAATTCATAGAGAACATTCAAAACAATCGATGATTATGCATCTCAGCGATTCACATGTTAGAGCCAGTATTTACTTCACAACTAAAGAATGAAGAAAAAATGGATCAACGCTGCTGACAGCAAAGGGCGTCCCATTCGAAAATATCAAACTCATGTCTTCTTGCTAAAATCAATGAGCAAAATTTGACAAGGTTTTTCCATTCCAAAATATCAAATGCCTACGATTGTGGAATGGGCAGGGTTTGCCATCTGTTCGGACATTGACATGGCACCTCGTGTTAAATAAACCAGCTGTTCTTTTTGTGCAGTTCCACCAAAATCAACCAAATTTGCGCGTAGCTTCTATGATTTCACCCGTATATGTTGCAACGCCTTGAACTTATCGTCACCTCCTTTCTTGTGGTGGAAATGAATGATTTGATGTATTCATGAACATTTTGTGCAGTTCCCATTGAAATCAAACTGAGCACCCCTGTTTGCACAAATACAAAAAAGTATTAGTATAAAGCAAATTGTACTATGAATTGACAGTTTAAACAGGCACCTACATGGTCCATGTAGAGCACACTTTTAGAAAAATGGAACTCACCGGAAAGAATCCTAGAAAAACATTCTACTCGCGCATCACAGCAAGAAAATGGAGATTTGTCAGTCCTTCAACTGCTCCTTCTGATGACAAGATAGACAGGGCTTCATTATCCCGGCATAATCGGAACTAGTCACTTCACGTACTCCATATTCTTCTTCAGAGGAGGATCATCCTGTTGTGCAAAGACAAGAGGATAATTAAACGCTAGCATCCCTGTTTGCTCGATAAAAAGGAAAGGAAATATTTAAAACAACACAAATGAAGCACTTCTCATGGACAATACCACTTTTTGATGACAGTATCTAAACAGTAGCACAACACCAATAGAGATGACAAAGCTCAATCATGTGGATGAAATCAGTGGGCGAGTACCAACCTTTGTCAGGAGGCTTATTGTGTAGAGCATACAAATGAAGCACTTCTCTAGAACCATGTGTTGCTATCTACTATGGTGGCCATGCTTACTATATACTCCTCGACTATATTAATGTTTCCAACATCTTCTTGTGCAGTTCCACTAAAATATATGGTATCTTCAAAGAATATCCCTGTTTGCACAAGTAGAGATAATTACATATTACAATAAGAGTGGCATCAAATCAGTGGCAAAACAATTGCTCGTTCCAGCCATAGCAATAAATTAAGATGAAAAACTATATCATTACTTGTGTCATCACAGTTCCAGTGCTTCTTTACAGCACCAGGAGTTGATTTTTGTTTTTCTTCCACTTGTTCTTCCCCTTTGTCACTTGGTTCAATAACAGACAAGCTTCGCCTTCAATGTGAAAGAAGGCTAGTACTGACCTCTCATGACGCGGAATTCAAACAACTCACAAGAAGAAGATCTGAACCAAATTTGCCAACACGGATAGGAAGTAAGATCTTCTCTTGTGTAGTTCCACTAAGATCAACCAATCAAGTAACGTTGTCGGTGTGACATTTTGGTTGAACTGCACAAAACACTATTAAAACAAAAGTGTTTTGTGCAGTGCAACAAAAGGTCACAATGGCAACGAGGTGAAGTAGATAACCCTGTTTACACAGAGGTGCAAAGGAAACAACTAGTGGTCAATAATGGTGGATGACACAGAAGCCAACAAAAAGAAGCATCTACCTTATCTAAATGGGAAAGAAAGCAAGACATTAGCATTTCTCAAACGATGGCATTGATTAATATTAAAAGAGAGATTATATTAACAATAAAATTTGTTAAACATGTAATTTTACTTTTAACTTTGGCATTGCATCAATTTTCCAGCGGCATTATTAGAGGGTGCTTGTTTACAGGGACATTTTGGTGGAGGGACTGAAAAAACTCCGTGTCAGTCCCATCTAAACCAAACATGAGGGACTTTTAGGGACTAAAAGTGGGCATTTGGGACTAAAGAAAGAAGACCCCGAGGGAGAGTCTTTTTGGGACTTTTTCCAATAGTTGCCCCTGCCACACATGGCACCTTGTCTCTATTAGTTCAATACTAGGGGTAACATGGTCTTTTAGCATGTCATTTAATAACCTCTAGTCCATGTTTAGTCACTGGAACCAAGCAAGTAGGGACTAGGGAGTTTCTAACCAAACATGGCCTTACATTAACAACAGCTAAAGAGTTACACGGGACAGTGGATGGACCAGCACCATGTGCATCTACCGATGTACTGGGGTGATGCACAGTATGTTGCAACAAAGAACAAACAACCAAGGAGCATATTTGTGTTGGTCCCAGTTTTGTTATCTTTAGACACCTTTCCCTATGTGAGCACAGCAAATCTAGTCCTGCTCAAACTCTATAGCCTTGTCCCCCAAAACAAAAGATTAGTTTGTTCCCGATGTGCGTACCGTGTTTGTCATTGTTTTCCCTTTTTGACCAACGTAGGTGTTGGATAGCCAGTCTGTACTAGTACTTTCCCCACTTCCTTTCCTATGTGAACCACGTCCTAGATTTCCCTTTTCAACCAACGTAGGTGTCGCATAGACAGTCTGTACTAGTACTTTCCCCACTTCCTTTCCTCTGTGAACCATGTCCTAGATTTATGCTATATAACTTTCCCCACTACTTTCCCCCATTCATGTCCTCTTTGAACCACGTCTTAGATTCATGCGATACAACTTCCCCCACTGCTTTCCCCCTTCCTTTCCTTTTTGAACCACGTCCTAGATTCAAGCTATACAACTTTTCCCACTACTTTCCCCCATTCCTTTCCTCTTTGAACCACATCCTAGATTCATGGTATAAAATTTCCCCCACTACTTTCCTGTTTGATCCAACACCTAGATTCAAGTTCAAAATCGGAAAAAGCCCACATGCAGCTAGAGCAATGCATGTGGAATAAGTAAATTATACCTTAAGGTTCTTGGGGTGTGGTTCGGTGGGCGACCAGAGGCCGTTCGACCCACACTATGTACGGCGGCAAAGAAGAAGGGGTCGGAGGCCCTCCCGCGCCGCCGCAGGGTGAAAGTGAACAGTTGCGCCGGTAGTGGATTCCCTCCCTCGCCGACGGAGACAGCGTTAAGCGTCCTTCCCTTCCTGACGGACGGATCCTGCTGGCTCTTTGACCAACAGTGAGGGGAGAGAGGCCAACGAAGTCTTGTTTAGATTTGGAGAGGGTGAGAGAGTGTGAAGGGAGCAACTACAAGCAGACCAGCAGTGAGGGGAGAGAGAGAGGCCAATGAAGTCTTGTTTAGATCTGGACAGGGTGAGAAAGTGTGAAGAGAACAACTACAAGCGCTGAGGCTCCAGCGTGTATATATATACTGGAGAGAGTATGAAGAGTGCAAACCCTAGAAAACAAGCACCGAGGCTGCAGCTTATACGTGATGAGGTGATTATACGGTAACTACGAGATCGTATAGCTCCGTATCCATCCATTTTGACCAGTCAAAGAATTCTCCTGGCACGAATTATGCTCAAGTGTAGTTATCGAACCCGAGACCGCAAGTTTGATGAGCGAACAGGCTAACCAGCTACACAACCCTCCCGTTATGTTCAACAAGAGGAAAATAACCTTTTATACATTCCTGCATTCATGTGACAAGCATGCCATATTTTTTGTGTGTGTGGGAGTCATTGGGATTTAAATCATAATCGTGTCATGTGGCTTTAGTCGTAAGACTATCCACAGTGGTGCAAAAATAATGCAGACTTAGTCACCTAACCTCTCTCCACGTAGTACGTTGGGTCCCACCAGTCAGAGGGTGAAACAAACAAATTAATAAGAAAAATTAAAAGCGTCAGCGGTGTATCTTACCTCACACATCTCGCTACTGCTCGGAAATACTGTCCAATTGATACCTCTGTTCGCTCACGTACTATTTTAAGTGAATCCTTATTATAACATGCACACAATTTTGGGCACTTGTATTCGACCTAAGTCAGTGTGCCACGGTATCTCGTATGACTCCCTCCGTCTAGGTGTAATAAGTCACGTTAGAAGGTGCAGCGGGACCAAGGTGCAAGCAGATTGGAGGAGAAGGAGAAACTTGACCGGTCATTCCTCCAATCAAAGCCCTGATTTCTGTCTCTAAACGCAACAATTGATCCAAACAACTAAGGGCCTCTTTGATTCATAGGATTTCCAAAACGCAGGAATAGGAAAAACGTGGGATTGGGGTGGCATATCATCTTTAATTCTACATGATTCTATGAGTTTTTGATCGTGCACAGAAAAACGTAGGATTCTTTCAAAGAGGTTAGTGTGGATTGAAAATTTCCTATGAAATCTAGTGCAAATGAATCGTATGGAAAAGTTCCTATGCTTTAGAATCCTATGAATCAAACAACCCAAATAAGAAAAAATGCTAAGGAATTGTCTCCTTCAAAATTCCTTTGACAATCCTTGGAATCAAAGAAGCCCTAAGAGATGTCGTTTTAGCTACCATGCAGGGACACATATTAACTTGCATGCAAGCCGACTTTGATTTCTTGACTAATCAACGCGTAGTTGCGCTCCATGCATTGGGTTATCGGGGGAGATAACAAGGCAGAGTAAGGAGGGTTTGGTTACATTGCTTAGGCTGGTCACAGTTTGTACATACTCCATTTGTATCTCACTTCATGTGGCTTCGCACTCGCATGATTTTCCTATTCTATGAACCTGTGTGTGCGTGTGCGTGTGCGTGTGTTTAACAGCATATGTGTGTTAGAGAGAGCGACAGATAGACCTATTCCTATAGAGTGATGGTGTGTAGTGTATGATTTAGCCGCGAGAGTCGGTGCATCCTCTCGTTTCTGGGTGTCCGGTAGGGACAGGCGGACATCTGCCACGCCCGCTCCTGACCAGCCTGGCCCACCCAAAGCCCCTCCATTACCAGCGTGCGCTTCCCTCCCAAAACGGTCAGCACCGCTCCAAAGACTCGGTGCCGCATTCATGCCCGGGCAGAGCGGATGCGACCTCTCACTGGCGCCTGCGTTGAAGGGAGAAGCAGATTCAAGAGTGATCGTTGCTTCGTCCGTCCAACTTACTGCTGGGTCTATGTGATTTGACGGCTCATTGGTCATTATTACTAAGGTGGTAGGACTGCTGGATGTCCCACGCTTTCAGCGAAAGGAGGTACTACTAGATTACAACTTCATCCATTCTTACGGCGGAGGAGTGCAAGAGCAGTGAAAACACGCAGGCTCAGTGATTACATGGACCATCTCACACTATCACCATATTTTCTGGACACCGTGCGACACCTAACTATTTACATAGTACTCCCTCCATTCCTAAATATAAGTCTTTGTAGAGACTCCACTAGGTGGACTACATACGGAACAAAATGAATGAATGTACACTTAAAATGCATCTATATACATCCATGTGTGGTTCATGGTGAAATCTCTACAAAGACTTATATTTAGGAATGGAGTACTTGTATAGTACGTACTGTAATTTATCAGCGAGATAGTATAATGCTATGAAGCTTCTAGCTTCTTTACATGCATCTTGCGTCCAAGGTTGCCCGTTGCAACATTTCATCAAATACAAAGGAGACTAACATGCATGCTATTGCATCTCAATGATTGACAGATCATAGCAAATATGTACTCCCTCCATTCCAAAATAAGTGTCTCAGCTTTATGCTACATACGGAGCAAAATGAGTGAATCTACACTCTAAAATACGTCTATATACATCAGTGTTTGGAGTATGTACTAGTAGTTCATATTGAAATCTACTAAAGGACATATATATTCCAAACAATATGATAATCTCTCTAACCAAGGTAGTAGGGATGAGGAGTAAACGGAGGGAGTTGTAAAATTTTCTCCTCGTCCTGCGAGCCACCGAGCGCATGGGCGAGGGAGCGGGTGTAAGGTGTAGTAAGCAAGCTTCACCTCGTCATGCGAGCCACCGTGCCCATGGGCGGGGGAGGCGGTGTACTAAGCAAGCTTCTCCTCGTTCTGCGAGTTGACGGGACACATCAAAAGTACTCCAGTGTATAGATCCTTGACTCTAAGGTAGGCCCCACATGATTTGCCTCTTTTTTAACATAACGCGTCAAGTCACAATTTCTTTGTTCACCCGTGGTAGACGATCCTCCCTCCATCTAGTGGACAACCAGTACGCGTGTCAAGTTACCACGCGGGCTGCCTTTTCATACAAAAATGAGCTCCACCGTGTACCTGCGCGGGTGTGGTTGGGAAAGAGACGGGAGTACGTGCGCCGTGCGTGCACCTCTTCTCCTCGTGCACGTCCCCCACCTACGTGGGTGTGTGTGAGAGATACAAACCTAGACCAAATGGCTTGTTTGCGTTCGTGAGTGTTTTTTGTTTTGGGGGGGGGGAGGTTGATTTTGTGAATGTATTTGTGGGAATATGTGTCGATGACATCTCAAACAAAATTTTGCATGCAATGTGTGTGAAATGGAGGCCTATCCATATCATATATAGAGGGTCGGGCGATCCACGAAAAGAGAGGGAGGGGTCATAGATATCGATAGAGTCGAAGAGAGGATCAAGTGGGTGGGTGCAAGATCGATGAAGAGAGCCATCGAAATTGTGTGTGTGTGCAAGTCGAAGATATAGGGCGACTGACCTAGCTACGGGAACGTCAGAGGGCACAGGTCAAGTTTGTGTGTGGCAGGGAGACATGACTAGAGCGCTCGATGTATCGGTGTGTGTGTGTGGGAGGGGGTTTGGGAAGGGGTAGGCAGAGGCCTGACTATAGAGGTAGAACGACTCGTATATGTGTAGAGAAGGAGAGACCCAGCTATGTCTTGAGGGAGATCGGTCGACATCCATACATAACTGAAGGACGGGAAATAGGATGGGACAGAGAGAGAGAGGAGAGAGAGAGGGAGGGAGAGGGGTAGAGTGATGGATGGGTGATGGAATTGCTTCTCGAAGATGGTGGGAGAGGCCTACTAGACAAACAAGGGTGGAACTGTAATATTATCAATGAAAGTGGGGATGTGTTTCTGTGTGTGCCTGTGCGTGATAGATATGTCAGGACACATCCATGGATGATGAAGGGGAACCATGTGTTTGGTAAGCAAACCTAACTAGATCGGAAGATCTATTGTTGTTTGTCGGAGGAAGGGAGAGACATAACTAATGAGGTAGATCGATTGACGCGTGGGGAAAAACGAGTTATAAGGACCTAGCTAGCTATATGTATAGCGGGAGATCGGTCGGTGTACATCCATTTGTTAGAGGCAAATAAGGCCCGACGAGATGGATAGACAGAGAGAATGGAGCTAGGAGGTGGTGGGAGAGGCCCAGTTACTAGCTAGATAGGGGGAGTGTGTGGTTGTAAGATCGATGAAAAGAGGGGCTAGAGTTTACATGTGTGTGGGACCGTATGAGAGACACGAGGCAAGGACACATAAAGGAGGAGATTGAAGGTGCGTGTGTATGTTGTAGGCAGACATCACTGGAGAGGTTTATCGATTGGTGTGTGTCGGAAAGGAGTTGTGGAGACTGTGGGAGAACGACCTAAAGAAAACAAAATGAATGTGCCCGATGGATAGAATGCTGAGGGAGGGGGAGGTCGAGGAGGGCGTGTGCATGCACGAGAGAAAGTTAGTGGTAGCTACAAAGGTTAGAGGATTGTGTGGGTGTAAGAGACTAACAAAGATCATAATTTGATATGAAAGTGGATTCATATATTTTAATAGGAGATCATAGTGTTTTAAACATATGCATGCATGAATATAGCGGTGATACGCGTGTTGTGGTTTTGCACATGTTATACCATAATGTGACAATGCATGGCGTTTGCAACTCACAGATAAATGTTGAACAATCTAAACCATACTATACATCGAACAATCTAAACAATACTATATATCGAACATTCTCACATTTTATTTGAATTTGTGGTATTGTGTGGTGTTTGCAACTCACATCTAAATACTTGTAGGCATAGGGGGGGCACCATACATAATGTGATAAACACATTATACATATGAGACATGGTTTGGTTTGTGAAGATCTAGCTAGAGCTTGAAATGTACTATGATTTGAAATCAACATAAAGTGGATTCAAAAAATCGAGTTCGAGTTCATATAGTACACATAGTTCATATGTAACTCGAGACTAATCATGTGGTGTGCTGTGAAGATAATACACAAACGATGGTTTAACTTGACAATAATGACGATTGTAGATCTTATTAAAACTGAGAAATGAATTCAAATGCTTTGACTTCACAACAATCATTATTGTAGATCTTATTCAAATAGAGAAACGAATTCAAATTTAGTTCATATTGAAGCTGTAGTATATACGTTTGGAATGCACTAAAACGTTAATTTGAGTACTAGGTTGCATGCATTATACATGTAGCGAAATATTCTAATTGAACATAACATGAATTCAATGTTTTGAATGACATTTGTAGTGCGAATTGATTTGGTACAATACACGTTAGGCTTGACCAGAAATTTCAACCCGCGTCTTGTTAGCCCAAAATATTTAAGATTTATCTTTGTCTCGTTGTGCTCCAATAACTCCCTCCATCTCAACCCGCGCCTTGCTATTCCAAAATTTCAACGCGCGCAAAAACTCCCACCTCCGGTGAAATCCCAACACGCGAAATGCCCGTGATACCCCTGAACCGAAAGAACCACCTCAAATCGGTGGGGGTACTTTCGTAACTTACCCCACGTTTCAAACAAGCGCGTCCCTAAGCCATGGTTCCCCACTCCCATCCCATCCGCCCACCCATTCGTACACCGAGGCCGGCAAAACCCGCGAAGCCCCACACCCTCCTCCATCCGCCACCTAGCAGGAGTCTCTTCCCCGATGACGTCGTCCACAGCAACACCTTGACATCCCTCATCCACCATACCGGATGAGGTTCCGTCGTCGATCTGGTCGTCCCGCCGGTTCAGCCACCTCATCCTCCACCTCCAAGGAGTTGCCCCGACGTTCCCCTCGTCTTTCGCACCACCTCCATTCCCACACCGCGGTCTTCACCTGCACCACCAGAAGAGCATCATCATCACCGTTTCCTCGGATGAAGCTGCGGCCTAATCGGCGCCACCAAAGAGGTTGTACATTAATCGTTGCCTTTTCTTCTTGATTCGATCTCACGGTGTTGCCGGCGCCCGGTCCCGAGCCGACACGGCGCAGCTCCATCCACGGCAGCGTCGCCGGCCACTTCCTCCACGGCGTCGCTCCCTCTGCGGCGATGTCCACATCAGTAGGAGCTACTGCTGCTTTAGCTCTCGCTCGCGCTGCTGCTCTACTCTTGTTCTCGGTCCCCTGCCTGGTCTGCTCTTGCTCTAGTTCTTGCTCGCGCTGCTGCTCTCGCTCTTGCTCTTGCTTGCGATGCTGCTCCGATTTAGCTACACTTCAGTCGACTGAATCAACTTTTGGGTCAGTCGATTTTCAGGGGGTGGGAGGCTAGCCAGAGTTAAGGAAGAACCAGCCGCAGCGGGGAGGGGGGCTCGCCGAAGAGGTACCCCACTATCTATCTTTGGGTTCAGGGTGGGGCGGTTGGCACCGGCGGTGGTGGGGCAGTGGCGTGGGGATCTCCGGAGAAAAAGCTCGGCACGAGGGGGGGGCTATTGGGATGGCCGGGCGGCGGCGGACCGGCG
>LR738715.1:595349157-595417622 GCA_902687465.1 Secale cereale | reverse complement strand
GGACCGGCGGTGGGGAGTGTTTTCGGGGCGGGCGGGGCGGCGCGGCGGGGGGTGGCTGTTTGGCAGGTGGTGGCTGGCGGCTCAGGGGGGTGGAGGTTGAAGATGAACTACAGGCCCTTGATTTCGTATCCAACGGCTGCAAAATCGACTAACCAGAGATGAAAAAGTTAGTCGACTCACGTGTAGCCTCACCTCTAGTGCGTTCAGCTTCGACAGTAAAATTCAGTTTCCACAGCAAAATTCAGTTTCGACAATTAAGTTCGTTTTCGACAGTTAAATTCGGTTTCGACAGAAAAATTCAGTTTTGACAGTTAAGTTCAGTTTCGACAGTTAAGTTTAGAGATGAGCGGCTGATGTATACATCTAGCACTTTGTGGTTATGTATTTTACGTCATCTATTGGAGATGCGATTAGAATTCCACTCAGGTTAACGTTGTCTCTCTTGTCCTGCTTCAGCCTCGGCGTCGTACAACTCACCGGAGCTGCTCCAACGACGAAACCCTCCATCACAGTGGAGCAGTACCTCAGGCTCCCTCTCCAGACGCCTAAGATCTTCTTCCCCTCCTCCGACAGCCAAGTCAGCCGGAGCATCCTCACCGGCCAACACAATCACGCTGAGGTCGACGTGGCTTCGCCAAAGAGGTTGTACACTTCTTGTGGTTTGACTTAATCTCACCATGCTTCTTTGCATCCTATGATCTTCCAATTCTTGTGAACCAAACACCCAGATTGGTAGAAATCCTGTGTTTTTAAATTCTCTATTTTGCACGTGCATTCCTATCTATTTCCTATCCCTCTATTGTTAGAATCCTCAAATTCAAACAAGCCCTTGCACAATTACTTCTGTTACAGATATGTGTCAAAGAAAACCTTGTGTGGTTTGTCCCGCTCCTGCGGTGCTGTGTTCCACCCTAGCTCGGCTGCTCCAACAACGGAAGGGTTCACCGCAGCAGGGATCCGCTCTCCAGACTGTCTTTTGCCGCCTCTGATCTTCTTCACAGCCGCTGCCAACCACGACAACTGCATTACCATCATCAACTGAGAAGATGACCTTGAGGACTACACGGGTCCGCAAGAGAGGTCGCACTCTTCTGTGTCTGCTTACGTTATGCATCGCTTAATATGATGACATGCTACTATCGTCGTGTTCACCTATTAGACTCCGACTCAGGTCCAAACTTATGCTGAAACTTGAGTTTTTAAATGGTAGTGGGGTACATATTGGGCCAACAATCAGTACTACATGTCTACTATCTGGTTAATCTCGGGTGTCTACTATGAGTTTCATGTTGGGTGCAAACAAACATTAAAGGAGCCATTATCTGTATTTTTTAACTAAAGCTATTATCTGCCTGCTATCATTGGTTTTGGGTCTATCCATAGTTTGCTACCTTCACTCTGGATTTGTGCATGCACTCCTTACATAATCTCACTATGTTTTATTCCTATGCATGTCAGTTATTGTACACAATGGAACTGAACATGTAGAGCAAAAGAGACGAGCCTTGCGTGGAAATAAAATTTCATGCAGACGTCGCTCCATGGTGGGCGCAAAGGCAGCCCCCCCTCCACCCATTTCGGATTGTAATCAACAGGAAGATAACTCCTCAGAGGATGATTCAAAGACAGATGACCAGTCCGACCCCCCCCCCCCGGTGGTGCATGCTCTAACTTGGCAGGGTTATGTTGCTCATATCGTGCGTATGGTATCTTGCATTTCTATGTCATTTGCTTAGTTTAGACATGATTTGTGTGAATGCCACATGTTTTGTGTCTAATTACCATATATGTGAATTATGCAATGCCATCTTTTTGCAAGACATTGTATATGTGAATTATGCAATGCTATCTTGTTGCAAGGCATTATATATGTGAATTATGCAATGCCATGTTGTTTAGCCAAGCGTCATATATGTGAATTATATCATGCCGTCCTTTTTTGTATTTCTCATTGCTTTTGTCGACAATGTTTGTATATTCAACGGCTCTTCCTGTGCATCAGCCATTTGAATTAGTGATGGAGAAATCTGGAGTGAAAACAAGGTCTTCAGAGCAGACAATGCTACCTGGTGAAGCAGATATCTTGCTGGTTACAGATAGCTCTTTAGAGGAGGATTCAGAGGTAGATGACCAGTCCTATTATCCCCCTGAGGTGTATGCTCAAACTTGGTAGGATTATATTACTCATATCATGCATATGTTGTATTGTAATGCTTAGTTTTTTACATCATATACACGATATTGAATGCCATCTCCTTAGTTGACACATCATATATGCGATTGCCCTCTACTCACTTCCTTGGTATATAAATCATATATTTGAATTATATCATGCCATGATGTTTACATAGACAGCATGTATCTGAATTATGGCATGCCAACCCATTTTCTAAAGAATAATATAGTTATATCATCTCATCTTGTTCACATAGTTATCATATTTTGAATTATGTCATTCTATCCGTGAATTATATCATGCCATCATGTTTCCATCGACAGCATGTTTGTGATTTATGGCATGCCAACCACTTTAATAGACATGTCGTATAGTTATATCATGTCATCCTATTTACATAGTCATCATATTTTGAAGTATGTCATTTTATCTTGTTTAGTTAGCCATCATAGATGTGAAATTGTGTCATGCTATCCTGTTTAATTAGCCATCATATATGTGAAATTATGTCCTGCTATTCTGTTTGGTTAGACAACATAAATGTGAATTATTTCATGCCCTGTTTTCTTCCCTACTATCCATTGCACCTGTCTATCTTACAATGTCTGTACATTCAATTGATTTTCTTGTTTATCAGCCATTTCAATTGGAGGGGGTGATGGCAGTATTTGTGGGAGTAAAAACACGGTCTTCAGAAAAGATCGTGCTACCTATCGATGGAGATAGAACCACGGTTGTACTTGCCCAAGAACCAGCCCCACCAGACATAACCCAGACTCACGCAGATTGTACCCCTACCTAGTTGGACAGAGAACCAGCTACACCCCTTCTAACCCCACCCCAGTAGATAGTAACCCAGTTCCCGTTGACACAGCACCGTCTCCACCATAGATCACCCAAACACGAGCAGTTAGTAAGGCAACTGCAGTGCCCAAAGCACAAGGACCACCACTCCGAACCCCAAGTCAATGCTTAAAGCAGCAGAAGAATTGTTCTCGGGTCAGGTTCCGTAGCTATGGTTCATACTACTTTGCTCTTGCATCACTGTATTTACTCATACCAACTAATTTTAAATTTGAAGGATGTAATTGAAACTCCAATGGAGCAACAAGTATGTTTTAAACCTGTTTCTTTAACATGTTTGCTATTGTAACTTGCTCTATGTTGATTTCAGTTTCAATTGAATAAACAGTTATAATCTCATGCCATGCACCTTACAAGTGTTGTTATTGTTGTGTAGTTTCCCGCACTTATATTTTGTCTAAGCTGCTTTGTCTTAAATAGATATGATTCGAACTGTATCTATCTTGATTTGGCAACATAAACTAGTTTGATATAGACCATACAGTGACCATACTACATAGATATATGTTTGTTTCATGTTGTTATCCTATCCACCTTACTACTGAACTAGTTTACCAAAATAAGTTTCATATACTACATTGTAAACCTGTGATGTGTTTGTTTGTTTCTCTTTTAGAATGCGGATAAAATATTGGAGAAGAGTACCCCATTATGCAATGGTACAGGAAGTAATGGAGATAAGGTTCAAGATAGTGAGACATCCCTGTTGGTCTCCAAGAAAGCTGATAAAAACTATATTGAAGACACTGAGACAACCCCAAAGTCCCGTCTTGATGTAGTGTTTGAGTTACTAGCTACTACTGCTGGCACCAGCTCTTCGAACTCGCTGCCTGAATTAGTTCGGCTTCTTGAGTCTCAACTTCAAGTTGAAAGACATCGATCAAATGTTAAGGGACAGGAAGCCGAAGGAATGAGGAAGTCCTTGCAGAATTCAGAGGCATACTTTCTGGTGCAACAGCAAGTGCTCGAGGATTTAAGCGCCAAACAAGAGAAAGTTAATAATCTTGCTAAGCATCTTGCCAGAATTATGGGTAGCCAGGATATTGTTTCTTGAGCTCTTCTAAAGTGGTTTCAGTTCTGGACTTGTTTTGCTGCTGCGTTTATATGCTGCTTTATTCCCTATATTTGCACTGGTGGCGAACTTTGATGCCGAGTCGATGTAATATGTGTAATAGCCGTGATAGCCTAGCATAAGTTGCTTGCCTATTTATTTTCTTATTGTCTTGTTTATTTGTTTTCTTTTAGTCAGTGCAGTTCTTTTTCTCCGGTTTGCTAGTGGCCGCAATAGCCTATTTTTTAAAACTAGGCCACATTAACCATGGGCTACATATTTACTGTTGTTAACATGGGCCTCTTACGGGCCGTCGAAACAATGGGCCTTCTACGGGGCGTAGAAACAATGGGCCTTATACGGGTCGTAGACATAATGGGCCTTCTACGGGCCGTATCATCAATGGGCCTTCTACGGGCTGTATGATTGGTTGACCAAACATGGGCCAATAATAGACCACATTATGGCCGTAAATGGGCTAGAGTTGACATCGTCCGTTCATGGGCCAACCATAATAGGCCGTCGTTAATCGGCCGTATTTGATGACGTTATGAAAACAGGCCAATGTATTAACGGGCCACAAACGGGCCGACTGTAACCACGGGCTGAATTTGGCCCAGAAGCAGAAAATACGGGCCGAAAGTAAAGGAATGCTGGAAATGAGCACAAGAATAAATGGGCCCTGAGAAGGCAGAAAGATAACATGGGCTGGAAACAGCCCAACGGAATAATGGGCCGTTAATGGGTATAAAGTGATACACTGTTCATTACGGGCCAGTTTTACCACGGGCCGTTAATGGGCCGAGGGTTACAAAGGGCCTCATATGGGACAAAAGATGTCATGGGCCATACATGGGCCGGAAGTAAAAACGGGCTGGAATTATATTGGACGGCCGAGATGACGCTACTGGGCCTAATTCGGATAGGACGTAAACGGGCCCTGGGTTAGCGGGCTGTAAATGGGCTATATGGGAACATGTCGTTAACAGGCTTTCCGTGGGCCGGCCCGCCACCTTTTTACCAAGTCAAATGGGCCGGCCTTTTCACAGGAATGGGCCTCTTTTGGGCACTGTTCATTACGGGCCAGTTTTACCACGGGTCGTTAATGGGCCGAGGGTTACCAAGGGCCTCATATGGGCCGAAAGACGTCATGGGCCATACATGGGCCGAAAGTTAACTTGGGCTGCAATTACATTGGACGGCCTAGATGACGCTATTGGGCCTAATTCGGATAGGCTGTAAATGGGCCCTAGGTTAGCGGGCTGTAAATGGGCTATATGCGAACATGCCGTTAACAGCCTTGCCGTGGGCTGACTCGCCACCTTTTGACCAAGTCAAACGGGCTGGCCTTTTCACAGGAATGGGCCTCTGTTGGGCCGTGCCATGTGTCGACGTATCATAGGCGCTTTGGGTCCAATGAGTGGATGACATCTGTCCTAACGGCGAGCCGACACGTGTTCCCTCCAGCCAATGATGATTTTACACGTGGAAATCCCCATTGGTCGGGGCTATTAATGGGTTATCGGATCCAAAACCGGACCCGATAGTTTAACGGCGTTCTGTTATGGTGGATGCCATGTGTCGGTCACCCTTGACGAAAGCACTTCTGTGACGCGCGATTTATCGTCATGGAAGTGGACACTTCCATGATGATAATTTTGGTAATGTCATGGAACACTTCTACGACAGCACATGTATGACTATCTTGATTCTGTCATAAATTTGTCATGGATGTACATGCATGACAGAAAACATGACCTACTGTGACAAACACGTATCATCACGGAAGTGTATTTTTTTTTGTAGTGATAATATATTAGATTAAGATTACTGCCGCCGTCCATAAGGACTCGGGTTATATGGTATCCATCTATTATTGGGTCGAGCACTAGGGCAGCCGAACCCCCATGCCTAATACTAGTCGAAAGATCCATGCGATCAAAAGTGATCGGACAGGCTGACCATGGGTTGAATTTTGGGGCGACGGGCTCAACGGTGTAGACGTCTCGGAGTGTGCGCTTGCGCTCCCTCTTTGGGATATGAGTGGCATATATCATGTTCACTATTTTGACTTCCGGTGGAAATTTCTTCTGTCCCCCTATATTTGGCTGGCGAGGTTCATCCTCGTCTTCACCCCGAGGCTCCTTCCGCTTGTGTTCGGCATTTAGCTTGCCGGCCTGCTTGAAAACCCAACAGTTGTGGTTGGTATGGTTGGCAGGTTTCTCTGGGGTTCCATGAATTTGGCAGGGCCTATCTAATATTTTGTCCAAACTTGACGGACCATCTTTGTTGCCTTTAAATGGCTTCTTCCGTTGACCGGGTCTGATGCCACTGAATTCGGCATTTACCGCTGTATCATCTGGGCTTCCAGAATTGTTTCGACGTTTGTTTTTGTTATGTAGTGGCTTTCCATTGCCATCTCTGACTTCAGATGTTCCAGGGTCACTTGTACTACTACGAGCTAACCAGCTATCCTCACCCGCGCAAAAGCGAGTCATGAGTGTAGTTAAGGCTGCCATTGTCCTCGGCTTTTCCTATCCAAGGTGCCTGGCTAGCCATTCATCCTGGATACTGTGCTTAAATGCCGCTAAGACTTCAGCGTCCGGACAGTCCACGATTTGGTTCTTCTTAGTAAGAAACCGATTCCAAAGCTTACAGGCAGACTCCTCGGGTTGTTGGATGATGTGACTTAGATCGTTAGCGTCTGGGGACCGGATATAAGTCCCTTGAAAATTGTAATGCCCAGGATGGGACTATATCTCATACGTGTCGAGGCACGACTTAAAGATATAAGCCCATTCTGGAATGATCTCAAGTTTGGTACCTTTGCACATCTCATGTAAAAATAGGGATGAAAGCGAAAAGATAGTTGGCTTACACTCGCCACGTCACACAATTCATTACATATCCAAACAACATTCAAAAAAACATCACAGCCCGTCTAAGGGTAAAGATCCAAATGAAAGATACCAAACATAACTTAAACCACAGGTCTGAATCGCCCCTAGTAGAAACCTCTACTGATCATCGGGATAGTGCACGTAGTAACGGCTACGGTCCTCGTCGTACTCCCAGTACAGCTCGGTGCCATCACTTGAATAGATCGCCTGAGTACCTGCATCTGGTGTGGTGTAGAGTCTGTGAGCCACAGAGGACTCAGCAATCCCGTTCTCGGGTAACACAACTATCCAAGCCTTGGGTGTGGAACAAGGCTGGAGAAAGAACAAGAGGTTGCAGCAGCACTAGCACTAACTTACGTAAAAGAGAGCGAGAAGAGAAGTGCCTCGGGCGAAAAGATGATCACGAAGTGATCCTAACTAATCAAGTCAAACATAACCCCATCGTGTTCACTTCCCGAACCCCTTTCAGAAAATGACCGTCACGGTACTCACGCTGGTAGTGTATTCTGAACATGGTGTCAAGTTTTCTACAACCAGATATTAACAAATTCCCATCTGCCACATAACCGCGGGCACGGCTTTCGAAAGTTCATAACCCTGCAGGGGTGTTCCAACTTGGCCCATGACAAGCCCACAATCCGCGGAGTCGCAAATCCAAGGTGGGAAGGAACGAGTATCCTCGGAATCCCGTGCTCAAGATACTCCGACTAAGGTAAGGCTAATCCAGCAAATCCTCCCGGCGTGCCGACACACTGATAGTAGCCGCGTGTATCTAGTCTCAGGCCACGACCGGATGAGCACAGCGTACAGTGACCAAAAACCCAAGTTGCCAAGGGAGGTACCGCACACGACTCTAGTTTGGACCAACACTCAAATTGAGCACTGGCCCAGGGGGGTTGATTAATTAATCCTCGGGTTAATTACTCCCTCGGCAAGTTTTAGTTGTTTAGGCAAATAGTACCAATGTTGGGACTTGCTGGAAAAGACTTAGCACTTAGCGGTTTATCGAGGGGGTCCCATAACCCCAACCGTGTGAGGAACGCATAATCAAGGAACATAACACCGGTTTATACGGTTCCTAAGGCGGCATGAGTGGAACAAAACACCAAGCAAAAGGCTTAGCCTTCCACCCATTACCAATATATAAATGATTTCTTTTAAGAATTATATAGTGTGATATCCCAACAAGCTTCAACAAGAAGCAAGAATCTTCAATCTTCTCCTGCAACTAGCAATGCTATAAGAGGGGCTGAGCGAAGCTTACTTAGCCAATCAAAGGTTTGCATAGGTAGGGTGGTTAGACAGATTCATGGTTACAATAGGAGGCTGACAGGAAAACATGGGCATCGAGGCAAAAGCTATAGAGCGAGACTTCTAGCAATAGGCAAAGATAGTAATGATATCCGGGTCAGGTCATCTTGCCTGAAGAGTCGTCGATGGGATCGTAAGCGGGCTCCTCGTTCTCAACCTCAGTAGTAACCTCGTTCTCGTAATCGGTCTCGGCTTCCAGCTCTACGCAACACAAAACACACGGGGCACGAAAATCAACAAGATGCAATGCGCAAACCACAGGATGCATGGCTGATGCACTAAGGAAGCACTACAGATGCACATAAGAAGCACAGAAAGTCAACATAGGAAGCACAGAGATACAGCACAAGGAACATGACAATGTGCATCCAGCAAAATAATTCAAATCATGTTATCAATAGGATATTATGAATCTACATGCAAAAACACACAAGTTACATATAGGACTTGCTCAAAACGGAGCAACGGGCTAAAAGATACACCCGAAACAAGAAACATGCAAAAGCTGAAATTAACAGCCACATAGCAACTTCGGAGCAAGAAATATATAGCCTACATCACTCAAACATCATGACAATGAGCATGGACATAAAGTAGACATATCGTACAGCAAACAATTCCATTGGAGCATCTCCAAAGGAGGCATGGATCAATAGCAACAAGCTATAACATTTTGAACTTGACAACAAAATCCTGACAACAGTAATTTATAGCAACTTGGGAGCAAGAGTTAAATATGCTACAGCCACCCAAATGAGCATGTAAGAGCATTAATGGATAGCCAACAACATATACAACAGAGAATCATCAAGAGTCACCCCAAAACTATCATGGATTTGCCTAGAACAACAAGCAAACATGGCATCTGGAAATTACAGATTCCAGACTTAGTGAAATTTCACTAAGTGTTAAAACAACAGTAACATCATGGCATGTTTGTGTGCAAGTATAAGTCACATCGAAGCATAACATGGCAAGTGGTTTGCACCACAGCAAAGTACACCTGATGGGGAGTCCGAAACATATAAGCATGCATCAAGGGGACAACCACATCAATAGCAACGAGCTCCTCAACTAGGCATCTTGTAACAAGTTTAACAACATAACAGGCACTAGCACTTTTGCGAAGGATATAAACATGGCAAGATGAAATCTATCATGCAAGCTAAAGCAACCAACATGTAGAGCATCTCATGATGAACATTTGGACATATCATTTGTTTCATTTGGATAAACATGCACCAAGTTATCACATTGCAAACATGGCATGAAAACAACTAATAGCAGCAGTTTATAACAAGTAGCACTCTTATCATGAAGATTAAGACACCTAGATGACCTCAAACATGCATGGCACAATGGAACAAAACATAGTACAAGTCACCAGATCATTTTGACATATCATATGCTCAAATCGGACATGCACAGTAAAAGTTATCCACCTCACAAATATGCATCAGAAACTGAAAAACTAGGGACTTAGAGGAAAACGAAGCAACCTCAGGCAGATCTGGCGGATCGGGCCGAAGCGGGTCAAACGGGCCGGACCCGCGGTCAACCGGGCGGAGTCAAACGGGCTACCGGGCCGGATCCTGCCCGCTAGGGTTTCGGCCCAGGGGATCTGGATCAGGCGCTGGCGATCGAGCCTCCCTCAATCGAGGCTGGCTTGGGGCTTCGATGCGGCGGCGGCGAGCTCCTTCGATGGCACGGCGGCCGGCGCGAGGGGCCGAGGGGAGGAAGCCGGTGAAGGGCGGCCTAGGCGGCGAGGTGAGGGCGGCCGACGGCGAGGGCCTCGGGCCGAGGCGGCGGCGGTGAGAAGGTAGGCCAGCGGCGGTGAGAAGGTAGGCCGGCGGCGGTGAAGAACGGCGGCGGCGACCTCGGGCGGCGGCGACCTCGGACCGGAGGCGAAGAAGACGAGGCCTCGGGCTCGGAAGCACGGCTGCGACGAGTCGGAAGCACGGGTGCGGCGAGTCGGAAGCACAGGTGCGGCGAGTCAGAAGCACGGCTCGGCAATGGTGGAAGCACCGCGCGGCAGAGGTGGAAACCCAAGGGTTTTGGACGCAAAAATTGGAGGGGATGGACGTTTATATAGGCACAAGGAGCTAGGGTTGTCCAAATGAGGAGAGGTTTTCGGGCACGAGATCACAATTGGACGGCCTAGATGAAGGGAAGGGTTTGAGTTGGGTTGGTGGGCTGTTGGAGGGGTATCTTGGGCCTCAAAGAGGAGGTACTTTTAGCCCACGAGGATAACTGTTGGAGCCTCAAACGAACTCCAAACGCGACAGAACTTGACAGGCGGGTTACACATATCAAAACAACATCGCACACAAGTCTCACGCCAAACCGGAAACGTTACACGGCCAAACACAAAAGAAGGACTCCGGGAAGCCTCGGGCACGTGAGAGAGCGTCGGAACTCAAAACGGACAACGGGAAGGAACGAGTGGGACCGGATGCAAACGACAACACAAATGCAATGCAATGCACATGACAACATGACATGGATGAATGCACACACGCACACGACAAAACGACGAAAACCCGAAAAGACGAAGAACCCTGAATGGAACTGATGAAGCCAAAGTTATATATTGCCAAAAAGGGAAAGTATTACATCCGGGGCATTACAAACTCTCCTCTACTACGAAAAGATCTCGTCCCGAGATCTAGGACTTGAAGAAGGAAGGGTACTCGGAACGAAGGTGATCTTCTCGTTCCCACATAGCTTCTCGGTCGGTATGGTGTGACCACTTGACTTTCAAGAACTTGATTGACTTGTTGCGGGTCTTGCGCTCGGTTTCTTCGAGAATAGCAACGGGATGCTCTCGGTAAGACAAGTCTTGTTGAAGATCAATCTCCTCAAACGGAATGGTGCGTTCAGGTGTCTTGAAGCACTTGCGGAGTTGAGATACATGAAACACATCATGAACATTGGCGATGTTGGAAGGGAGCTCAAGTTGATAGGCTAGATCGCCTCTTTTGCCAAGGATCTTGAAAGGGCCCACGTATCTAGGAGCAAGCTTTCCTTTGATACCGAATCTTTGGGTGGCTTTCATAGGAGAAACACGGAGATAGACATGATGCCCAAGGTTGAAGGCCAAATCACGATGCTTGCCATCATAGTAGCTCTTATGACGCGACTGAGCGGCCTTGAGATTCTCACGTATGACTTTGCACATTTCTTTGGCTTCTCAGATCAAGTCATTGCCAAGAAGTTGACGTTCACCAGTCTCGGACCAGTTGAGAGGGGTACGACACTTTCTGCCATAGAGGATTTCAAACGGAGCTTTAACGGCACTTGCTTGAAAGTTGTTGTTGTAAGAGAACTCGGCAAACGGAAGGCAAACTTCCCATTTCATGCCAAAAGATATGACACAGGCTCTGAGCATGTCTTCTAGAATCTGATTCACTCTCTCGACTTGACCACTAGTCTGAGGGTGAAATGCAGTGCTAAAACGGATCCTAGTGCCCATGGCAGACTGAAAGGAGTCCCAGAACTTGGAAGTGAACAAACTTCCACGGTCTGAGGAGATAACTTGAGGAATGCCATGTAAGGACACAATTCTGGAAGTGTACAATTCTGCCAGTTGAGCTGCATTGATGGATTCTTTGACTAGAAGGAAGTGCGCGACTTTGGTAAGCTTATCAATCACCACAAAGATAGAATCGTTCCCTCTCTTGGACTTAGGAAAGCCAATGACGAAATCCATTTCAATGTGGTCGAATTTCCACTCGGGAATAGGAAGAGATTGGAGAAGACCAGCTGGACGTTGATGCTCTGCCTTCACTCTTCTGCAGACATCACATTCATTCACGAATTGGGAAATCTCCCTTTTCATGCGTGTCCACCAGTAAGATTGCTTGAGGTCTTGGTACATCTTGGAACTACCAGGATGAATCGAAAGGAGGGAATCATGTGCTTCGTCCATTATGAGCTTCCTGAGATCACCTGTGGGAACCACAAGTCTGTCATCAATGAACAAGGTATCTCTCTCATCAACGCGATAGCACTTGTATTTGGGAGTACCCTTTGCAATACCATGTTTCACTTTCTGCACCATAGCATCACTGAGTTGGGCCTCACGGATCTGATCTTCCAAGGTAGGAGCAACTTGAAGATTTGCAAGAAGCCTTGCAGAACAACTTGGAGGTTGCGCTTCCTGAATGCTTCACAAAGCTCAGGCTGAAACGGCTTGATAAGGAGACTGTTGCAATATGCCTTTCTGCTCAAAGCATCTACAATCACATTCGCCTTGCCAGGTGTGTATTCGATGCTTGGATCATACTCTTGGATCATTTCGACCCAATGAGTCTGGCGGAGGTTCAGGTTCGGCTGTGTGAAGATGTACTTCAAGCTCTTGTGATCGGTGAAGATGTCGACTTTTCTGCCCAACAGAAGGTGTCTCCACGTAATCAAAGCGTGTACCACAGCTACTAGTTCGAGATCATGTGTGGAGTAGTTCTTCTCACTTGGCTTCAATTGACGAGAAGTGTATGCCACAATCTTCTTGTCCTGCATTAGCACACCAGCAAGTCCTTGAAGAGAAGCATCACAGAATACTTCGTAGGGCTTGGACTCATCGGGAGCGGTAAGAACTGGAGCAGAGATGAGCTTTTCTTTGAGAGTTTTGAAAGCCACATCACAGTCTGGAGACCAGTTGTACTTGATATTCTTCTGCAGCAAGTTGGAAAGAGGCTTGGCAATCTTGGAGAAGTTCTCAACGAACCTTCTGCAATAGCTGGCAAGACCAAGGAAGCTTTGGAGTTGCTTGACGTTCTGAGGAGGTTCCCAGTTGACAATTGCTTCAACTTTCTTGGGGTTGACCACAATACCGTCAGCGGAGATGATATGGCCCAGATATAAGACCTTATCGAACCAAAATTCAAACTTGGAGAATTTGGCATAGAACTTATGTTCACGGAGTGTGTCGAGAACCAGACGGAGGTGCTTTTCGTGATCCTCTTCATTCTTGGAGAACACCAAAATGTCATCCAGATACACAAGCACAAACTCGTTGGTGTAGGGGTTGAAAATGTAGTGCATCATTCTCGAGAAGGTAGGTGGAGCATTAGCGAGGCCAAAAGACATGACTGTATACTCATAGGAGCCGTAGCTCGTTCTGAAGACAGTCTTGTGGATATCTTCTTCGCGAATGCGAATTTGGTGATAGCCCATTCGGAGATCGAGCTTTGAGAACACTTTAGCTCCTTTGAGCTGCTCGAACAATTCATTGATGTTGGGGAGCGGATACTTGTTCTTTATTGTCTTCTTGTTCAATGGCCGGTAATCGACGCAAAGGCGCTCCGTGCCATCCTTGTTCTTGACAAATAAGACACCACAGCCCCAAGGAGACGTACTAGGCCTGATCAGACCCATACGCTCCTGTTCATCAAGCTGTTTCTTCAACTCCTTCAACTCTTCAGGAGAGAGCTTGTACGGACGCCGGCATGCTGGCTCAGTACCAGGCTCGAGTTCAATGACGAATTCTACTTGACGATGTGGAGGCATGCCTGGAAGTTCTTTAGGAAAAACGTCTTCGTATTCGTTAACCACCAGAATTTGAGAGATGGCATTAATCTCGCCCTTGTCATTGAGAGAGAATAGCCTGATTGTGTTATCCCTGGAGGCGAAGATAATCACATCTTCATTAGGATGAGTAATCTTGACTTCCTTATTTGCACAATCAATGTGAGCATCATGCTGAGAAAGCCAATCCATCCCGAGGATGAGGTCAATGTCGGAGTTGCCGAGAACCACCGGATTAGCCAGAAAGCGATAATCACCCATGCGAATAGATACATTCGGAGCAAAGTTGTTGGAGTTCATAAGCAAACCCGGAGAAAGCACAGACATCGGTCTCGGCAAAGCTTGCAATGGCATATCATGTGACAATGCAAAAGGTCTTGACATGAAAGAATGTGATGCACCTGAATCAAACAAGACTTTTTCAGGAAAAGAGTTAACTGGAAGGTTACCCAATATCACATCAGAAGAATTCTCCGCTTGCGCTGCATTCATCAGATTCACTCTTGCAGACTTTGGATTATGCTTGACAATAGCAGTGCTGATAGGTGGAGGAGGCGGAAGGCGCCTTGGGTTGGGGCACTTGTTAGCATAATGACCCTTTTGGCCACACTTGTTGCAGACCACTTCTGAGAGAGGACGGAAATGAGGAGCACTTGACTTGGAACCTTGAGACTGATTCTTCGACTCGTTGCTTGGGTTGGGTGGGTGGGAGAAACCACGGCCACCAGAGTTCTTGTTGTTGTTGCAGGGAGCTCGGATCACTGGAGGAGGTGGAAGCCAAAACTTATGTTGCTTCGCGACCACTTGAGAAGATGAGGAGGAGTGAACAACGTCTCTGATCCTCCTTTTGGAAGCTTCCATCTTGAGCTGGGCTGCCTCTTGCTTAAGTGCCATATTATAGAATTTGTCAAACTCATCAGGCTCGAACAAGGTGAGAGCAATTTGGAGTTCATCCTTCAGACCACCACGGAACTGATAGATCTTGCTCTTGGCATCTGGAATGTCTGTCTTAGCATAGCGGGCAAGGTTCTGGAACTTGACATTATATTGGTAGACAGTCATTGAGCCTTGCTTCAGGTTGCGGAATTGCTCACCCATACCCTCGATGACACTTGTTGGAATGTGGTGAGAGCGAAAGTCCTTGCAGAGGTCATCCCAGGAGATTTCACGCCCTTCCCTAGAGTCTTTGTACTGCTGCCACCAATCAGCTGTTTGGTCCTTGAGTTGGAAGGCTGCAAACTTCACATAGTCCTTGGGCCTGACGTTACTGCACTCAAAATGCTTCTTGATATCAGTAATCCAATCTTCATCATCGAGAGGGTCGACACAGTAACTAAAAGCCTTTGGTTGATTAGCCAAGAACTAGTTGAGCGTAGAATGGTGCTGTTGGTTGAAGAAATTGCCTTGGTTCCCATGAGCACCCTGATTTGCTTGCATCTGCTGCATCATCTGCATAAGCATCTGGGTGTTCTGGTTCGTAGTTTGCATAATTGCTCTCCAGGCCTCAGACGAAGGAGGAGGGGAAGGAGGACGTTCAGGAACCTCTTCACGCTCTGGGTTAGCGTTGGGAACCCTTTTAGGAGCCATCCTGAAAGAGATGACCACCATTAGCTATTTGATTGAAAGAAGATATAAGCTGAAACAACGGCTAGAATTGCAACATAGTCTTCACAAGAATCATTCGAACAAGAGGAACGAATGAAATTCTCAGTTTAATGATAACAACAATCTTCACGAGAAGCCACTTGGGAGACAACAGGTAAATAAGAAAAACAACAAGGTGCAGATGGAACAAGTACAAGATAGGAGCTTCGTTCGACATCTTTGTGCTGAAAGCTTATGGAACGTGTTACAAAAGGGTTTTGCAATCCCCGGATCAGCATAGCCAAGGACCCTTTAAGATGCAACTCCCGATCGGAACATCGGCCATAAAACCACTTCACTCAATGTAGAACCCCGAACTCCGTAACCTGCATTCGTTGGAAGAATGCCTACGATCTACTAGATGAACCCACCTATTAATTTCCGTAAGTTTCCAGTTATGCAATCAGGTGTTGGGGATACAGGGGAAGCACCGCGCACTCAACTCTAATCCTACATCCAGCTGTATCCATACTTCAACACATAACCAGTTGTTTTCGGAAGCCGTCTACCTCGGACCTTCGAAACGCATCTACTATACAAGCTATGGCAATACTCCCGAACTACCTCCCCAGTACTGGGTGATATCGGGGTTATCTTGCCACTAACCGCATAGGAGAGTTTTTTCGATGTCGGCCGTCTTAAGTATTCTAGAACTACCGCGATATGTTTGTGATGACAACACCTCGGAGCTCAACTCCCCGGGACACTGCCACAACCCCTAATGTCAGGAGGCATCGAGAACAATGTTCTGGTCACAAAGACATCAAAACAATCCAAACAATACTCACGAGATTCCTAAAAAAACATTTGGTGCAATTTTGAGAGTAGAAGAGGCAAGAGTAATCGTCAGGAGTCCTCACCAGAGTGAAAAGAGATGAGGAGCAAAAGAAATCCTACTCTCCGATATAAATATAGGACACAAAACATTTTTAGTGTGTGCCTAGACTCAACCGTCAACGATTCGATCAAACAGTGGGGGCTTCTAGGTCGGATAAGGCTCTGATACCAACTTGTAATGCTCAGGATGGGACTATATCTCCTACGTGTCGAGGCACGACTTAAAGATATAAGCCCATTCTAGAATGATCTCAAGTTTGGTACCTTGGCACATCTCATGTAAAAATAGGGATGAAAGCGAAAAGATAGTTGGCTTACACTCGCCACGTCACACAATTCATTACATATCCAAACAACATTCACAAAAACATCACAGCCCGTCTACGAGTAAAGATCCAAATGAAAGATACCAAACATAACTTAAACCACAGGTCTGAATCGCCCCTAGTAGAAACCTCTACTGATCGTCGGGATAGTGCACGTAGTAACGGCTACGGTCCTCGTCGTACTCCCAGTATAGCTCGGTGCCGTCACTTGAATAGATCGCCTGAGTACCTGCATCTGGTGTGGTGTAGAGTCTGTGAGCCACAGAGGACTCAGCAATCCCGTTCCCGGGTAACACAACTATCCAAGCCTTGGGTGTGGAACAAGGCTGGAGAAAGAACAAGAGGTTGCAGCAGCACTAGCACTAACTTACGTAAAAGAGAGCGAGAAGAGAAGTGCCTCGGACGAAAAGATGATCACGAAGTGATCCTAACTAATCAAGTCAAACATAACCCCACCGTGTTCACTTCCCGAACCCCTTTCGGAAAATGACCATCACGGTACTCATGCTATAGTGTATTCTGAACATGGTGTCAAGTTTTCTACAACCGGATATTAACAAATTCCCATCTGCCACATAACCACGGGCACGGCTTTCGAAAGTTCATAACCCTGCAGGGGTGTTCCAACTTGGCCCATGACAAGCCCACAATCCGCGGAGTCGCAACTCCAAGGTGGGAAGGCCCGAGTATCCTCGGAATCCCGTGCTCAAGATACTCCGACTAAGGTAAGGCTAATCCAGCAAATCCTTCCGGCGTGCCGACACCCTGATAGTAGCCGCGCGTATCTAGTCTCAGGCCACGACCGGATGAGCACAGCGTACAGTGACCAAAAACCCAAGTTGCCAAGGGGGGTACCGCACACGACTCTAGTTTGGACCAACACTCAAATCGAGCACTGGCCCAGGGGGGTTGATTAATTAATCCTCGGGTTAATTACTCCCTCGGCAAGTTTTAGTTGTTTAGGCAAATAGTACCAATGTTGGGACTTGCTGGAAAAGACTTAGCACTTAACGGTTTATCGAGGGGGTCCCATAACCCCAACCGTGTGAGGAACGCATAATCAAGGAACATAACACCAGTTTATACGGTTCCTAAGGCGGCATGAGTGGAACAAAACACCAAGCAAAAGGCTTAGCCTTCCACCCATTACCAATATATAGATGATTTCTGTTATGAATTATATAGTGTGATATCCCAACAAGCTTCAACAAGAAGCAAGAATCATCAATCTTCTCCTGCAACTAGCAATGCTATAAGAGGGGCTGAGCGAAGCTTACTTAGCCAATCAAAGGTTTGCATAGGTAGGGTGGTTAGACAGTTTCATGGTTACAATAGGAGGCTGACAGGAAAACATGGGCATCGAGGCAAAAGCTATAGAGCGAGACTTCTAGCAATAGGCAAAGATAGTAATGATATCCGGGTCGGGTCAACTTGCCTGAAAAGTCGTTGATGGGATCGTAAGCGGGCTCCTCGTTCTCAACCTCGGTAGTAACCTCGTTCTCGTACTCGGTCTCGGCTTCCGGCTCTACGCAACACAAAACACACGGGGCACGAAAATCAACAAGATGCAATGTGCAAACCACAGGATGCATGGCTGATGCACTAAGGAAGCACTACAGATGCACTTAGGAAGCACAGAAAGTCAACATAGGAAGCACAGAGATACAACACAAGGAACATGACAATGTGCATCAAGCAAAATACTTCAAATCATGTTATCAATAGGATATTACGAATCTACATGCAAAAACACACAAGTTACATATAGGACTTGCTCAAAACGGAGCAACGGGCTAAAAGATACACCCGAAACAAGAAACATGCAAAAGCTGAAATTAACAGCCACATAGCAACTTCGGAGCAAGAAATATATAGCCTACAGCACTCAAACATCATGACAAGGAGCATGGACATAAAGTAGACATATCCTACAACAAACAATTCCATTGGAGCATCTCCAAAGGAGGCATGGATCAATACCAACAAGCTATAACATTTTGAACTTGACAACAAAATTCTGACAAAAGTAATTTATAGCAACTTGGGAGCAAGAGTTAAATATGCTACAGCCACACAAATGAGCATGTGAGAGCATTAATGGATAGCCAACAACATATACAACAGAGAATCATCAAGAGTCACCTCAAAACTATCATGGATTTGCCTAGAACAACAAGCAAACATGGCATCTGGAAATTACAGATTCCAGACTTGTGAAATTTCACTAAGTGTAAAAACAGTAGTAACATCATGGCATGTTTGTGAGCAAGTATAAGTCACCTCAAAGCATAACATGGCAAGTGGTTTGCACCACAGCAAAGTACACCTGATGGGGAGTCGGAAACATATAAGCATGCATCAAGGGGACAACCACATCAATAGCAACGAGCTCCTCAACTAGGCATCTCGTAACAAGTTTAACAACATAATAGCCACTAGCACTTTTGCGAAGGAGATAAACATGGCAAGATGAAATCTATCATGCAAGCTAAAGCAACCAACATGTAGAGCATCTCATGATGAACATGTGGACATATCATTTGCTTCATTTGGATAAACATGCACCAAGTTATCACATTGCAAACATGGCATGAAAACAACTAATAGCAGCAGTTTATAACAAGTAGCACTCTTCTCATGAAGATTAAGACATCTAGATGACCTCAAACATGCATGGCACAATGGAACAAAACATAGTACAAGTCACCACGATCATTTTGACATATCATATGCTCAAATCGGACATGCACAGTAAAAGTTATCCACCTCACAAATATGCATCAAAAACTGAAAAACTAGGGACTTAGAGGAAAATGAAGCAACCTCAGGCGGATCTGGCGGATCGGTCCGAAGCGGGTCAAATGGGCCGGACCCGCGGTCAACCGGGCGGAGTCAAACGGGCTACCGGGCCGGATCCTACCCGCTAGGGTTTCGGCCCAGGGGATCTGGATCGGGCGCTGGCGATCGAGCCTCCCTCGATCAAGGCTGGCTCGGGGCTTCGATGCGGCGGCGGCGAGCTCCTTCGATGGCACGGCGGCCGGCGCGAGGGGCCGAGGGGAGGAGGCCGGTGAAGGGCGGCCCCGGCGGCGAGGTGAGGGCGGCCGGCGGCGAGGGCCTGGGGCCGAGGTGGCGGCGGTGAGAAGGTAGGCCGGCGGCGGTGAAAAGGTAGGCCGGCGGCGGTGAAGAACGGCGGCGGCGACCTCGGGCGGCGGCGACCTCGGACCGGAGGTGAAGAAGACGAGGCCTCAGGCTCGGAAGCACGGCGGCGACGAGTCGGAAGCACGGGTGCGGCGAGTCGGAAGCACAGGTGCGGCGAGTCGGAAGCACGGCTCGGCAACGGTGGAAGCACGGCGCGGCAACGGTGGAAGCACCGCGCGGCAGAGGTGGAAACCCTAGGGTTTTGGACGCAAAAATTGGAGGGGATGGACGTTTATATAGGCACAAGGAGCTAGGGTTGTCCAAATGAGGAGAGGTTTTCGGCCACGAGATCACAGTTGGACGGCCTAGATGAAGGGAAGGGTTTGAGTTGGGTTGGTGGGCTGTTGGAGGGGTGTTTTGGGCCTCAAAGAGGAGGTACTTTTAGCCCACGAGGATAACTGTTGGAGCCTCAAACGAACTCCAAACGTGACAGAACTTGACAGGCGGGTTACACGTATCAAAACAACATCGCACGACAAGTCTCACGCCAAACCGGAAACGTTACACGGCCAAACACAAAAGAAGGACTCCGGGAAGCCTCGGGCAAGTGAGAGAGCGTCGGAACTCGAAACGGACAACGGTAAGGAACGAGTGGGACCGGATCCAAACGACAACACAAATGCAATGCAATGCACATGACAACTTGACATGGATGAATGGACACACGCACACGACAAAACGACGAAAACCCGAAAAGACGAAGAACCCGGAATGGAACTGATGAAGCCAAAGTTATATGTTGCCAAAAAGGGAAAGTATTACATCCGGGCATTACAAACTCTCCTCTACTATGAAAAGATCTCATCCCGAGATCTAGGACTGGAAGAAGGAAGGGTACTCGGAACGAAGGTGATCTTCTCCTTCCCACGTAGCTTCTCGGTCGGTATGGTGTGACCACTTGACTTTCAAGAACTTGATTGACTTGTTGCGGGTCTTGCGCTCGGTTTCTTCGAGAATAGCAACGGGATGCTCTCCGTAAGACAAGTATTGTTGAAGATCAATCTCCTCAAACAGAATGGTGCGTTCAGGTGTCTTGAAGCACTTGCGGAGTTGAGACACATGAAACACATCATGAACATTGGCGAAGTTGGAAGGGAGCTCATGTTGGTAGGCTAGATCGCCTCTTTTGCCAAGGATCTTGAAAGGGCCCACGTATCTAGGAGCAAGCTTTCCTTTGAACCGAATCTTTGGGTGCCTTTCTTAGGAGAAACACGGAGATAGACATGATTCCCAAGGTTGAAGGCCAAATCACGATGCTTGCCGTCATAATAGCTCTTCTGACGCGACTGAGCGGCCTTGAGATTCTCACGTATGACTTTGCACATTTCTTCGGCTTCTGAGATCAAGTCATTGCCAAGAAGTTGACGTTCACCAGTCTCGGACCAGTTGAGAGGGGTACGGCACTTTCTGCCATAGAGGATTTCAAACGGAGCTTTGCCGGCACTTGCTTGAAAGCTGTTGTTGTAAGAGAACTCGGCAAACGGAAGGCAATCTTCCGATTTCATGCCAAAAGATATGACACAGGCTCTGAGCATGTCTTCTAGAATCTGATTCACTCTCTCGACTTGACCATTAGTCTAAGGGTGAAATGCAGTGCTGAAACGGATCTTAGTGCCCATGGCAGACTGAAAGGAGTCCCAGAACTTGGAAGTGAACAAACTTCCACGGTCTGAGGAGATAACTTGAGGAATGCCATGTAAGGACACAATTCTGGAAGTGTACAATTCTGCCAGTTGAGCTGCATTGATGGATTCTTTGACTGGAAGGAAGTGAGCGACTTTGGTAAGCTTGTCAATCACCACAAAGATAGAATCATTCCCTCTCTTGGACTTAGGAAAGCCAGTGAAGAAATCCATTTCAATGTGGTCGAATTTCCACTCGGGAATAGGAAGAGGTTGGAGAAGACCGACTGGACGTTGATGCTCTGCCTTCACTCTTCTGCAGACATCACATTCATTCACGAATTGGGCAATCTCCCTTTTCATGCGTGTCCACCAGTAAGATTGCTTGAGGTCTTGGTACATCTTGGAACTACCAGGATGAATCGAAAGGAGGGAATCACATGCCTCGTCCATTATGAGCTTCCTGAGATCACCTTTGGGAACCACAAGTCTGTCCTCAAAGAACAAGGTATCTCTCTCATCAACGCGATAGCACTTGTATTTGGGAGTACCCTTTGCAATACCATGTTTCACTTTCTGCACCATAGCATCGCTGAGTTGGGCCTCACAGATCTGATCTTCCAAGGTAGGAGCAACTTGAAGATTTGCAAGAAAGCCTTGCAGAACAACTTGGAGGTTGAGCTTCTTGAATGCTTCACAAAGCTCAGGCTGAAACGGCTTGATAAGGAGACTGTTGCAATATGCCTTTCTGCTCAAAGCATCTGCAATCACATTCGCCTTGCCAGGTGTGTATTCGATGCTTGGATCATACTCTTGGATCATTTCGACCCAACGAATCTGGCAGATGTTCAGGTTCGGCTGTGTGAAGATATACTTCAAGCTCTTGTTATCGGTGAAGATGTCGACTTTTCTGCCCAACAGAAGGAGTCTCCACGTAATCAAAGCTTGTACCACAGCTGCTAGTTCGAGATCATGTGTGGGGTAGTTCTTCTCACTTGGCTTCAATTGACGAGAAGTGTATGCCACAATCTTCTTGTACTGCATTAGCACACCACCAAGTCCTTGAAGAGAAGCATCACAGAATACTTCGTAGGGCTTGGACTCATCTGGAGGGGTAAGAACTGGAGAAGAGATGAGCTTTTCTTTGAGAGTTTTGAAAGCCACATCACAGTCTGGAGACCAGTTGTACTTGACATTCTTCTGCAGCAAGTTGGAAAGAGGCTTGGCAATCTTGGAGAAGTTCTCAACGAACCTTCTGCAATAGCTGGCAAGACCAAGGAAGCTTCGGAGTTGCTTGACGTTCTGAGGAGGTTCCCAGTTGACAATTGCTTCAACTTTCTTGGGGTTGACCGCAATACCGTCAGCGGAGATGATATGGCCCAGATATAAGACCTTATCGAGCCAAAATTCGCACTTGGAGAACTTGGCATAGAACTTACGTTCACGGAGTCTGTCGAGAACCAGACGGAGGTGCTTTTCGTGATCCTCTTCATTCTTGGAGAATACCAAAATGTCATCCAGATACACAAGCACAAACTCGTTGGTGTAGGGGTTGAAAATGTAGTGCATCATTCTCGAGAAGGTAGGTGGAGCATTAGCGAGGCCAAAAGACATGACTGTATACTCATAGGAGCCGTAGCTCGTTCTGAAGGCAGTCTTGTGGATATCTTCTTCGCGAATGCGAATTTGGTGATAGCCCACTCGTAGATCGAGCTTTGAGAACACTTTAGCTCCTTTGAGCTGCTCGAACAATTCATTGATGTTGGGGAGCGGATACTTGTTCTTTATTGTCTTCTTGTTCAATGGCCGGTAATCGACGCAAAGGCGCTCCGTGCCATCCTTGTTCTTGACAAATAAGACACCACAGCCCCAAGGAGACGTACTAGGCCTGATCAGACCCATACGCTCCTGTTCATCAAGCTGTTTCTTCAACTCCTTCAACTCTTCAGGAGAGAGCTTGTACGGACGCCGGCATGCTGGCTCAGTACCAGGCTAGAGTTCAATGACGAATTCCACTTGACGATGTGGAGGCATGCCTGGAAGTTCTTCAGGAAAAACGTCTTCGTATTCGTTAACCACCAGAATTTGAGAGATGGCATTAATCTCGCCCTTGTCATTGAGAGAGAATAGCCTGATTGTGTTATCCCTGGAGGCGAAGATAATCACATCTTCATTAGGATGAGTAATCTTGACTTCCTTATTTGCACAATCAATGTGAGCATCATGCTGAGAAAGCCAATCCATCCCGAGGATGAGGTCAATGTCGGAGTTGCCGAGAACCACCGGATTAGCCAGAAAGCGATAATCACCCATGCGAATAGATACATTCAGAGCAAAGTTGTTGGAGTTCATAAGCAAACCCGGAGAAAGCACAGACATCGGTCTCGGCAAAGCTTGCAATGGCATATCATGTGACAATGCAAAAGGTCTTGACATGAAAGAATGTGATGCACCTGAATCAAACAAGACTTTTGCAGGAAAAGAGTTAACTGGAAGGTTACCCAATATCACATCAGAAGAATTCTCCGCTTGCGCTGCATTCATCAGATTCACTCTTGCAGACTTTGGATTATGCTTGACAATAGCAGTGCTGATAGGTGGAGGAGGCGGAAGGCGCCTTGGGTTGGGGCACTTGTTAGCATAATGACCCTTCTGGCCACACTTGTTGCAGACCACTTCTGAGAGAGGACGGAAATGAGGAGCACTTGACTTGGAACCTTGAGACTGATTCTTCGACTCGTTGCTTGGGTTGGGTGGGTGGGAGAAACCACGGCCACCAGAGTTCTTGTTGTTTTTGCAGGGAGCTCGGATCACTGGAGGAGGTGGAAGCCAAAACTTCTGTTGCTTCGCGACCACTTGAGAAGATGAGGAGGAGTGAACAGCGTCTCTGATCCTCTTTTTGGAAGCTTCCATCCTGAGCTGTGCTTCCTCTTGCTTAAGCGCCATATTATAGAATTTGTCAAACTCATCAGGCTCAAACAAGGTGAGAGCAAGTTGGAGTTCATCCTTCAGACCACCACGGAACTGATAGATCTTGCTCTTGGCATCTGGAATGTCTGGCTTAGCATGGCGGGCAAGGTTCTGAAACTTGACATTATATTGGTAGACAGTCATTGAGCCTTGCTTCAGGTTGCGGAATTGCTCACCCATACCCTCGATGACACTTGTTGGAATGTGGTGAGAGCGAAAGTCCTTGCAGAAGTCATCCCAGGAGATTTCACGCCCTTCTCTGGAGTCTTTGTACTGCTGCCACCAATCGGCTGCTTGGTCCTTGAGTTGGAAGGCTGCAAACTTCACATAGTCCTCGGGCCTAACGTTATTGCACTCAAAATGCTTCTTGATATCAGTAATCCAATCTTCAGCATCGAGAGGGTCGACACAGTAACTAAAAGCCTTTGGTTGATTAGCCAAGAACTGGTTGAGCGTAGCATGGTGCTGTTGGTTGAAGAAATTGCCTTGGTTCCCATGAGCACCCTAATTTGCTTGATTTGCCTGCATCTGCTGCATCATCTGCATAAGCATCTGGGTGTTCTGGTTCGTAGTTTGCATAATTGCTCTCCAGGCCTCAGACGGAGGAGGAGGGGAAGGAGGACGTTCAGGAACCTCTTCACCCTCTAGGTTAGCGTTGGGAACCCTTTTAGGAGCTATCCTAAAAGAGATGACCAACATTAGCCATTTGATTGAAATAAGATATAAGCTGAAACAACGGCTAGAATTGCAACATAGTCTTCACAAGAATCATCCGAACAAGAGGAACGAATGGAATTCTCAGTTTAATGATAACAACAATCTTCACGAGAAGCCACTTGGGAGACAACAGGTAAATAAGAAAAACAACAAGGTGCAGATGGAACAAATACAAGATAGGAGCTTCGTTCGACATCTTTGTGCTGAAAGCTTATGGAACGTGTTACGAAAGGGTTTTGCAATCCCCGGATCAGCATAGCCAAGGACCCTTTAAGATGCAACTCCCGATCGGAACATCAGCCATAAAACCACTTCACTCAATGTAGAACCCCGAACTCCGTAACCTGCATTCGTTGGAAGAATGCCTACGATCTACTAGATGAACCTACCTATTAATTTCCGAAAGTTTCCAGTTATGCAATCAGGTGTTGGGGATACAGGGGAAGCACCGCGCACTCAACTCTAATCCTACATCTAGCTGCATCCATCCTTCAACACATAACCAATTGTTTTCGGAAAACGTCTACCTTGGACCTTCGAAACGCATCTACTATACAAGCTATGGCAATACTCCCGAACTACCTCCCCAGTACTGGGTGATGTCGGGGTTATCTTGCCACTAACCGCATAGGAGAGTTTTCGATGTCGGCCGTCTTAAGTATTCTAGAACTACCGCGATATGTTTGTGACGACAACACCTCAGAGCTCAACTCCCCGGGACACTGCCACAACCCCTAATGTCAGGAGGCATCGAGAACAATGTTCTCGTCACAACATCGGAACAATCCAAACAATACTCGCGAGATTCCTAAAAAAACATTTGGTGCAATTTTGAGAGTAGAAGAGGCAAGAGTAATCGTCAGGAGTCCTCACCAGAGTGAAAAGAGATGAGGAGCAAAAGAAATCCCACTCTCCGATATAAATATAGGACACAAAACATTTTAAGTGTGTGCCTAGACTCAATCGTCAACGATTCGATCAAACAGTGGGGTCTTCTAGGTCGGAGAAGGCTCTCATACCAACTAGTAATGCCCAGGATGGGACTATATCTCCTACGTGTCGAGGCACGACTTAAAGATATAAGCCCATTTTGGAATGATCTCAAGTTTGGTACCTTTGCACATCTCATGTAAAAACAGGGATGAAAGCGAAAAGATAGTTGGCTTACACTCGCCACGTCACACAATTCATTACATATCCAAACAACATTCAAAAAAACATCACAGCCCGTCTACGGGTAAAGATCCAAATGAAAGATACCAAACATAACTTAAACCACAGGTCTGAATCGCCCCTAGTAGAAACCTCTACTGATCGTCGGGATAGTGCACGTAGTAACGGCTACGGTCCTCGTCGTACTCCCAGTACAGCTCGGTGCCGTCACTTGAATAGATCGCCTGAGTACCTGCATCTGGTGTGGTGTAGAGTCTGTGAGCCACAGAGGACTCAGCAATCCCGTTCCCGGGTAACACAACTATCCAAGCGTTGGGTGTGCAACAAGGCTGGAGAAAGAACAAGAGGTTGCAGCATCACTAGCACTAACTTACGTAAAAGAGAGCGAGAAGAGAAGTGCCTCGGACGAAAATATGATCACGAAGTGATCCTAACTAATCAAGTCAAACATAACCCCACCGTGTTCACTTCCCGAACCCCTTTCGGAAAATGACCGTCACGGTACTCACGCTGGTAGTGTATTCTGAACATGGTGTCAAGTTTTCTACAACCGGATATTAACAAATTCCCATCTGCCACATATCCGCGGGCACGGCTTTCAAAAGTTCATAACCCTGCAGCGGTGTTCCAACTTGGCCCATGACAAGCCCACGATCCGCGGAGTCGCAACTCCAAGGTGGGAAGGCCCGAGTATCCTCGGAATCCCATGCTCAAGATACTCCGACTAAGGTAAGGCTAATCCAGCAAATCCTCCCGGCGTGCCGATACCCTAATAGTAGCCGCGCGTATCTAGTCTCAGGCCACGACCGAATGAGCACAGCGTACAGTGACCAAAAACCCAAGTTGCCAAGGGGGGTACCGCACACGACTCTAGTTTGGACCAACACTCAAATCGAGCACTGGCCCAGGGGGGTTGATTAATTAATGCTCGGGTTAATTACTCCCTCGGCAAGTTTTAGTTGTTTAGGCAAATAGTACTAATGTTGGGACTTGCTGGAAAAGACTTAGCACTTAGCGGTTTATCGAGGGGGTCCCATAACCCCAACCGTGTGAGGAATGCATAATCAAGGAACATAACACCGGTTTATACGGTTCCTAAGGCGGCATGAGTGGAACAAAACACCAAGCAAAAGGCTTAGCCTTCCACCCATTACCAATATATAGATGATTTCTTTTAAGAATTATATAGTGTGATATCCCAACAAGCTTCAACAAGAAGAAAGAATCTTCAATCTTCTCCTGCAACTAGCAATGCTATAAGAGGGGCTGAGCGAAGCTTACTTAGCCAATCAAAGGTTTGCATAGGTAGGGTGGTTAGACAGATTCATGGTTACAATAGGAGGCTGACAGGAAAACATGGGCATCGAGGCAAAAGCTATAGAGCGAGACTTCTAGCAATAGGCAAAGATAGTAATGATATCCGGGTCAGGTCATCTTGCCTGAAGAGTCGTCGATGGGATCGTAAGTGGGCTCCTCGTTCTCAACCTCGGTAGTAACCTCGTTCTCGTACTCGGTCTCGGCTTCCGGCTCTACGCAACACAAAACACACGGGGCGCGAAAATCAACAAGATGCAATGCGCAAACCACAAGATGCATGGCTGATGCACTGAGGAAGCACTACAGATGCACTTAGGAAGCACAAAAAGTCAACATAGGAATCACAGAGATACAGCACAAGGAACATGACAATGTGCATCAAGCAAAATACTTCAAATCATGTTATCAATAGGATATTATGAATCTACATGCAAAAACACACAAGTTACATATAGGACTTGCTCAAAATGTAGCAACGGGCTAAAAGATACACCCGAAACAAGAAACATGCAAAAGCTGACATTAACAGCCACATAGCAACTTCGGAGCAAGAAATATATAGCCTACAGCACTCAAACATCATGACAAGGAGCATGGACATAAAGTAGACATATCCTACAGCAAACAATTCCATTGGAGCATCTCCAAAGGAGGCATGGATCAATAGCAACAAGCTATAACATTTTGAACTTGACAACAAAATCCTGACAACAGTAATTTATAGCAACTTGGGATCAAGAGTTAAATATGCTACAGCCACCCAAATGAGCATGTGAGAGAATTAATGGATAGCCAACAACATATAGAACAGATAATCATCAAGAGTCACCCCAAAACTATCATGGATTTGCCTAGAACAACAAGCAAACATGGCATCTGGAAATTACAGATTCCAGACTTAGTGAAATTTCACTAAGTGTTAAAACAGCAGTAACATCATGGCATGTTTGTGAGCAAGTATAAGTCACCTCAAAGCATAACATGGCAAGTGGTTTGCACCACAGCAAAGTACACCTGATGGGGAGTCCGAAACATATAAGCATGCATAAAGGGGACAACCACATCAATAGCAACGAGCTCCTCAACTAGGCATCTCGTAACAAGTTTAACAACATAATAGCCACTAGCACTTTTGCGAACGAGATAAACATAGCAAGATGAAATCTATCATGCAAGCTAAAGCAACCAACATGTAGAGCATCTCATGATGAACATGTGGACATATAATTTGCTTCATTTGGATAAACATGCACCAAGTTATCACATTGCAAACATGGCATGAAAACAACTAATAGCAGTAGTTTATAACAAGTAGCACTCTTCTCATGAAGATTAAGACATCTAGATGACCTCAAACATGCATGGCACAATGGAACAAAACATAGTACAAGTCACCACGATCATTTTGACATATCATATGCTCAAATCGGACATGCACAGTAAAAGTTATCCACCTCACAAGTATGCATCAGAAACAAAAAAACTAGGGCCTTAGAGGAAAACGAAGCAACCTCAGGCGGATCTGGCGGATCGGGCCAAAGCGGGTCAAACGGGCCGGACCCGCGGTCAACCGGGCGGAGTCAAACGGGCTACCGGGCCGGATCCTGCCCGCTAGGGTTTCGGCCCAGGGGATCTAGATCGGGCGCTGGTGATCGAGCCTCCCTTGATCGAGGCTTGCTCGGAGCTTCGATGCGGCGGCGGCGAGCTCCTTCGATGGCACGGGGGCCAGCGCGAGGGGCCGAGGGGAGGAGGCCGGTGAAGGGCGGCCCCGGCGGCGAGGTGAGGGCGGCCGACGGCGAGGGCCTTGGGCCGAGGCGGCGGCGGTGAGAAGGTAGGCCAGCGGCGGTGATAAGGTAGGCCAGCGGCGGTGAAGAACGGCGGCGGCGACCTCGGGCGGCGGCGACCTCGGACCGGAGGCGAAGAAGATGAGGCCTCGGGCTCGGAAGCACGGCGGCGACGAGTCGGAAGCACGGGTGCGGCGAGTCGGAAGCACAGGTGCAGCGAGTCGGAAGCATGGCTCGGCAACGGTGGAAGCACGGTGCGGCAACGGTGGAAGCACCGCGCGGTAGAGGTGGAAACCGTAGGGTTTTGGACGCAAAAATTGGAGGGGATGGACGTTTATATAGGCACAAGGAGCTAGGGTTGTCCAAATGAGGAGAGGTTTTCGGCCACGAGATCACAATTGGACGGCCTAGATGAAGGGAAGGGTTTGAGTTGGGTTGGTGGGCAGTTGGAGGGGTGTCTTGGGCCTCAAAGAGGAGGTACTTTTAGCCCACGAGGATAACTGTTGGAGCCTCAAACGAACTCCAAACGCGACAGAACTTGACAGGCGGGTTACACGTATGAAAACAACATCGCACGACAAGTCTCACGCCAAACTGGAAACGTTACATGGCCAAACACAAAAGAAGGACTCCGGGAAGCCTCGGGCACGTGAGGGAGCGTCGGAACTCGAAACGGACAACGGGAAGGAACGAGTGGGACCGGATGCAAACGACAACACAAGTGCAATGCAATGCATATGACAACATGACATGGATGAATGGACACACGCACACGACAAAACGATGAAAACCCGAAAAGACGAAGAACCCGGAATGGAACTGATGAAGCCAAAGTTATATATTGCCAAAATGGGAAAGTATTACATCCGGGGCATTACAAAAATTGTCCCGAAAAGCTTCCTCAAGTTCTTCCCAACTCCCAATGGAGTTCTCTGGGAGGCTGTTTAGCCAGTGCTGTCCTGGTCCTTTCAGCTTGAGGGGTAAGTATTTGATGGCGTGGAGATCATCTCCTCGAGCCATGTGGATGTGAAAAATAAAGTCTTCTATCCAGACGGCGGGATTCATCATTCCATCATACGCTTCGATGTTCACAGGTTTAAACACTTCTTGGAAATCATGACCCAGCACCTCATCGGTTAAGAACAGAGGGTGTGCAGCTCCTCTGTATCTTGCTATATCGTGGCGTATGTCCGATGGTTGTGGTGTTCGATATTGACCCTGAACTGGTATGTCACCGGCGCAATTGCCTTGATAGCCATCGTCCCGTGTGGGAGCCCGGTCCCTAGGTCTGTATATAGACCAGGTCTTGCTAGCATTTTTGTTTAAATCCTCATGCAGATCGTGTTTTCGGACTTGGGCCGCACCCTCCTTTCCTTAACGGAGTGGTGGTGTGGGCTTGTGTACGCCATTGCTAGCTACTCTATCCGATCCACGAGGTGGTTGGTCCGGCTTGTCAGCGGTGTTATTCTTCGGTGGGACGGGTGCAACAGCTTCGTTGTCGAATTTGGGCAGCAGCTTACGCTTAGGATAGCCTTTGGTTTGGCCGTTAAAGCCATGTTTCTGTTCAGCGTCTAGCACCTCGTTCCATCTATCATTAAGCGTGTCCTGTGCGGCTTGAAGCCATCTCTGCTGCTTTTTCAAGATCCTTGCGGTGCCAATGAGCCTCCGATGGAAGCGTTTTTGTTCTAAGGGTTCTTCTGGGACAATGAATTCATTGTCGCCCAGGCTATCCTCTTCTTCGGAAACTGGTTCATAAGTACTGTCTTCGGCATCGCTGTCATCGGATTGCGGCTTCGGACTCTGTTCGCCGTCCTCTCGCTCCTCCTGCTCTATCACTGGGTCTACGGGGTCTTCGGCTTGTTCTGGAATGTCACCGTCATTAGTTACGGTGTTGTTGTCCTTTCCTTTACGGGATTTAGTTCGGCGTTTTCGACTCTGACGCTTGGGAGGTTCTTCGGCGGCTTGTCCTCTACGGGATTGTTCTCGCCGTCGCCCTTCGCCTCTTTGGGTGTATCCACCATGTACACGTCGTACGAAGATGTGGCCGTCCACCGCCTGGTCACGGGCCGGCCTTGATCTGGATCCGCTATTCAGTTTTGAGGTCCATCCCTTCGAAGTCTTCGGAAGCATAGTTAAGTAGATCGGTTAGATCTTCGACCGTGGCTATCAAGTGGGTGGTGGGTGGGGAACGAAATTCTCCATCAGCCTCCAGTTCAAACCGGATATAATTCAGCTGGGTGTCCTCCTCTAGGGAGAGGTATCTTAACGACTTTAACATGTCGCCAAGGGGGGAGTGCTGGAAGATATCCGTAGCACTGAATTCGGCGATAGATGTCTGGTCGGGTTTGAAGGGTGCGGTTATGCGCAATTCGGAATCAGAGTCCGGAGTTGAGTCCGGGATTCCGGTAACACAGACCCCGCCCGTAGTTGGGTCTGTGTGCGACTCCAACATTGTAGAGTCTGCGGCTTCCGTGGTGGGGTTGAGCTTCCAGTCTTCAGGCGACGCGATCTGTTCTGGATCTAGGGCCAGAACTGTTGCAAGTGCTATTTCCTGATCCGATGACGGTGTTATGTCATGATCATTGTGGTGACAGAGAGAGGCTGCCGCTAGCTCGAATCCGGCGAAGATCAAGTCTCCGCAGATATCGGTGACATAGTTCAAGCTTCCGAATCTGACGTGATGGCCAGGGGCTTAGCTCTCGATCTACTCAAGGTGGCCTTCAGTGTTGGCACGGAGCACGAAGCAGCCAAACACGAAGAGTTGGCCAGGAGGGAAAATTCCCTCGGCGTCGCCATTGTGGTTGACGACGCAATCCATTAGTCCTTCCATCGATGACATAGTGGAACTCTCAATGGAAGCACCAATGTCGGTGTCGAAACCGGTGGATCTCGGGTAGGGGGTCCCGAACTATGCGTCTGAGGATCGATGGTAACAGGACGATGGGGACACAATGTTTACCCAGGTTCATGCCCTCTCGATCAAGGTAATACCCTACTTCCTGCTATATTAATATGGATGAATATGAATACAAGAGTTGATCTACCTCGAGATCGTAATGGCTAAACCCTAAGTCTAGCTTATGGAGATATTGTAATTCTGTTCTTCTAGCCTCTACGGACTAAACCCTCCAGTTTATATACACACCGTAGGGGCCTAGGGTTTGTACATGTCATCTTGTCGAGGAAGGAAAATCTACACCCGAACCTAAAACTTGCCATTACATGAATATAGGAGTCCTATCCGGATACGAGAGATGAGGACCCCCCGATCCAGGACTCCCTGACCAGGTGCCCCCTCTGGTGGTTCTTGGCTCCAGTAATTTTCTTTTATTGAATAAAAAATCCTCGCAAAGTTTCATTCCAATCCGAGAACTTTTATTTCTGCACAAAAACAACACCATGGTAGTTCTGCTGAAAAAACATCAGTCCGGGTTAGTTTCATTCAAATCATGCAAATTATAGTCCAAAACATGAGGAAAAACATTAGGAAAAGTAGATACGATGGAGAGGTATCATTTTTGCCTTCACTTTTTCCTTTGAAACAAAATAGCCCTAATGGATCAACCTGAATGTAGAGTAATAAGTGATGCAATAAGTGTACAACTTCTTTGGCGTAGCCGTGTCGACCTCAGCATATTAGGTTGGTCGCTGATGAAGTTGCGGCAGAGGTGGCCGTCGGAGGTGTGGAGGAAGATCCGAGGCGTTTGTAGACGGCGTCGAGGGTACTGCTCTGTTGTGATGGATGGTTCCGTCGTTGGAGCAGCTCCGGCGAGCCGTAAGACATCGAGGCTGAAGCAGTACAAGACATACATTGTTAATCTCAAGTGGGGTTCTAATAGCATGTCCAATATATTGGCATCTTGGCCACAAGCATAGCATGCATCAAGTTCATCAAAAAGGGATATTTCAAACGAATTCAAGGGATCATAGTAATCATCATAGCATTCATCCTTCGGTAAGCACGAAGGGAAATTAAACAATGTATGAGTTGAAGAGTTACTCTTATTAGAAGGTGGGCACAGGTAGCTAATCCGCTCTTCCTCCTTTTGTTCTTCGCTCTCCTCATCGTCTTTTTCATCTAATGAGCTCACAGTGTCATCAATTTCTTCTTCCATTGTTTCCTGCAAAATATTAGTCACTTCTTGGACAACGGAGACTTTCTCAATAAATGCATCAATATCTGAATTATATTCATAATTCTCATAGCAGATAATGTAAAACACATTACCAAAAAAGTGATAGATGTAAAATTTACATCAACAAAAAACACCTGACTACAATAGATGAGGTAAAACCAATTGACTCTGAACTTAACTGTCGAAACTAAAATGTACTGTGATATCTGAATGTTACAGTACTGCAGGATGCTGCTAACACGACACTACGATCAGAGACCCTTCGAGAAACTGTGTGCGATGCAATCATCGCAAATGGTGTTGTATGAAAAGCGTCAGAAATGTGTAAAATGTTTGCGATGACGAATGCATCAAACACGGTTCGGGTTATAGTTGCGTGTGCGATGAGGGGCATACGGTTGATCTATACGAACTGTTTGCTATGAGATAGAACAACATAAATGGGCAGCCAGATCAAGCTGTGTCCGATATACGGCATACAGTTCACTCCGATGAACCGTTTGCGATGAGTGAGGTGAACACAAACGATTGGCGTAACAAGATGTGTGTGATACCTGACAAACAGGTCGGTAATCAGAATTGTGTGCGATCATTATAGACAGTCCATACGGTCTTTTTTTGTGAATTGTGTGCTCGTGAGGGCGCACAGTTCAACAAACCAACTTGTTGGCGATAATGTAGAAGATCTCTGTTGAATACATATTACTAACCGACTATGATGAGATTGACAGGATAAACAGAGATCTTCTACATTCTGATTAATTTAGTCCTCCTTTTTCTTATTGTTCTTGTAGGATGGCCCTGCGACATCGTCTTGGCGAGGATGCTTCTTGCCGCTAGCCGTTGGCTTTTCGTCACCACCGACATCGTCATCGTCGTTGCTGTCGTCATCGTCCTCCTCCTCGTTCGACCATTCCTCCTCCTCATCATCGTCGTCCTCTTCTTCATCCTCTGACGGCTCCTCGTCCGTCTTGTTGTCTTCTGACGACTCCGGAGGCGGCATCCCTTCCATGAACCAGATATAATCGATGTCTGGGCTCGACACCGGACTCATGGAAGACGAGCGGCATGATTCTGATTTTGACCTACCATCGGGCGCCAGACTATTGGCCGAACGGCCGTCCTTGCTATCGCTCGACATGGTTGCAGAGTGTGTGCCAATGTGTAGCACGGCCTGCCGGGGACGATGAAGATGGTGGACACTTAAGCGGGGTATGCAGAGAAGAGGAACTGCCAATTGAAGCGGGGTTGATGTATTATCTAACGGCTGATATAATCAACCACAATTATTTGTACCCAGTCGCTCCAAATTCCCGGGGTTGCGCAGGACTCCTATTGGCTATTTGGCTGGTTTCCTTTTTAGGAAAAAAAACAAAGGAATGAGTTTTGGGATTATGCACCGGTACCGGTACAAACAGAGTAGGATAGTTGGCAAGCAATACATTGAGCTCTTCTTATTGTTAAAGCCAATAATAATAAAACTAGAAAGGAAAAGAAAAAAGGTAAAGAAAAATATCTGCACAAATCTTCGCGTAACATCAATGGCATAGGACCTATATGTGCATTACTTAGTGCAAATCTAGATGTGCTTTAGCAATACTGTCAAATAGAACCTTGATCATCATTGCAAACAGTGCATAGAACATGGCTAATGCGACAACCACAACTACAAATGCTAGTTCCTTCTTGTCTCTTGCTTTCATCTGTTGCTTGTGATTGATTCTTTCTTGCATCATCGTACTGATTGTACATTCCAGATCAGCCAGTTTCTTCTTCATCTTTACGTTATCTTCTATGAGCTTGGTGATAACACTCCGAGCCCTGCCATGCCATTCTTCATCCAGCCAGTTAACAAAGTCAAAAGCCTCATATCCCTGCCAATGTTAAATAGTATTCTTGATGAGCGGTGGCATTAACTGAAGTAAAATGATGAACTTAATTAGCACTAAACTCTAAGGGCCAACTGAGAAACCGCCTGCCAATGTTGAATCCCTCCGTGCATACACATCGACTGGGAGTGTGCCCGTGCACACAACTCAGCTTTTGGTACTTCTCGGTAGCACAAATCTCGGAGTCGAACTCGTGTTGCGGGAGTTTGGAGTCAAGCTCCAGATCCGGCGACAGATCACTTTCCCGGGGGCAGGGGTCATTCAGGACGGATTCAGCAAGGATCTATACTTTGGACATGCTAAAAAAGATCAGGGTAGATTGGAATCTGACAGGACGATTCAGATCCATAGTACACCTGCCTTCTGATGACCTTAGGCAAGTGCTCGGTGGTGATACGAGCAGGAGCAGCTCATGTTTTCATTCGAACAAAAATATGATGTTAGGTAATGTAAATGTTTTCAAAGAGCACACGGTTCACTCACGAAGGACGTGTGTCCACTAAACCGTGGCCGATGCACCCCCCACCCCTCTGCCAAGCGCGATCGATTCGTGCGTTCTGATTGGTGCTACTTCTTGAGCTCGTGTTGTATTCCCTCGAAGAGGAAAGGGAGATGCAGCAAAGTAGCGTAAGTATTTCCCTCAGTTTTTGAGAACCAAGGTATCAATCCAGTAGGAGACCACGCGCGAGTCCCTCGCACCTGCACAAACAAATAAGAACTTCACAGCCAGCGCGAAAAGGGGTTGTCAATCCCTTTACGGTCACTTACAAGAGTGAGATATGATAGAGATGATAGTTTATATTTTTGGTATTTTTAGTTTATAAGAACAGCAAATAAAAGCGATAAAAGTAAAGTAGATGTAGATTGATATGTTGAGAATAGACCGGGGGGGGCATAGTTTTCTCTAGGGGCTTCTCTCATGATAGCGATATTCTACGGCGGGTAAACAAATTACTGTCGAGCAATTGATAGAAAAGCGAATAATTATGAGACTATCTAGGCATGATCATTGTATATAGGCATCATGTCCGAGACAAGTAGACCGAAACGATTCTGCATCTATTACTATTACTCCACACATCGGCCGCTATCCAGCATGCATCTAGTGTATTGAGTTCATAAGAACAGAGTAATGCCTTAAGCAAGATGACATGATGTAGAGGGATAAACTCATGCAATATGATATAAACCCCATCTTTTTATCCTCGATGGCAACAATACAATACGAGCCTTGCTGCCCCTACTGTCACTTGGAAAGGACACCGCAAAATAGAACCCAAAGCCAAGCACTTCTCCCATTGCAAGAACTATAGATCTAGTAGGCCAAACCAAACCAATAATTCGAAGAGACTTGCAAGGATATTATGAGCACACATAAAAAGTTCAGAGAAGAACCAAATATCTTTCATAGATAACCTTGATCATAAACTCACAATTCATCGGATCTCGACAAACACACCGCAAAAAGAGATAACATCGAATACATCTCCTCGAAGACCGAGGAGAACTTTGTATTGAGATCCAGAGAGAGAGAGAAGAAGCCATTTAGATACTAGCTATGGACCCGAAGGTCTGTGGTAAACTACTCACAACTCATGGTGACGGCGATGATGATGATGATGAAGAACTCCGTGATGGATCCCCCTCCGGTGGAGCTCCGAAACAGGCTCCAAGATGGGATCTTCACGGGAATAGAAGGTATGGCGGTGGAATTAGGGTTTTCTCTCTATTCACGGATTTTCTGGGGTACGTAGAATTATATAGGAAGAAGGAGGGCACCGGGGGACGCTCGAGGGGGCCACGAGGCGGGGGCGTGCCCTGGGAAGGGGGGGGCTCCGCCCACCCTTTTGGGCCAGCCCACGATCCCTTGACGTGGTTCTCAAGCTCCCCGTGCGTGATTTTCTCCAAAAATATCTCTCGCGAAGGTTTCATTCCGTTTGGACTCCGTTTGATATTCTTTTTCTACAAAACCCTGAAACAGGCAAAAAATAGCAATCTGGACTGGGCCTTTGGGTTAGTAGGTTAGTCCCAAAAATGATATAAAAGTGAATGATAAAGCCCATTAAACATCCAAGACTTCATAAATAATAGCATGGAATAATAAAAAATTATAGATACGTTGGAGACGTATCAAGCATCCCCAAGCCTAATTCCTGCTCGTCCTCGAGTAGGTAAATGATAAAGAAAGAATTTTTGATGTGGAATGCTAACCAATATAGTTTTTCAATGCAATTCTCTTAATTGTGGCATGAATGTTCAGATCTGAAAGATTCAAGATAAAAGTCTATGTTGACATAAGAAATAACAATACTTCAAGCATACTAACAAAGCAATCATGTCTTCTCAAAATACTATGGCTAAAGAAAGTTATCCCTACAAAATCATATAGTGTTGGCTATGCTCCCTTGTTATCACACAAAAATATTCATATCATGCAGAACCCCGATTTCATCCAAGCACTTGTTTTCATACTCTATCTTTTCAAACCTTTCAACTTTCACGCAATACATGAGCGTGAGCCATGGACATAGCACTATGGGTGGAATAGAGGTGGTTGTGGAGAAGACAAAAAGGAGGGAGATAGTCTCACACGCGTATCAACAGGCTATGGAGATGCCCATTAATAGATATCAATGTGGGTGAGTAGGGATTGCCATGCAACGGATGCACTAGAGCTAAATATGAATGAAAGCTCAACAAAAGAAATTAGTGGGTGTGCATCCAACTTGCTTGCTCACGAAGACCTAGGGCATTTGAGGAAGCCCATCGTTGGAATATACAAGCCAAGTTCTATAATGAAAATTCCCACTAGTATATGAAAGTGACTAAGCATGAGACTCTCTACATTGAAGAACATGGTGCTACTTTGAAGCACAAGTGTGGAAAAAAGATAGTAGCAATTGTCCCTTTTTCTTTTCCTTTTTTTCTTTTTTTGGGCCTTTTTTTTGGACTTTCTCCTTTTTTTCTTTTTTTTTTCTTTTTTTTTGCGGAGGGGCTTTATAGATTTAGCCTTTCCTCCCATGGGACAATTCTCTAATAATGATGATCATCACACTTTCATTAAAACTCGATATTATAGCTCGATACTACAACAACAAAGTATGACTCTATATGAATGCCTCCGGTAGTGTACCGGTATGTGCAATGAAAGAAGAGTGACATGTATAAAAATTATGCATAGTGGCCTTGCCACAAATACGATGACAACTACATGATCATGCAATGGCAATATGACAATATGATGTGTTTCATATAAACGAAACGATGGAAAGTTGCATGGCAATATATCTCGGAATGGCTATGGAAATGCCATGATAGATAGGTATGGTGGCTGTTTTGAGGAACAATATGGTGGCTGTTTAGAGGAAGGATATATAGTGGGTTTATGGCACCGGCGAAAGTTGCGCGGTACAAGAGAGGCTACCAATGGTGGAAGGGTGAGAGTGCGTATAATCCATGGACTCAACATTAGTCATAAGAACTCATATACTTGTTGCAAAAATCTACGAGTCATCAAAACAAAGCAATCAACGCATGCTCCTAGGGGGGGGGGTGGTAGGAGTTAACCATCGCGCGCCCCCGACCTCCACACAAAGGTTGGCATTCTACAAATACCTCATGCTCTAACTTCGTTACATAGCGGTTCACCATACGTGCATGATACGAGAATCACTAACCTTAACACAAGTATTTCTTAATTTCATAATAACTCCACTAACATGACTCCAATATCACTATCCTCATGTCTCAAAACAATTATCAAGCATCCAACATCTCATTCTATTCAATGCACTTAGTTTGATTTTTTTACCACATTGACATTGGATGTCTATCATGTGAAGACTAGTTTCTTTAGCCTAAACACATTACCATGCTGTTTTTAATAGACTCTCAAAAGGATATAAGTGAAGCATGAGAGTTCAATCATTTCTACAAAATATTACCACCACCGTGCTCTAAAAGATATAAGTGAAGCACTAGAGCAAAAACTATTCAAATCAAAAGATATAAGTGAAGCACATAGAGTGTTCTAACAATTTCTAGGCCATATTTAACTCTCTCAAATAGGTGTGTCCAGAAAGGATGATTGTGGAAAACTAACAAGCAAAGACTCAAATTATACAAGATGCTCCAAGCAAAATACATATCATGTTGCGAATAAAAATATAGCTCCAAGTATAGTTATCGATGGATGAAGACGAAAGAGGGGATGCCTTCCCGGGGCATCCCCAACCTTAGGATTTTGATTATCTTGAATTTACTTGGGGTGCCATGGGCATCCCCAAGCTTAGGCCTTTGCTACTCCTTGTTCCGTAGTCCATCAAAGCAATAGTCAAAACTTGAAAACTTCACAACACAAAACTTAGACAAAAACTGCAGCAATGAATTCATTATTTGTTTATATTGGTGTTAAACCTACTTTATTCCAACTTCTCTATGGTTCATATCCTCCAATACTACTCATAGATGCATCGGAATAAGCAAACACCACACAAAAAAACAGAATCTGTCAAAGACAGAACAGTCTGTAGTAATCAGCAGGTTTCTCCTACTTCTGGAACTCCAAAAACTTCAAAATAAATTGTTAAATTTGAGGAATTTGTCTACCAATCATCTGCAAAAAGAATCAACTAAAAAGCATGCACCAGTAAAATCCAAAGACTACTTTAGCTAGCGCTAACGATTCTGTTTTTCACAGCAAGATCACATAAACTTCACACAAGTCTTCCCAAAGGTTCTACTCGGCACAAACACTAAACAAAACATGAAACCACATCTAAACAGAGGCTAGATGCAATATTTATTCCCTAACAGCAACAAAAAAATATAAAGTTGGGTTGCCTCCCAACAAGCGGTATCATTTTACGCCCCTAGCTAGGCACGATAATTTCGATGATGCTCACATGAAAGACAAGGATTGAGGCACAAAGAGAGCATCATAAAGCATATGAAAATCACATCTAAGTCTAACATACTTCCTATGCATAGGCATCTTATATGCAAACAAATTATCAAGGCAATCAATTTCTAGCATATGCAAGGAAGAAGAAAGAAACAAGATCAATCTCAACATAATGAGAGGTAATTTAGTAACAAGAAAATTTCTACAACCATATTTTCCTCTCTCATAGTAATGGCATGTAGGATCATAAGAAAATTCAACAATATAGCTATCACATAACATATTCTCAACACGATCCACATGCATGCGAAGTTGACACTCTTCCGAAATAGTGGGATCAATATTAACTAAAGTCATGACCTCTCCAAATCCACTTTTATCAAAAATTTCATAAGATTGAGCATTCTCAAAATATGCGGGATCTAAGGTTGACACTCTTCCAAACCCACTTTCAATATTATTGCAAACATAATCAATCTTACTTTCATCATGGGGATTAAATAATTTTTCAAGATCATAAGAAGAATCACCCCAATCATGATCATTGCAACAAGTAGTGGCATAGCAATACTAGCATCCCCAAGCTTAGGGTTTTGCATATCATTAGCACAATTGACATTAATAGAATTTATAGCAACATCATTGCAATCATGCTTTTTATTTAAGGAGCTAACATGAATCACTTTTTCTTTTAACAATTCCTCACAAATTTCAAATTCATAAATTTCAAGCAAAACCCCATAAAGATAATCTAGTGCACGCAACTCACTAGCAACAGGTTCAACAAAATTGGATCTCTTAAAAAGATTAGCAAGTGGATGAGGATCCATACTTTAGCAAGCGAAGATGGAAGCTAATAAAGGGCACATAGCACAAAAGCAAACAGAAGGCAAGCGAACGATAAACACACGGCAGAAGAAGGGCAAATAAAACGGCAAGGGTGAAGTGGGGGAGAGGAAAACGAGAGGGAAAAAAATGTAATGCGAAGGATAAGGGTTTGTGATAGGTACTTGGTTTATGACTTTTACGTAAGCCTCCCTGGCAACGACGCCAGAAATCCATCTTGCTACTTCTTGAGCTTGCGTTGTATTCCCTCGAAGAGGAAAGGGAGATGCAGCACAGTAGCATAAGTATTTCCCTCAGTTTTTGAGAACCAAGGTATCAATCCAGTAGGAGACCACGCGCGAGTCCCTCACACCTGCACAAACAAATAAGAACTTCGCAGCCAACGCGATAAGGGGTTGTCAATCCCTTTACGGTCACTTATGAGAGTGAGATCTGATAGAGATGATAGTTTATATTTTTGGTATTTTTAGTTTATAAGAACAGCAAATAAAAGCGATAAAAGTAAATTAGATGTAGATTGCTATGTTGAGAATAGACCCGGGGGCCATAGTTTTCTCTAGTGGCTTCTCTCATGACAGCGATATTCTATGGCGGGTAAACAAATTACTGTCGAGCAATTGATAGAAAAGCGAATAATTATAAGACTATCTAGGCATGATCATTGTATATAGGCATCTCGTCCGAGACAAGTAGACCGAAACGATTCTGCATCTACTACTATTACTCCACACATCGACCGCTATCCAGCTTGCATCTAGTGTATTGAGTTCATAAAAACAAAGTAAAGCCTTAAGCAAGATGACATGATGTAGAGGGATAAACTCAAGCAATATGATATAAACCCCATCTTTTTATCCTCGATGGCAACAATACAATACATGCCTTGCTGCCCCTACTGTCACTTGGAAAGCACACCGCAAGATTGAACCCAAAGCCAAGCACTTCTCCCATTGCAAGAACTATAGATCTAGTAGGCCAAACCAAACCAATAATTCGAAGAGACTTGCAAGGATCTTATGAGCACAGATAAAAACTTCAGAGAAGAACCAAATATCTTTCATAGACAACCTTGATCATAAACTCACAATTCATCGGATCCCAACAAACACACCGCAAAAAGAGATTACATCGAATAGATCTCCTCGAAGACCGAGGAGAACTTTGTATTGAGATCCAGAGAGAGAGGAGAAGCCATCTAGATACTAGCTATGGACCCCGAAGGTCTGTGGTAAACTACTCACAACTCATGGGGAGGGCGATGATGATCATGCAGAAGAACTCCATGATGGATCCCCCTCCGATGGAGCTCTGGAATAGGCTCCAAGATGGGATCTTCACGGGAACAGAAGGTACGGCGGTGGAATTAGGGTTTTGTCTCTGTTCACGGAGTTTCTGGGGTACGTAGACTTATATATGAAGAAGGAGGGCACCGGGGGACGCTCGAGGGGGCCACGAGGCAGGGGGCGCGCCCTGGGAAGGGGGGCGCGCCCCCACCCTCGTGGTCCAACCCTCGATCCCCTGGCGTGGTTCTCAAGCTCCGCGTGCGTGATTTTCTCCAAAAATATCTCTCACGAAGGTTTCATTCCGTTTGGACTTCGTTTGATATTCTTTTTCTGCAAAACCCTGAAACAGGCAAAAAATAGCAATCTGGACTGGGCCTTTGGGTTAGTAGGCTAGTCCCAAAAATGATATAAAAGTGAATGATAAAGCCCATTAAACATCCAAGACTTCATAAATAATAGCATGGAAGAATAAAAAATTATAGATACGTTGGAGACGTATCAATTGGCCAGAACCCAAACCCCACGGATAGTACATCTGCACTGTTGGATTCTCCTTGATCGAACAGCGATCTACATCCCTTTCGACAACACATGTACATGTTTTCAAATAGCGCCTCCCAAAAAATGTTTTCAAATAGCACACGGTTCACACACGAAATTTGTGTGCCTACCAAACCGTGGCCGATGCCCCCCCCTCACTGCGCGCGTGATCTGAGTCGTGCGTTCTGATTGGCTAGAACCCAAACCCCACGGATCATACGTCTGCACCGTTGGATGCTCCCAGATCGAACGACAATCCTCATCCCTTTCGACAAGAAATGCAGTCCGGCTTGAATTGTTTTATATGCTAACATGCACGCTAAATGCCAAAAAATGTCTTACATATAGCACACAAGACCTGAAATGCGTGAGTAAATCAAACCCGTGGTAAAGTTGTGATTGGTTTACGTGCGAAAAATTTAGAGGCGAAATGATGAAATCACATCTTCATTTCAAAAATAGTATGTCTTCATTTCAAACGAAATTATTCTTTTTGTGCACACGACCGCTTAGAGGGAACCGTTTGCATAGGCCTTTCCGCGCGCGTGGTGATTGTGGATATTTTTCACCCTTTTCACCTAGGCCGCCAACACCCCCCACCGTCCGCCCGCATTTCACTCAACTAGTCCACCCAATCTCCTTCGCCAACTCCCCCCTCCCCCAGATCCACAGCAGAAACCTCTCCGGCGCCGCCGTGCTCACCCCGGCCGTGTGCCCGCTCTTCGGGTCAAGCCTACCTCCACTGCCATTCCCAACACGCGGCGGCCCGTGCCTCGTCGTCTTCGTTTGCTTGCCAGCCACCCTCAAGCATATCAATGCAGTAACCCTAGCCTCTCCCGTGGTCCGATCGGGTTTGCATTGAGAAGCATGTTAGTTACTGCTCTCCATCGTGGTGAGGCATATTTCCTCGCAATCCCTCTTCTAATTTTTTCTGTATGTTCCCAAATTGTCAATACAATAACGGAGAGCGTATATATGTTCATTATCTACCTTCCGTACTAAATATAAGATGTATTTGTTCCAATAAGTTACTTCCTATTTACAGATCACGGTCGCCCGAGTCACACAAACATATCAAATTAGTCGTACATTTTCTAAATTATTGCATGGCATGTTTAGAAAGCTTGATACCAAGTTGTTAGTTTTATGCTTATCCTCCTTTCATGAGTTTCACATGTGTTCTCTATAGATGCCGAGTAGCAGCAACAACACTCATTCATGACATGTATCTTCATCTGATTCGGACAACCCTAGGTCTTCAGCAGATTGTGGGGGATCAAGTAGTCTTGTACGGGATAGAGCTGCAGAAATTACCCTTCCGGTCAGGACACAGAGGAACACTCCAAGGAAGCCCACACACCACCCTAAAGGTGTATATGAGGTAACCGAGATTGATTTAAAGTCCTGGGCTCCAACTAAACCAGATAAAGCACGCATTAGGTTCAAGAGTGTGTGTGGATTTGTTGGTAGGGCAAGGCTCAACATTAATCTGCCGGGGTTTCGGAAGGCTGACACAGAAACATGGCAAATGATAGTCCGGGAGATCATGGATCACTTCAAAATTCCAGAGTAGTGGAGAATGCAGGTGGAACACGCTACACTGAAGAAGGCTAGGGATTCTTGGAGAAACTGGAGGCACGTGCTATACAAGAAGTACTTGAGTGAAGGCAAGGACCCAATCCCCGCATACCCCCAAATTACAAAGGCAGACTGGGTAGAATTCAAAAGGGACAGGGCAACTCCAGAGTTGCTACGAAGAGTTTCAAGCAATTGGAACTTCAGAAGAAGAACATACACCCCCACCGTATGGGTGGCAGGATACTACGGCATGAAACTGATATGGGAACAGGAGGACAAAGAAGCAGTAGCGGCAAGTGGGAATCCGGCCTTTAGTGAAATCAAGGGTGAACGCGCCAAAGACTACTTGCGGGCACGTGCAAAGAGGCGTGATGACGAAACTTATTACTTTGAAAACGCACGTGACGCCAAACTGTATGAAGTGATGGTAGAGGCTTCTAAGATCCCTGGAAGGTTCTACAGGAACTCAGGGCCATGTGACATTTTGTCCATTGCTCTGGACACAAAAGAGCCCCCTAGTCGTGCAAGGGGTATAGGTGTTAATGTCCCACACAAGAGGGCTTTCACACTCAGCAAAGAAGAGAGGCTCAGCATGAAAAAGGCGAGGAGTGAAATGAAGCAGAATGCATTGTTTGAAAAGTTGAAGAAGGAGATTTATCTGGCTGTTCAAAAGGATGTTGAGGAGTCAATGATGATGCAGAAGACTCTAACACTGACAGATAGCCAACAGATAGGAGGGGAGGCGGGCATGGATGATGCTGCTTATTGTGCGACAACACTGCACAAGAGTAGCTATGCATCAGTTGACCCCAGCGACACTGAGACTATAGCTTCTCGTGATGATGCTATATCTGATCTATCTGGAATGAAAGACAGACTGAAGGGCGTGCTTACACATTATGAAAGGTACATTAAAATGTGCAACAGCCTGGGTTTGCCCACCCTTCTTAGAATATGGCCTCTTCTTGGACAATGTACCATAGAAGTCGGGCTATGTGAAGTGCTACGTGACTGAAGTAAAGCCCGGATTCAATGAATTTTCCTTGAAGAATGTCCTAGGAGACTTCAATGAGCAAAGGACCTTGGGAGAAACACTGTTACATCACATCCGGTGGCCACGAAAGGAAATAGAGTTCATCAATGAGATTCCTGAAGCCCCGCCAAGAGCAACCACTGTCACCCCTCAACTGGTGATGCTCTCCTTGCCACACCAGCTCTCGCGGGCTGATGCATCAACCTGTGATCAGCTGCCCCGACTGGCGTACAGGCCATGTCATCCTCCGCCCAAAGCAGTCAGTGGCAAGGCCTACAACTGCTGATGATGCACCATTGGTTCAGATGCCGGCCGCTGAAGCAGCGGGGGGATACACAGCTGCAGCACATGCTCAGCAGACCAACCTGGTGGAACAGACTGCTAAGAAGTCTTTTGCTTCGGAACCGTCTGCTAAGCAGTCTGTAGGCCCAGAACCGTCTGCTCATCAGTCCGTCGGTCTGCAGGCGTGTGATCAGCATACCAATGTGTCAGCACTTCCTGCTCAGCAAACCAACGCGTTGGCACAGCCTCCTCAGCACACCGACAAGTTGGCACCACCTGCGCAGAAACCCGACATAGCTTCAACGCATGGTCAGCAGTCCGATGCCTCTGCTCCTACAGCCAAGCAGTCCATCACAGCAGCACCGCCAGCTCAGCGGTCCGGCATAGATAAACTGTCTGCTAAGCAGTCCGTCCAAGCTTCACCGTCTGCTCGGCAGTCTACCTTGTAGCCAACCGGACGTTCTACTAGAAATTCTTCAAGTACCAAGAAGGAAGTTGCCAAAAAGGCTACAGCCACGACCACGAGGAATCGCAGCGGGAGAGGGAAGAGGAAAGAGAATGATTGCCTCTTACTTAAAGCACTCATCGCCCAGAACCAAATTAAAAGCAGCTTGTTCGAATCGGGTAGTAATATTTTTCCTGACGCCATGGATGAAGAAGAAGTAGAATTGTTGCTTGCTAAAAGTAAAGCAGACATACTTGAAGCACGTAATTACGTCCATGGCCAGCCATTTCTTGTTGGCGAATACTTTGATGAGTGCAGCTCCAGTTGTAGTGAGTTACATGAATATTGCATGGATCAAATGTCAGAAGGTCATCACCATTTGCTAGTCCACTACAACAGAGATCATTTCTGACACGATGCTGGTTCCATCATTGTGAGTTTCGAGGACGTACATCTCTTCTTCAACTTCAACGTGCTCGATGCCACTCTTGTTAGATGCGTGATTCTGTAAGTACTTAACAAACTCTGATCAACTTCTCCATACAAGGCTGTAAATGATAAACAACTAACTGCATTTTATTTCTCTCAGGGGATTGAACACGCAGAGAAGACAAAGTGAGAGTGTGTATTTCATAGATCCTGCATTAGCAAATGGCACAAAATTACAAGAAAATGACCGACGGGACTCGGCTGTTGACACGGTCGTCCGTATCTTCGAAAACATGTCCCATGCAGAATCATTTCTCTGGCCATATCATGAACATTAAGTCAAGTAAACAACCACACATACACTAATTGTCTTACAGATTTCGACATCATCGTAAGTTCAAGGCTTTGTTAATATGTAGCAATCGCTAGATATTGGTATTCATTGTTCCAAACAAGAACACAGTTTACTACATCGATTCTCTTAGAGAGTCAACAAACGCCCAAGATCTGACGCATCTTCAGCAATTCTTGGATAGGTATTGAATTCTATGATGTTGAAATTAATTTGCATTCATATCTGGTTCAATAATTGATGTTGTCAAAATTCATCATCATTTGCAGTGTGCTCGCATTGTGGGAAACTAAAACAAGGAACCTGTTCAAGGGGAAACTACCTCTGCAGCATGAGATTGTTTCTCCGGTAACACACTGAAATCCATTATTTTCGGAAAATTTATCCAACAGTATGCAAATACCTTTCCTTATGCTAGTCAAATGTTCAAGATTCTAAATAAACCTCTTTCTGTTTTGTCCAAAGAAAAAATAATACATCTAACACCAGTTAGTCTATTCCTAATTGGACAAATACATGACTAATTTTGTACACAAAAAATTAGTGTCCTCAGCAAGAAGTAGGGACCAACCTTTGTGGATACTATGTTTGCACACACATGATCTCCATCTACAAATCTGATTATAGTTGTGACGATCCTTGCGAATTAGTACCAGTAAGTCTATCTTAATTAATATCTTCTACTCCACTCATATGGCACATTCTGATCTTAAAAATACTGCAGCTCATCTTAAAACCGAGGACCCCTGAACCGCTCCCGGCTGGTGAATTGCTGATGGTTCGGAGATTTATCAATGACTTCTTACTGGATCACTACATCAATCCCACTGGTGATACTTAAGATTTCAGCATGCGTTCTCCTGAAACATTGAGTAAGAGTTAGCCGCTAAACATATAACGCATGGATCCATTGTTTTCCATCTGATGAGGTCTTCGTATTTCGTACACTATGATTATCATGTAATGCATATACGTGTGGACAAATCATTGTAATTTAGCTACCATATGTTCAATTGCAAATCTTGCGAAATCTGATGAATGTTCTTCCTATGGACAGTATTTGTTCAATTGAATATTGTGGCGAATTTTCTTTTTGCGTGCCGATTCAAAATGAGATATTTTTGTTTATTTTTTTAATTGAATATTGTAGCGAATTTTCTTTTTGCGTGCCGATTCAAGATGGTATATTTTTGTCTTAACCTGGCAATTGCTCCGCACACGGTTCAACTAAATGAGTGTGTGCGATCCACATCGGAAAGCATACGTCAATCGTAGCAGAACAATCGGTAATACACAGCAGATCGCAAACGATTTGCAACGCTACTACGTGTGCGTAGTTTCTCCGGAACCGTTTGTGATATCGCGTTATCGCACATGAGAACTGGGAGTAAACCATGCCCAATGCAAAGTACAATCTCAGTCGTATTTTTTCAGGAAACGTGTGGGATCCCAAACAAAAAGCACACGTCACTCTTGCCGCAACCGTCGGTGATACCTAACAAATCACAAACGGTCTACAACACTTGTATGTGTGTGAAGGGGCTCCTGGACCGTTTGTTAAAGAACATTATCGCAAACGGTAATTGTTGGAAAACATGTGCGATGGAGTCTAGCATGGCAGACGGGTTACGCAGAAAACTCATGTGCGATGGGCCACAAATCGCACATATTTCATATGTTAGACCGTGTGCCTTACATACTGTTTCCGAAATGGTTCATTACGATAGACCGTATGGTTTCACTGCATCATTAGAAACTTTTAATCGTCGATACCACACGTGCGAAAGAAATTAGTGTGTGTTGCATCGGACATGATTACATTTTGGAAGGCCTCTGGATCACTGTTCCATTTCCCCGACGGTTTCTGGGTCGTGTGGGAAGGACCCCCTATTGCACACACTCACTTGGCGACGGTTCCGAAGGCCGTCGCGGAAAGGGGTTAAAAACCGTTTGTTCAGGACCGACGCGCACTAGTGTTACTGTCGAAACCGAGCGCACTGGTAGTAGAGAGGCACATCACATGTACTAATTTAGGCTGCTCGAGCACTAGTAGTAGAGAAACATTGACCTAAATCAGTGGGTGATCGACAGGGAACACAGTAGCAGATAGCAACCAGAGAAGCAACGCCTGGAGGAGCACCGTGAACTAGAGCCAGAGCAACAACTCGTGTAGCTACAGTAGCCTATGTACCAACATCAGCAGTGCGAGCGAGAGCAAGAGCATAGCAGCAGCACAAGCAAGGGGAATAGCAGAGCAGCAGTAGTAGCGCGAGCGAGCGAGAGCCGGAGCAGCAGCAGCTGCAGCGTGAGCGAGAGCCGGAGCCGGAGCATCAGCTGCAGCGCGAGAGAGCGTGCGAGAGCCGGAGCAGCAGTAGCAGATCCCGCAAGTATGGCTGCCGCCGTCGAGGGAGCCTCACACTACGGGAGAGCCGCCATGGAGATGTCACCAATGATGCTGGCTTTGAGGTAGCCATGCCATGGGGTGCGCGATCGAGAACCATCGACGCCGGGAGGTCGAGTTAAGGAGAAGGTGCAGTGCGATGAGTGTACAACTTCTTTGGTGGCGCCGAGTAGGCCTCGGCTTCATCCAAGGAGTCGATGAGGATGTTTCGGTTCTGGTGGAGCAGGTTAAGGCGGCACTATGGGTATGGATCAGTCGCGATCCACAAGGCAATCGATGGAGCAGCTCCTAGGAGGTGGAGGACAGAGCGGCTGAACCGGCGGGACGACGAGATCATCTGGGGAGGTGGATAAGGGACGTTGAGCTGTTGTGGTGGGCGATGTCGTCGGGGAAGAGGCTCCGGCTGGTCAGAAGTGGGGTGGCGGACGGAGGAGGGTGGGGTTTCGCGGCTGGAGCAGAGAGGTTATGGCGTCCTGGGATTTCGAATGGCGAAAAGGAGGTGATGGGAGGGGGCACCATGACATAGGGAAGTGATTGTCCAAAATGTAGGGTGTGTTACAAAAGTACCCCCACTAATTTGAACTAGCGGCCCTTTTGGCTCAGGGTTAGAAGGGGGATTTCACGTGTCGGGATTTTGCAGCTGGAGTGAGTTTTCACGCGCGTTGTAATTTCGGGATAGCAAGGCGCGAGTTGTGAAGGCGCGAGTTTTGGGAGCTTGATATCTGAATTTTCGGGATAACAAGGCGCGGGTTGAAATTTGGGTACAAGCCTACGTGTAATAATGTACGTACCAAATCAATTCGCACTTCCCTCAACGAAAAAACAAAAAAACTATTCACACCACACAAAGAGAGAGTCTTGTCATGTTTTACTGTACAAATGCTATCCGAAGCTATGAATCCATGTTATGTCCAATTAAATTTTTTCGCTAGCTGTATAATGCATGTAACCTACTCATATGGACATTTTAGTGCATTCCAAATGTCTATACTACTGTTGTAATTCGAACTAAATTTGAATTTGTTTCTCTATTTGAATAAGAATCTACAATCATGATTGTTGCCAAGTTAAACATCATTCATATATTATCTTAACAACACACCACATGATTACTATAGAGATGGATATGAACTATGTGTACTATATGAACTCAAATTAAAATTCTTGTATACACTTGATGTTGATTCCAAATAATAGTGCATTTGATGTACTAACTAGATCTTCATAATCTAAACCATGTTTCATACGTACACTGTGTTTATCACACAAAGTATAGTGTCTCGCCCCCTACATTATAACAAGTATTTAGCCCTGAGTTGCAAAAGCCACACATTATCATAAATTCAAATAAATGTTCTATATAGTATATGTAGTATATATAACATGTTCATAACCACACCATGCGTATCACCATTATATATATTCATGCATGTGCCGGTTTAAAACACTGTGATCTCTTGTTCAAATATACGAATCCACTTTTATAATGAATTATGATCTATGTTCATCTTTTAAACTCACATAATCCTCTTATCTTTACAGCTAGCGCTAACTTTCTCTGGTGCATGCACACGGCCGCCTCCCTCTTCACCCTCCCTCAGCATTCCATAGCTCCATCGCGCACATTCATCATTTCTCTTTAGGTCGTTCACCCACGGTGTGTGTAGGCCACCCAGCTCCTTCTTTCCGACACACACCGATCGGTATACCTCTCTAGCCAGGTGTGCCTACCACAAACTAAAGCTTTACCTCTTCTCTTCTCACCGTCCATGCCCTCCTATGTCTAATACAATTCCATGCATGTGCACACTCCCGCCCCTCTTTTCATCGATCTCATACTCGCACACTCCTTCCCCCTCGATATAGTAGGCCTCTCGCACCACCTCCTAGCAGCATCCCTCTCTCTATATCCTTCTCTCCGGGCCTTATTTGCTACTAACACATGCATGCATGTATACCAACGCCCCCTCTATATATGATATATCCAGGCGGGGTACGTACACGAAGAGGAGAGGTGCACGCATGATGCACATACTCATGTCTTGTTCCCAGCCACACCCACACGGGTACACAGTGGAGGTCATTTCTGTACGAAAAGGTAGCCCACGTGCTAATTTGACTCATGTAGCGGTTGTTTACTTGAAGGAGGGTCATCTACCATGCGTGCATGAAACAAAGTTCAACTTGACGCATTGGTGTGTTATTTTTAAATAAAGTCATACATTGCTCAATGGCACGTACAGAATATAAAACGATTTTTATGAACAAAAAGGTAATCCTCTCCACGATATACAATGGAGCTTGCCTTCTACGGTTGGTGTTTCTTCACACTCTCTCACACAAGACGGCGGTGGCATCTCTCTTTCTCTCATCGCTGGTCACAGAATCCGGCCCGATCCCGTCAGCTGGCGGAAAGGGAGGACGTGCAGCATTGCTCCGTTTGATGGCGTCGAGGCAGCACATTCGATCTGCGGTACCTGATGTTCTCTCTGACCAAAATATTGCGCGGTAAGGCAGATCCCACCAACCGGCGCCCTCCTAGTTATATCCCGACTACCCCCAGGTACATCTTCCACCCCTCCGGCCTTGCTTCACAGCCCACCTTGGCATCTTCCCACGTTGCTGCATGTGGAAAATCCTGCATATGGATCTTCCCTAGTTCTTTGCCGAAAACGTAGTTCGGCCGGCCTAGTTTCCATGTTGCAGTCTCATCCTCACACCCTTTTTAGATAAACAACTGTGTTGCTATCTTCCCTTAGGACAAGGAATATGCTTCTTTTTTGTCGGCGTATGTGTCTTAAACTGTTACTGGCCAGTAATTGTTTCCTTTCTGCCTCTTTTGCAAACAGGGCTATCCATTTCACACTGTTGCTATTGCGACCTTTTGGTGAACTGCACAAATCACTTTTTCTTAAGAGTGTTGTGACGCCCCGTGACCGATGTGCTAGGTGTCATCCTCTTATTCGTCACCGTTGCCATGTCATCTGCTTGCGTGTTGCATTTTGCCATGTCATCATGTGCATTGCATCTGCATTGTTTTCAAAAACATGCATACGTCCGAGTTTGCCCGTCCTTTCCGTTGTCCGTTCTAAGCCCAGTCACACTCGCACGCACCCGCGACACCTCCGAATATTTATTTTGAAAGTGGCTGGAAAATGTTCTCGGAATGGGGTGAAACTTAGCGTGTCGTCTTATTATAGTGTAGATAGACCGCCTGCCAAATTTTGTCGCATTCGAAGTCCGTTTGATAGCCCAACGGATAACCACGTTAATCGCCGGAAGCCCCTTTTCTCTTTTGGCCCAGCACCCCTTCACAACAGCCCACTAGCCCATCGCAACCACCTCCATGCTCTCGGTCGTTGGATCGTGATCCTGTGGGCCAAAACCGCACCTCATTTGGACTATCCTAGCTCCATCTATATATACAGCCGGTCTATTCTCATAACATTATGAGAATAATATTCTCATAACACTTCCGAACTGCTTTGTGTTACTGCATTGGAAAGCTATGCGCACTGTACCACAGAGACCAGCGAACTTCATGTTTGAAAAAACTGTACGTGTTGTTTTTTCGGTACCTTTTTTGCTCTAGTTTTTTAAACGTTTATCAGAATTATGTGTGTAATATACCGTTGAAAAGCTATGGAGTAGACGCAACTTTGCCATGTTGAACACTTTTCAAAATTCATTATAGTTTAAGAGCAGTTTCGAAAATCGTGCGGCTCACAACGAATGGCAGCGAGCGTTTTTTGGCGTTTTTTTCTAAACCGCTCGTCGGAATGAAACATATGATACACCGTTGGAAACATATCGTCGGCGCGCATCTTTTTCATATGTATTATTTTTTCTAATTCGCTACGGTTTAATAGCAGTTTTGAATTTACTAAATCGCGGAATTGTGTTTTTCGAATTTTTTCAAATTTTCGGTACTGTTTTCGCTCCAATTTTTTAACCGTTTGTCGACACAAGGCGCGTAATATACCGTTGGAAAGCTACGAACGAGGCGCAACTTTCATATGTTGAAATGTTTTTGAGATTCCTTACGATTTTTAGTTAAATTTGAAAATCGTGCGGCTGACTACGTAGGGCAGCGGCCGTTTTTTCGTAAAAATTTTTACAAAACATTGGTCGAAATGATCCAAATGATACACCGTTGGAAAGATATCGTCAAGACGCTACTTTTTCATGTAGAACACTCCCTCTAATTCATTATGATTTAAGAGCAGTTTTGAAATTACAAAAACACGGAAACTCTGTTTTTCGCGACAACAAAACCAACGCGTGCACTGCATCGGACAGAAAAGCGCACTGCTTCAAACTGAAAAACGCACTGCATCAGACAGTCAATCGAACCTCATGATTTATTTTGTTGGACGTAGATTTTCTCATAGGAGTTTTGTTATCTTTTTTCCAACTTTTTTTCCGAAGGAAAGTGGACCGCAACACTCCCGAAAGTGAAGCGGAACACTACGAAAAGTGAACCTCATGATTTGCTGTTGTCTTTTTTCATACTAATTAATTTTTTACGCGCGTTGAGAAGTGTTGAGAAGTGAGCTGCTTTCCGACGTGTTTTTGTTTTGGATCACCAAGTGAACCACAAAGGTTTTTTTATGGCCAACTTCGTGAGAGAACAAAGTGAGCTTCAAAGAGTCCTTTGCAATGGACTTTTTTTAGACCAAAGTGCACTGCATTTGTTTGTTTTTTAGACCAGTGAACTGCATGTTTGAAAAAATTGTACGTGTTGTTTTTTCGGTATCTTTTTTGCTCTAGTTTTTTAACCGTTTATCGGAATTATGCGTGTAATATTAAGGCTGGACCAAAAGCTCGAAGCTCGCGAGCTTAATGAGCTCTCGATAGTTCGACTCGTTAAGCTCGTGGCTCGCTTCTTAATGAACAGAGCCGATCATTGATTTCAGCTCGTTAAGCTTAACGAGCTTAACGAACGAGCTAACGAGTTTCACGAGTAACTCGTTAAGCTCGTTAGTAACAACACAACACATATTTTCATCTTACCTGACAAAATTTTCGTAGCACCTCGGCCCATCCACTCAATCTAATCTACATAGGAGGCAAAAAACTTGTGCATTTCGTTTTCTAGTCACCATCTTCTTTTAAAAAAAATCAAATATACGCGCTTATCGTGTAAACTCCAACACATCAAAATCTGTCAACGAGCACTCGCGAGCGCTCACGAGCTTAACAAGCTTTAAACGAACCAAGCCGAGCAGGGTTTTCTGCTCGTTAATATTAACGAGCTTAACGAGTCGAGCCTTAACGAGCACGAGCTTAACGAGTACGAGCTTAACGATCCGAGTAGCTCATTAATCCACCCCTATGTAATATACCGTTGAAAAGCTATGGAGTAGACGCAACTTCGCCATGTTGAACACTTTTCGAGATTCCGGACTGTTTAAGAGCAGTTTTGAAAGCGGTGAACTGCATGTTTGAAAAAATTGTACGTGTTGTTTTTTCGATACCTTTTTTGCTCTAGTTTTTTAACCGTTTATCGGAATTATGCGTGTAATATACTGTTGAAAAGCTATGGAGTAGACGCAACTTTGCCATGTTGAATACTTTTCGAGATTCCGCACGGTTTAAGAGCAGTTTTGAAAACGGTGAACTGCATGTTTGAAAAAACTGTACGTGTTGTTTTTTGGTACCTTTTTTGCTCTAGTTTTTTAATCGTTTATCGGAATTATGCGTGTAATATACCGTTGAAAAGCTATGGAGTAGACGCAACTTCGCCATGTTGAACACTTTTCGAGATTCCGCACGGTTTAAGATCAGTTTTGAAAAGTTCCTTCCCCCGAAATTCCCCCGCGCTGTCGCCTTGCTCATCGCTCGAGCAGGACCGCTCGGGAGGACGACGACCCCGCATGGGCCGAAGCCCCCCTGAGGCCCAGCGCGCCGCAAGGCCCAGCCGAGGATGGCCCATCCCCGTCTGGCCGGCCTGCCTCCTCTGCTTCAACTGGGCCAGGCCCATGGTGAGAGCCGTTAAGTCCCGCCCGCGCACTATTTAGCTACATTACGCTCGCTTGTTTTTTTTCCTTCAAAAAAACGGCTTAGTCTGTGAAATCCATCATTATGTGTGCATGTTTGACTTGTGATAACTTTGTGCACGTAGATCCAAATGGAGCATATGATATGTCAAAATGTTCGTCTCGAAGTGCTCTACATGTTAGTTGCATTTTCATGCATGTTACTATTCATCTTGATGCTATAATCTCTGTTACAAAACTGCTATGTGATGTTAGTGTCAAGTCCTTGTTGTCTATCAACAATATTTTAGCATGTTTGTGAGGTTGTATCTTTATGCATGTTGGTCCAAATGGATTGTATGATATGTTAAAATGTTCGTTGTGAAGTTCTCTACATGATGGTGGCTGTTGCATTCATGTTAGGTGCCATATTTCCATGTTTATCTCTGTTGCAAAAGTGCATGTGGCTGTTAAGTGCTGAAACTTGTTATAAGATGCTGATTTGTCATTTTCATATCTTTATGTGTCATTTTTGTTGGAGCTACATGTCAAAATGTTTTAGAAGCACAATCATGTCATTTTTGCTGTCGTGCAATCCACTTTTCATGATACGCCTTGTGGTAAGTGGAACAAGCTTGCAAAGTGACCTACTCACTGTTGGCTCATTTCTTACACTTGTTAAAAACTGCTAAGTCTGAAACTGTTATAACCTGATGCCATGTTTGCTTGATGCCCCACTCAAATCCATGCTTGTTTTGAGATGCCCAATGATCATGTCTTGTTTTCCATGTTATGCTCTATTCATCCATGCCCTTGTTTGCATTTATGACCTGATGTAGCTTGTTGTTTTCATGCTCTCAAGTTGCTATAAGAAGTTTATGTCAGCCTGTTAACAGTAGGTTCAGTTTTGCCATGTGAATAACTAGTGATCTATGCATCATATGACCATGTTCTTGCCATGAGTAGCTTCATAAACATGTCCTCTTGCTGTTGGTTATATTCACATGCCATGATATGCTCTGAGATGAGTTGCACAAGCTTGCAAACATGCCTACTTGTCGTTGTTGCTGCCATGTCTAGTTTATTTCACTAAGTCTGTGAAACTGTTATCTTTTGCAATCTTGCCATGATGTTTTGAGCATATTCTAGTGGTGTTTGTTAGTAGCTCAGTGATCATGCTTGTAGTGCTTGACATGTACATACTTTCCATGCCCTTTATTGCCATGAAATGTTATTGTATCATGTTGTTTTGATGTCAACTATATGCCTACTTGCTGTTTTGGGCTGATTGTTGTTATATCTTGTCTCATGTGTATGTGTTGAACCGTTGCTCCGTTTTAGACGTGTCCTATATGAAACTTGTGTGTTTTTGCATGTAGATGCATAATAACATGTTGTACACCTGCTTGGAGAGTGATTGCTTGATGTTTGGATGCGTTTTGCATCAATGCCATGCTTGACTTGTTTTGCTCATATCTTCTAGGCCGTAGCTCCGAATTAAATGAACTTGATATGTAACTTAACTAGAATTTCGAGTAGATCATCATGGTGCATGTTAACTTGATGTTTAACTACTTTAACATAAGGTTTGTTCAGATCTGGACCAATTTTGAAATTTGCATATGAGGACTTACCGGAGTTGTTATATGTTGTTTCCGGTCTCATTTAAACTTGCTTTGTGTGATGTTCATGCATGCTTCATCCCTTGCCATGTTTTGCATCATATAGACTTGTCTTGCATCATACTTGGTTGAGCATTATGTCATGTTCTTGTGTGGTGTGTTTACCGTGTTGCTTGCTTCTTCTCGTTAGTGCTTGTTTCGTTGCGATCGTGATGATTCGTTTGACTACACTTGGTTCTCCTTCGTGGCTTGTTCTTCGTCTTCTTCATGGACGAGTTCTTCCTTGCGGGATCTCAGGTAAGATGACCGTCACCTTGGATACCTTTACTATCATTGCCATGCTAGTTGTCTCGATGCTATCGCTATATGTCACGCAACCTATCTATTTGTTGTCAGCCCCTCCTTGTTGCCATGAAACCTCTAACCTTTGATACCATCACAGCAAACCGTTGTTTGGCTATGTTACCGCTCGCTCAGCCCCTCTTATAGCGTTGTTAGTTGCAGGTGAAGATTGCTCCATGTTGGAGCTGGACGTTGTTGGATTATCACAATATCTATTAATTTAATTAATGCACCTATATACTTGGCAATGGGGGACGGCTTGGCCTTTTGCTCGGTATTTTGTTCCACTCATGCCGCCTTAAGAACCGATAAACCGGCGTTATGTTCCTTGATTTTGCGTTCCTAACACGGTTGGGGATTATGGGCCCCCTCGATAATTCGCATTGCTTAAAGCTTTTCCAGCAAGACCCAACTTTGGTACTACATTTGCCTAATAACTAACACTTGCATATGGACCGGCTAGCACCCGAGGACTCTTAATCAACCCCCGGGCTAGTGCTCCTCATGAGTGTTGGTCCAAATTGGGCAGACTGCGGGGCCACCACGGGGAAACTCGAGGTTTGCTATATACCTGTAGGCTGACCTATCCGGTCGTGGCCTGAGAGGAGTTACGCGCGGCTACTATCAGTGTGTCGACACGCCGGGAGGTCTTGCTGGATTAGTTTTACCTTTTTCAAAATATCTTGAGCACGGGATTTCGAGAATACTCGGGTCTTCCCAGCATGGAGTTGCGACTCCGCAGATCGTGAGCTTGTGATGGGCTAAGTTGGGACACCCCTGCAGAGTTATGATCTTTCGAAAGCCGTGCCCGCGGTTATGTGGCAGATGGGAATTTGTTAACGTCCTGTTGTAGAAAACTTGACAGAGGATCCGTAATAAAATACACGAATCGCATGAGTAACCGTGACCATCTCTTTTCACTTTGAGAAGAGAACACAATGGGGTTATGTTTGACTCATAGGTAGTTCAGGATCTCTAGCGATCATTACTAGTTTGTGACCGTTTGCGTAGATGCTCATCTTATTCTTGTACTCGTAAGTTAGCCACCATACATATGCTTAGTCTCTGCTGCAACCTCACCACTATCCTTTCCATACCCAATAAATCTTTGCTAGTCTTGATACCCATGGTTATGGGATTGTTGAGTCCTCGTGGCTCACAGATACTACAACAACAGTTGCAGGTGTAGGTTTCCGATGACTTGACGCGAGAGCGATGTTATGTTGTGTTGGAGTTCTTCCTCGTCAGTCTTGGGTTAGGTTCCTGGTCGGCAGCCTGGGATAGCAGATGGATGTCTTGGTGCTTTTCGTGTTTGCATCCATAGTCGAATGTTTTGTATATGATGATGTTGTATTCATGTGAATTGTATGACTTGTATGTATCCCCATGTATGTATGTAATGGTACGATGTAATGATATCCATCTTGGTAAGCGCCTGAAATGCGGTTGTGCCTCAATCACAAGTTTTTATCTAGTGATCGAGATAGAATCGCATCTTGGGCGTGACAAGTGTTTTGTGCAGTTTTGCTGAAATGTTACACGGGCAACGTTTCTACATTTCAGTGGGACTGGACAACGAGATATTGGTTTTGCTCTATCCTCCTCATCCAACTCCGAGGATAATCTTCTCCAACTATTTGCTTAATCTTCTCTAGCTAGTTAGTCTTAAGAGAGACTGCAAAGGTGAGCGACTTCTATTTGTGTGTTTATTGTTTCATCAATAGTCCTATATTATTGTAATCACACTTCATCAATATATTTGGAACAAGGACATTGAGATCTATTTTAGTGGATATGCACAAAATGACCGGAATGTTCCATGCTCCCGACGACTACTTTTTTCCAACATGTCTTGTTGATTTACATAGAGCAGCGGGAAAGTTGCTGCCAATTTAAGCATGCATCAATTTTAGTTTTTTCTTTTCTTTATAACACCTTCTCACAAATTTATCTTCAGTTTTGATGTAAATATTAGCTCTGATCTGCTAATCATTGAGATGCATTAGCAAGGAAGTTAGTTTTCTATTTTCTGCGAAAGAGCATGGATGTTAGTTTCCTTTCTATTTGATTGATGTTGTAAAGAGAGAACCTTCCAGCTGGCAAGACTCGTGAAATAAAAGCTAAAAGCTTGAAAGCATTGTACAATTTCATGCTGCTGGAAAATTATGTGTACGTCAATTATGTAAATGCTGGAAGCTTGATAACATTCAGCATCCAGGTCCATGTGCCATGCACCAAATAGTTCACAACCACATGGGAGACTCAGCCCGGTCGTCGCACCGTACCAATAGTGAGCATTAGTAATGAGTGGTCAAATCATAAGTGCCACCTTTCCCACAGTAAGTTGCTCGGACGAAGCAACCATCAATACACTCTTCTTTGAATCCGCTCCTACTAACCAAGTGCGCGTATGGCATGTCGGTAAACGCGCTTCCTCTTGGCGTATCACTAACATGTGGGACCAGAGTGTGAGCAAACCGATCTCAATTGGTAGCAAAATGACCAACCCGCCGCTCCTTGAGAGACACGAGGGTGAGAACACAGACGGGCTAGGTGTCGCACGGACGGCAAGAAATATTAGAGCATGGTTGATCGATGTCATCATTACATGTCGATGTTTTTTGAATAATAGTACCACTTTATTGGGCTGCAGTTTTCCGCACTTCTCCAGAAAATGTGTACTTCATCATAGATTAAAATAAAATAATAGTGCAGACGCTCCACCATGGGGTTCCTAGTACATGGATACTACTAGTAAGTTGTACTGCTCGTACTACTAAAACCTTACGCTTGGGTCTTTACCTCTTCGGGAAGTCGAACAATGATGGTACTACAGTGTATGCCTCTGGAAATCTGACACCGAATGAACTGATGCACGTCCACCGCCTGGGCGAGGGAGAGGTTGTATTAGTCAAAAGCTTCTCCTCGTCATGTGACCTGCCGCACTTGTGGTAGATGTGGACGAGGCCTTATCTCAGGATCTGAGCTCGTTTGGAGCGCCTTGATCTCCGGGAGAATGCGAGGACAATGTATAAGTCCATCTCCAATGGCTATCGAGCCATGGGACCTGCTGCCACCAAATATCATCACCAGCTCTGGTTCAAAATGCTAGCTCGGGTTAAAGTCCTCCCCTTTCCTCACCGTTCCCCACATATTTGTACCTCACAAGCTTGTTGTGGGAGGAGATGTTGGTGAAGTTCTCTAGATGATCGAGGTCAGATGTAGAGAATGCCTTGGCCTTCTTGTACACGGCAGTATGGGCCATGTCATTGAGGTTAAACACCGGTGGCACCGGTGCCATATTGTATCCCGCCTAAAAGAGAGGACCATAGTATTAGTAATTAAAGGGCTCAAGCTAGCATGAGAGAATGAATTGCATGAATCATAAAGAAAACCACATACCCAGTTTGCGCCCGTACTGATATAAGTTGGCACCACCTTGATGGTGTGGCACACCTTTCATTTTGGCACGCCAGTCTTTGGCATCGTTGTGGAGGGCTAGCCATGCATCTGAGAACCACTCATCCACCAACGTGTCCCAACAATCCATCTTATCTGCACACCATCTCGGGGGCACCTAAATTAGTAAAGAGAAACTAGAGCACTACGCCTACGAATCAAATCAACGAAACTAAGAAAAAGGCCTTAGGAACATAGGCAGTTACCGCCATGTACTGCTCTTTGTTCAGAAATTTTCGGCGGCACTTCTTCTTGGGCTTCCTAACAACACGCGAGGCGAAGTAGTCTCGAACAGCCTGCTCCCGAGCCTCGTGCCGTAAGTTTTGTAGTAGGCGCCTGCACTCGGCATCAATAACCCATGCACAGGCCTCCTCATATCCCTCCTCACACCTGTAGAAGGTCTTCAATCAAACGAGACAACACCAATTAGTACAATAACTAGCTATTTGAAGATATTTAATTGTGTAAAGGAGAAATTACCCAAAACGGTATGATCACCATGTCGGCCCTCATGTGGCACAAGACACCGTCAATCATCTCCTCCGGCGGGGCCGGGGCAGCCAAGTAGTGCTCCCAGCTCAATCCTAGCTGTGGAAGCTGACCCTCAACGGGAAACATGACAAACCCTAGGAAGTTTTGCCGGCAAATCACACCAAGGACTTGGTTGGGCATGCGGCCATCCTGAGCGTGGTCCCAACCCCTGCAGTATGACAATGCCAATATATTAGATATTGAAGAAACATGATGGCAAAAGGTACAAAAAGAGTAAATGCACTTATCTGCCCATCAGGACAAATCAACCATTTGTGCTCGTGGGTCGCCGACAGGGACGGGAGCCGTGTACTACCATGCTGGTAGACGGTGGCCCGCTCAACCACCTCTCCCTCGCTGCTATCAGAAATCTGATGCCCACCACCATTGGCATGGCCACCCGGCCCCGTAGGCAGATCCGGCTAGGTACCCCATCCGGACGTCTCGTGGAATGTAGCCTAGTCCGGAGTCAAGTCACGTGGGGAGAAGTCTCGTGGCCTGAAGTCTCGTGTGCCGAAGGTCCGTTGACCTGAAGCTCGTGGACCGTAGTCTTTGTAGCCTCCTCCTCAAACGGGTGCCCCCTAGCAGTCATGTGCTTGGGTGAATCAACTGGGGGTGGCGGCGAGGAAGGCGTAGGAGCCTGCCTACCTCTCCCGTGGCCACGTCCTGATGTACTTCCTCTCTTCTTCCCTCCCCGAACTCCACTCCCGGTGGGCAACGACGCCGACGAAGAAGCGCCCGTTAGTGTCCCAAAACTGTCTAACAATGCTCTCCAGAGAGGTGCGGGTGGAATGGAAGAACCCCTCCCACCATGCTCCGGACCCACGCCCACCATCTTTCAACACATGCCATGACAGAAGAGTAAACGGAATTAGTACAACATAAAAAAATTGAATACGGACATGAATAACAAAATGTATATAACTTAAGTGTATCATCATCATGTACAACATAAAAAAATTGAATACCTAACATGAACTTATATATATATATAATATTGATAATCCCCAAGTGCAAGGAATCATCGTAGCAATTTCCAAAGGTGGAAGTGACAAGTATGGATTGTCGAACCCTAAAGGTAAGATCAATATTCTCTCAAGTTCTATCTGCCACTGACACGACTCTACATACACCGAACGTTTACTTCCATCTAGAAATGAGAAATGAAACTATGTTGTGGGTATGAAGAGGATAACTTTGCATGATAATGGAGAACTAAAATATAAAATAGGTGATGTTAATATAAAATAAGAATATATTACTATATATTATAAATAGCAAGTGTGGAATAATGATGGATCGGTGTGCCGAGTTGTCCTAGGCAATTGTTAACAAGATCGGTAGTCGTCATTCCAAATTCATATGAGGGAGAGGCATAAGCTAACATACTTTCTCTTCTTGGATCATATGCACTTATGATTGGAACTCTAGTAAGAATCCACAACTACTAAAGATCATTAAGGTAAAACTCAACCATAGCATTCAAGTACCAAGTCCCCTTTCTATCATACGTAACAACCTCCTTACTCGGGTTTAAGCTCTGTCACTCTAGCAACCAACTATAAGCGAATCATGAATGTATTTCAACACCCTACATCGGTAATCACCCTACACCGGGAATCCTTCACGTGTGTGCGGCATGGAAGGCACCATAGGACAACAGCAAAATAAAACATACAACTCAAACCAATCTAGATCATCAATCAACCCAAAAGACAAAGGAAATTTACTCAACACATCATAGGATGGCAACACATCATTGGATCATAATATGTGGCATAAAGCATCATGTTCAAGTAGGGGATTACAGCGGGGTGCGGGAGAGTGGACCGCGTAAAAGAGATGACGATGGTGATGATGATAGTGATGTTGATGAAGATGATCACCACGGTGATGGTTCCCCCGATGGCACTCCGGCGCCACCGAGAGAGAGAGGGGGAGAGGTTCTCCCCCTTGTGCTTCCTCCTCCATGGTCTCCCCCCTGGATGTGGAGAGGTTCTCCCTCCGGTCCTTGGCCTCCTTGACGATGATGTCCCCTTCCTGGATCCTCCTCCATGGCCTCCGGTGATGAAGGCCCCCTCCGGCAGGGTGCCAGAGAGGGCCTAGATTGATTTTTCGTGGCTATAGAGGCTTGCGGCTGTGGAACCCCCGATCTAGGTTTATTTTTCGGGTTTTCCCTATTTATAAGAATTTTTGGCATCGAGAACAAGTCAGGGGGACCCACTAGATACCGACAAGGACGGGTGGCACTCCCTAGGGGGGCCCCACCCATATGGTGGCCTCGTGGCTCTTCTGGCCCATCTCCGGCACTCCGTGGGCTTCTTTTCGTCCATAAAAAATCACCATAAATGTTCAGGTCAATTGGACTCCGTTTGATATTTCTTTTATGCGAAACTCAAAAACAAGGAAAAAACAGAAACTGGTACTAGGCTCTAGTTTAATAGGCTAGTCCAAAAAATCATATAAAATAGCATGTAAATGCATATAAAACATCCAAGATAGATAATATAATAGCATGGAACAATAAAAAATTATAGATACGTTGGAGACATATCAATCATCCCCAAGCTTAATTCATGCTCGTCCTCGAGTAGGTAAATGATAAAAATAGAATTTTTGATGTGGAATGCTAGCAAGTGCACAAGTTTGATCAATGATAATTTCAATCATTTTTTCCAGCATCATTATATATCATAACACAATAGGTCATCTCATAAAACTTCTCATGATTAAGTAAGGAGCTATTCAGAAATTAAGGTATAGACCATAAACTTTCTTGAAAACTAACAAACTATGTTCTCAATCATCAAACAATTGCAATTCATCTTATTTTCAGGAAGGGTCTATGTAAGAGCTTCGATTTAGCAAATTCCACATACTAAACTATCATTTAGTCTTTCACAATTGCTAACACTAACGTGATATTTATGGGTTCAAAGTTTTAATCGGACACAGAGAAAGATAGGGGCTTATAGTTTTGCCTCTCAACCTTTTACCTCAAGGGTAATGTCAACAATTATACTTTATGAAAACCTACATCCGGATCGTTCCAACACATAGTGCTTGACAAAGGAAAAAGTGTAAAAAGGGAAGGTGATGATCAGCATGACTCTTGTATAGGGGTAGAAGATAAAAGTAAAAGATAGGCCCTTCGCAGAGGGAAGCAGAGGTTGTCATGCGCTTTTATGGTTGGATGCACAAAATCTTAATGCAAAAGAATGTCACTTTATATTGTCGCTTGTGATAAAAACCTTTATTATGCAGTCTGTCGCTTTTATTTCTTTGATATCACAAGTTCGTATAAAGCTTATTTTCTTCACACTAATAGATTATACATATTTAGAGAGCAATTTTTATTGCTTGCACCGATGACAACTTACTTGAAGGATCTTACTCAATCCATAGGTAGGTATGGTGGACTCTCATGGCAAAACTGGTTTAAGGGATGTTTGGAAGCACACGTAGTATCTCTAATTGGTGCAAAGAATTTGGCTAGCATGAGGGGGAAAGGCAAGCTCAACATGTTGGATGATCCATGACAATATAACTTCTATTTGGATATAAGAAAACATAACTCATTATGTTGTCTTCCTTGTCCAACATCATCTTTTTAGCATGTCATATTTTAATGAATGCTCACAATTACAAAAGATGTCCAAGATAGTATATTTATATGTGAAATCTCTCTTCCTTCAATATTCTTTCATGAATTGTTCAAGTGACCACTACTATGTTTGCTAACTTTCAATAAATTTACCACCTATACTTATTATATGTGAAGTCATTACTCCCCATGGTATAAGAATATGAAACATATATAAGTTCAGATTTATGATATTCAATTCATTCAACTATTTACTCATTGGATGTAAGTGAAGCACGTGAGTAAATGAAAAACTACTCAAAAAAGATATAACTGAAGGACAATGAGTAGTCAAATAATTAAATAGCCATGGGAGGTCTCTCTTTCATTCAAAAGTTTTGATCCAATGATTTTATTCAAACAGCAAGTAAAATGAAAATACGCTCCAAGCAAAACACATATCATGCGACGAATGAAAATATAGCTCCAAGTAAGGTATACCGATAGTTTTGAAGACGAAAGAGGGGATGCCTTCTGGGGCATCCCCAAGCTTAGGCGCTTGAGTCTTCCTTGAGATATTTATTTTGGGTGCCTTAGGAATCCCCAAGATTGGACTCTTGCCTCTCCTTATTCTTCTCATATTGATAACTCCTCGATCTTCGAACACTTCATTCACACAAAACTTTTAACAAAAACATTGTGAGAACCGTTAGTATAGTAAAGCAAACCACTACCTTTAGGTACTATTTTAAACTCATTCCAATTCGTATTAGCATTATATCTACTGTACTAAAATTTCACCATGGATCATACCCCCTGATACAACCCATAGATTTATCAAAATAAGCGAACAACACATAGAAAACAGAATCTGTCAAAAACAGGACAGCGTGTAGCAATCTAGAAGCTTCACATACTTCTGTAACTCTAAAAATTCTGAAAAATATGACAAAATAAACAATTTTTATAGAAGTATTGTGTAAAATTTAAGAAACTTTTCACATTCTAGTAAAAAGTGTAAATTCACGCCCTACAGCCAAAGTTTCTGTTTTTGCACTGCACATAGCAAACAAGCAATCTAATCATCCGAAAACCAAAACTTGGCACATTATTTTTATCATATTATGGATACATACAAGGGGATAATTATTTTTGTTGAGAAGTTTCTGTAATTCAAGATTTGCAAAGTTTCCACGGGCATGAACAAAGTTCAAGGTGCTCCCCCACTTCAACGGTGCTCGTCCTTCTTACTGTCGCTTTTCTTTTCGAAAAAGTTCTTAGGCAAATGAGGCAAGTAATATTTTTTGTATTTTCATTCTTTTTTTGTTTCACCCACAAATAAAGAAAACAAAAAGGGAAAACAAAATCTACTTAGTGAACAAAGCAAACAAGCACACACGAGAATATCAACCCCACGCTAGTGCTCCCCGGCGATGACGCCATAAAAGAGCTTGATAATCCCCAAGTGAAAGGAATCATCATAGCAATTTACAAAGGTGGAAGTGATAAGTGTGGAGTGTCGAACCCACAAGGAGCCAAAGGTAAGACCAATATTCTCTCAAGTCCTATCTGCCACTGATATGACTCTACGGATACCGAACATTTGCTTCCATCTAGAAATGAGAAATAAAACTACATTGTGGGTACGAAGAGGATAATTTTGCATGATATCGGAAAACTAAAATGTAAAAATAGGTGCTCTTAATATAAAGTTAGAATATATTACTATATATTATAAATAGTGAGTGTGGAATAATGATGGATTGGTGTGCGGAATTATCCTAGGCAATTGTTAAGAAGATCGGTAGACGTCATTGCAATTTCATATGATGGAGAGGCATAAGCTAACATACTTTCTCTTCTTGGATCATATGCACTTATGATTGGAACTCTAGCAAGCATCCGCAACTACTAAAGATCATTAAGGTAAAACCCAACCATAGCATTAAAGTACCAACTCCCCTTTATCCCATACGCAACAACACCCCTTACTCGGGTTTAAGCTTTTGTCACTCCAGCAACCCACTATAAGAGAATCATGAACGTATTGCAACACCCTACAACGGGAATCCATCACGTGTGCGTGGCACAGAAGGAACCATAGGACATCACCAAAATAAAACATACAACTCAAACCAATCTAGATCATCAATCAACCCAAAAGACAAAGGAAATCTACTCAAAACATCATAGGATGGCAACATATCATTGGATCATCATATGTGGCATAAAGCACCATGTTCAAGTAGGGGATTACAGCGGGGTGTGGGAGAGTGGACTGCATAAAGAGATGAGGATGGTGATGATGATGGTGACATTGATGAAGACGATCACCACGGCGATGGTTCCCCCGATGGCACTCCAGCACCACCGAGAGAGAGGGGGAGAGATTCTCCCCCTTGTGCTTCCTCCATGGCCTCCCCCCTAGATGGGGAGAGGTTCTCCCTCTGGTCCTTGGCCTCCATGATGATGATGGCCCCTTCCTGGATCCTCCTCTATGGCCTCTGGTGATGATGACCCCCTTCGGCAAGGTGCTAGAGAGGGCCCAGATTGATTTTTCGTGGCTACAGAGGTCGTCCATCTCCGGCACTCAGTGGGCTTCTTTCGGTCCATAAGAAATCATCGTAAATTTTCAGGTCAATTGGACTCCGTTTGATATTCTATTTCTGCGAAACTCAAAAACTAGGAAAAAGAACGTAAACTGGCACTGGGCTCTAGGTTAACAGGTTACTCCCAAAAATCATATAAAATAGCATATAAAACATCCAAGATAGATAATATAATATCATGGAACAATCAAAAATTATAGATATGTTGGAGACGTATCAAATACAAATTGAACACCTGACATGAAATAATAATAATCTTCATCGTCTATATATGCTCCGGGGTAAATAAATGCATCATCATCGTCTATATATGTCATTCAGGGTTCCGTCGACGCCGAGGCACCCCTAACCTATGTAGATGTCATTCAGGCTTTCATTTAGACAAGGCACCCCCTAACCTAAATAGCCATCATTTAGGGTTCCATTGATGCCGAGGAACCCCCTAACCCGCTCGTCCCCGGGCGCCCTCAGGTATGGCGATGCACGGTCGACGGGTCAGCACTCGGACCGGGGGATTCTCGGCCTCGGCCTGGTTCCCCTCGGCGGCCAAAAATGCTTGACCCTCTGCCCCAAGCCTCGACCAATCGGCGACCCTCGACCCATCGATGACCGGAGATCCTCGACCCAGTTTTTCGTTTTCCTCTTCTCCTCCTCCTCCTCTTCTTCTTCTTCTTCTTTTTCTTATTCTTCTTGCCCTCCTCCTCCTCCTCCTCCTCCTCCTCTTCTTCTTCTTCTTCTTCTTCTTCTTCTTCTTCTTCTTCTTCTTCTTCTTCTTCTTCTTCTTTTTCTTCTTCTTCTTCTTCTTCTT